>VZZY01020693.1:13930-28453 GCA_013400335.1 Eurystomus gularis
CACCCCATCCCCCCCCCCCCCCCCCCCCCCCCCTTTTTTTTTTTGTTATTAAATCATTCGGCAATTGCAGATACTTATGCATAAAACTCAAGCTATTGCTAGTACAGGCACACAGGGTGGCAGGAAAGGGAGAAAAAATACACTGTATAGAAGAGGAGAAACCTTTCTGTATACTATTCTTTATGAAACAACCACTTTTGATAAAAGGCTATTTATGAGTCACTTTAGAATCAAATTGCTCTGATGAAGCAGCTGAGTCACGTGAACAGTCTTCCTCTAATCAGAGCAAAAATGTTTTTTCAGGATTTAGTTCTCTGACTGGTTTTCTGGAGGAGTCTCTCTGCCCACTGACTAGTCACCTAGTCATCTTAGCAGGAGTATTCCTGCCACACGACTCACACCCTCACAACAGGCAAAATAAAAGTATGTTGCATTTTAATGAAAGTTTTTCATACTCAGCTGCCACTTTTGTTTCTTTTATTTATTTACAGTAAGGTCTTGGTGGAAGAGCAGTAAGATTACACCAGAGCTGCTGTGCATCCTATTGGTACTTACAAATACAATCTTAAAGTGTGTATGCGGAGAGAAAAATATCCACTGTTAGAATCAGTGGGTTTTAAATGTTTTGATGAAGTGACTTGGTATTCTGCCCCAGTGGACTAAATTATTTAGTAGCTTTTAGTGCTGTGGTCTCACCACATAACAATCTACTTTAATGCTTAAGAAAAATTGTACAGCAAGGAAAAAAAGTAATGATTATTTACTGCAAAGAGAACTTGAGTTCAGGATCTCACTAAACCACCTTTTGAAAATCAAAGTGTATTAAATGGTTCTCCCTTGTTAGCACAATTATGTTGACTTCTTTAAGGAAATCCATCAATTTTTTTAGATAGAGCACCTCCTGAAGGAGAAGAAAAAAATATTATTCTTTTCTTAAAGCATATTGACCCATGTTTGTACTACTTCTGTCTTTTATTCTCAGTTTTGCAGTCCTGACATTAGGTTTACTGGTCTGTAGTGTCACTTACCTTCCCAGGAACCTTGGCATCATATTGGCCATTTGCCAGCTGTCTGGTATCGATGTAGTTTTAAGCAAGAGATATATATATTCTGCAGTTAGTAATTTGGCTGTTTCATACTGAATCACCAAATGCACGGGCAAATACTGGCTGATACTCCTTCCTTTATATGCTTTTCCCCTTTTACTGGGAAATCAGTATGGGATAGGTATTCAAATTATCCATCTGGATCTCTTATTTATGGGGAACTTCTTGAAAGATGTAAGATCAGGACTCAAGGCTTTAAGGTCCCCATCACATCTGCTACTTGGTTATAGAGGTGCTTTCCCTTCTGTTAGTCAAGTTTTCAAGTCATTTGGTTTTGGGGATACCCAGGACTAAAATCTTACACATAATGATCAGACAAGCCCCCATCTTACTTCTATGTCTGCCCAGAACAAAGTGATTCTGAGTACTTCTTCTACCTCTTTCACCATCACTGTCAACTCCAGTAGGCATTTTTGCAACTTGCTATGCTATACAGTTTCTCTCCTTCCCTCGCTGCCCTTTCCAAAACCGAGGTGCTACTACCTGTTCCCACAAATTCACTTATTAAACAATCTTAGGGACTAGGATTTTTCCTTAGTATGTGAGAGACCATGCTGTAGATCTGTCCTGTGTGACAAAATCTTAAATCCCTCTAAGCAGGATCCTCCAATTGCCAGAATATAGGGTAAGGTTTTCTCAATTACTCTTACTGTTGAACAGAATAATTAAATAGCCATCACAAAGCTCTACAGGCTAATGGCTGAGGTAGTCATTTGGAACTTGGAAGTCTGGATTCCAGTGCCTGTATTAATGAGTGTTTAAAGTCTATTCTATTAAGAGACCCATTTCAGAAAACCCTCTAGGTTAGTGGCTAAAGCATTCTGATAAGAGATGCACATTAAAGCTCATCAACCAGAGGAAGACAATGGCTCCATTTGTTCTGCATCTTGGGCATGTGCTGAGCAGCTGAAACATCGCACAGCCACCGCTGCATCCTCTTCTTCTGTTTTCCACTTCTCCACTTTTCAGGAAGTGGTGATGAATACTGTGACCCAGGAAATTGTCTGGATCTGGGAGTCTATCTTGTGTACTGTATGGTAGCATCTTATTTTCATAAAGTATTACCATTCCTCAGATGGCAGTTGTCTACTGGCTAGATCAGGTTCATGTGTTGCTTCTTAATTTCACAGTTAGGTGACTAACTCTTCCAGCGTACTGTGTAGTTTCAAGTTGTAATCAGCAAGTAAATGTTCCAGATTACATTAGTAGCTAGACACCCAAGAGCTGTTATAGAGCTGAGAAATATTGCATTTATTACTACTGCATACAGCATGCAGCTTTTGAACCTCCATCTCTTGTCACAGACATTAAGTGATGCTCTGTGGAGCTGAAAGGGTATTCAGTAGTGAGGAGTTTCACCAGTTATAAATGCTGTAGTTACATAATTTACATTCTAGTGTAATAGAGTTCATCATTTTAGGCAGTTATTGTAAAAGACATACTCAGGTGTAAGATAGTTAATGTTAACCACGATTAAGAAATCCATCTACTAGGAAAATTTCTGGAACCAGGAATTTACAATATGCAAGCCACTGGGCAGCTATTTGAACGATACAATCCTTGAAATGAGAAAAGTGTGTTCTAGGATATTTGTCTTAGGACATTTGTCTGTCTTAAGTGAGCACCTTTTAAATTTAATTTCTAAAATTAATATAAAGACCAAGATATTTTAGAAAAAGTCTTTGAATCTGGGGAAATCACCTGTGTCTGCTTGCACTGGCACTGTGCCACTATTTTCTTTAGGTCTGGAACACTTGCACCCTTCTTCTGCTAGTATTGAAAAATAAAAGCTTGTACTAGAATTAAGAAAGAGTACTAAATCTGTATTACAATAACTGGCTTAATTTTCAGAATTGCTATGCACCTGATCTAATAATCAGTTTTGCAAAATGTATCAGCCAAAAGATCTGGCACACCGCCTCCAGGACTTTGACATGACTTGCTGAGTTGCCTGAGCCATATTCTTCACAAGTGTAGCAGCCCACTTGACTGCACTGCTCTGTTACATGTACATTTAGAGAAACCTGAACATTGGTCACTTCACTGAAAGGTAAACTGGGTTAATCTTTGCTCATGCCTTAACATGAAAAAGGATATTAGTGTGGGCTAGTCATTACTAATTATGAGTTCTTTGCTTGGACTTTGTAGATAAGCTTGGCTTCAACAAATGATATAAAGTTGGGAACCTTAGGAAACTACTGCTTCAATGTAGCAATAAATAAATGATTTTTAACCTTCTTTTACAAAGTCACCAGAGATAGGAATTTTACTTGTCACAGCAGGTTTCTCAGTGAACAGCTTCAGTATGCAGTCACAGCCAAAGATATACACATAAACAATAGGATGAAGAATAACAAGAGTAGCTTAATAACTTTGAAAGCAATGAGGCAGCTAAAGGAGGTGCTAAAGGAGGCTGAGAAAGGCATAATGTCCACTAGGCACGCATAGAAAACTCTTGTGAAGAAAACATACTACATGCCTTCCTCACTTCTTAGTTTTTTTGAGCTGTCTTCTAAATATTAGTGCTCCACAATGTTATAAGAATAGTGTTTTAAATAAAAAGGCCTGAAAATGAAGTATGTGTTACAGAAAAACAGAATAGGACCTGTGTCTTCTCTCTCTTCCCATAAAAGTTAGCAGCAAGTATATGAAATATTAAAAATGGGCATATTGAAAATTTATAATGGTATTCTTTTTTCCTAAAGAGTGAATCTTTGCAAATTACTGTCTTGGTAACTCTGAGCTTAAAGCTCAGAGAGATTAGAAGGTGGCTGGTGTATCAATTTATATCTAGTATTTCAAATAAGAGACCTTGGAAGAGAGATCCAATCTGTTATCTCATAGCCATAACTACCAAAACTACTACAACTAGACAGGCCCGCCTGTCCTGACAGCCCACTGCACGGTGGAGATGCACTGTAAAGGACCTCCAATGAGCAGTAGAGCTATGCTTGTCCCTCCCTCCACATGGACCAATATTTCCACACTGGTCACCAGGCTTTTGTCACCCATGTCACTTAAGTCAGTCTGAATGCATTCCCTATTCTTCCACCCTTGCAAGCACTAGTAAGGAGGATGGATTATCCCTGTATCTACTGCCAAGTCCTTAGCGTTGTTCATCTACCAAATCTCTGAATAGCTCACATCAGGGACAGGTTATTTGCCTAAACTTGGAGTCAGGGCACTTCTTCTCCCCATAGATTACAAAGATGAGTAGTCCTGGTGCTCGCCAGCCTTACTGACCTCATAAAGCTGAGCATGAGAGGAGGGACATGCCAGACATCTCTTCCATCTGCTGAGGACCTAGAGCAAGTCTGAAGATGACAATATGTCGCTAGTAGAACTGTTCTTAAAAGAGAATGTATCTTACAGCTGCAAGCCAGCTCAGGACTTAGGCCAAAATGGTATTTGTATTCTTCATGGATAAGACCTGTTCCCATTATTTATCATTTAATTACTAACATTCTTGCATTTTAAGAAATTCGGTGCTGGTGACACATCAAATTTAGACAATTTCTTTTGTATGTATATTGTATTTCTGGCCAAAACACCATCTCTCATTCCCGTAATTACAGTTTTCAATCCCCAAGTCTCAGATTATTTTTTTTTAACATCTGCTGTGACATCTGTTTTGGAATTGCCCCTTTTTTTAATCCCTCATTATCATTCTTTCCACTTCACACAGTTCATCTCTGTAGTTCCAGTATTCCTTCACAGCGACCATCTTATTGTCATTTCTAGCTCTGCTGTCATGAGTTACTTTAATAATACAGATCAGAGACCAATAAGCAATACTGATCCACTTGAATGGCTTTTAGCTGCTTATAAAGAAATTGTTTATGAACATACTAGGGGGCATTTTCATGCAAGTTCACGGTTTGCCTCATAATAGGCAGAAGTGCTGCTCTTGTGTTCAGTGTTGGAATTGTGCGTCCATTTCCAGCGCTTTAGCACCTAACCTCCCAGTCTGATTGCAGCTCTGAGGTTACACAGGTACATGAATAGATGCAAATATATTGGCAGAGTTTGTGCCTACCATATAGCAGCCACCTTTCTGCAAATGTAAGCTATTACATTTCATCAGAAAATGACACTTATAATTGTATGGCTTTTTATCAATGCTTCCTGTACTTCACTTGCTGTAGATTTATCATCCTGACCTAGATCTGCAATTACATCTGCCACTGTCTTCTAGGACAGTTTTCAAAAGCAAACATTCAGATTATGTCTACAAAATATACATTTACATCTGCAAAGAGATAATTGTGTAGAAAGCCATGAGCAAATATTCACTGTCTCACACATTTGGTCTATGTAAACACTTGCCTGTAGAAATGAAGCACTTGAAACAGAGTTGAACAGTTAAAAGAAGTAAAACTGTAAGTATTTTTTTTTTCAGCAGGGTAATTAGGAAGTTTAGGTTCACATCACACCAGATTTAGGAGTTCTTGTTTATCCCTGACAAAATCAGAAACTCTCAACATATATTATCATGTAAACAGAAAAAAAAAGAAAAAAGTTGGTTTAATTTGGCAATAAAAGGAAAACAGACGAACTCATAATTTCATAGTAGGTGGCAATATTCTCTCTCTTATTCAGTAGTCCTATTATTAGACTAAATCACCCATGACACTGAAAACTTTCAATCCCTTTCTGGCTTTGCCTGGGGGAATCCAGCCCCACAAGACAGCACAAGGTGTTCTAAGCAGAGACATTCTTGTGCCGCCCTTTTGGTATTTTTCTGCATTGCATAGATAGCTATTAATCAGTGCAGGAGCAGAAATGATGGCTTTCACCTTCAAGTCTTAGCTGCCAGACTTTAAAGGCACGAGTGTATTCTGTGACTTTTTTTGTTTAACATTAAATGTAACAGCCTCAGATGGAGAAATACAAAAGCTTCTGTTCTAATCCCCTCATGCACAGAAGGGAGCATGAAAAGGATGAAAACTGAGATCACTGGATAATTGCTGGTTATTTGAGAAAGCAGAGATGGGCTATATTGATTTATTTTTACCAATAAAATTTAAGATTATTCAGCTGTCATATAACAGCTTGGGAACAGGCACCGTTTTTTTTGTTCGTTGGGGATTTTGGTGTTGGTTTTTTTTTTTTTTTTGGTGGAAAATGTTGTATCCATCACAGGGAAAAAAATCACAAATGATCATCCAGCTTTAAGGGAACTGCAGTTTCAACTAGATATGTGAAAAGGTGACAGTTCATTCTAACTTGCATTGCAAACATATTTAGCAGCATATTATTTTTATTCCTCATCAGAACTACTTCTAGCCCTTAGGAAATTGCCACAGTATGTGGTTCTGCAATTTTACCTACTTTTGTTGATATTTCTTTTGTTTACATGATAGCCTTGACTAAATTAATAGGTAAAGAGAACCCAGAGTGTACTTTCTGCACAGTTACAACATTTAATAGTAAATCAGACATCCTGTCCACGTTCATGGCAGTAAAAAAATTAAAACTAAGTAGAACTAAACTCCTGAATTCTGTAAAACTGGCCACTAGATCTAGCAGAAAGGAACACTTCAGAGGGACAATTGTGGTATTTCTTTTCAGCTACCATTGAACATTGATTTGGTAAGTTTTCTTCAGGAGTCTAAAGAGAAAATTTCTGGCAGGTCAGAGTAAAAATAGGGTAGGCAGACTTTGTGAATAATCATAGCCAAATATTTTATAATGTGGCTTTTTCATTAAAGACACATTTCACATGTTATAAATAACATCATGGGTACTTTACATCAAATACAGTGACTTTTTTAGTTTTTCTGTTATGCAAAACATGCTCATAAAGCATGAAAAAGAAATTTCCAAAGCTGAAGTGGCTCTCCAGAGTTCATAAAAAGAGCACATGTAGACACTTAAAATTGCTTGAAGCTAGCAGTCACGTAGCAGCTTCACCTCTTGGAATGTCAGTCCTGCCAGTTATGCAATACATGGATGGGGAGGGCAGCAGGACAAAAAGTTATCCAAACTGACAACTGCATATTAACTGAATAACAAATGAACATGATGACATTAGCTTATAGTGAACTTCACAAGCAAGACTAACAGTTACCACAGTTCAGGGTATTGCAAAGCATATGTGTGTCGCGGTCCAGTGCGGCAACAGACGTCTGTGACACCCCTCCTCGAGGGTGACCAAGGGCAAAACAAAACACTTCCCTACCACACTCGCAGGCAGTTGCCAAGACCAGCAAGTATTCAACAAGTTTATTACCAAATACACCCAAACAAAACTGTGCCAACACTACGGAAATACTACGGTACTAGGAGATACCACGCTTACCCACTCACTCCCTCCGCCCCCTTCCCCCTTCCGGTCCCAGTGGTCCCAAAGAGGATTGGAAACAATGGAGGAAATAGGGCAAGATAAAGAGCCAGATTATATCCAAAATATGTGCTCATATGTGTGGGTGGTGTGGGGTGTGTGTGTGTGTGTCATGTTCCTTTACCCTTTCAGTGTTCCTTGTCGGAAGCAGCCCCATGGGTGGAAGGCGGGGGGGGGGAACACCCCGGCCCACATGCCCTTTTTTCCAGTATCAGGGGTAGTGTCTGACTGGTGGCTAACACGGCAGAAAATGTCCTCAACAAGACGAATAGGCAACAGACGGTGAGCAGCAGCCTCGCTCTCTGCAAACCCACCACTGGCGACCTGCCCCCTCGCTTCCAGTTCCACTGCGGCCATAGTGGGCCTTATGGGAGCTGTAGTTCGGCGGGGGCCCGGGCTTTGCGGGCATGCGCGGATGCCTCTGGTCGCAGAGACGGTCTCTTATTACCACTTAAGTCCTTTCCTCGCTGGCTTAACAAGACATATCATTAATGTGGGGGGTCCATCTCCCACAATGTGGTTCTCAAATGTCAGAATAAACACTCAGAAATTTCTAGCAAGTATCATTTGAGCCTCAAGACTTCATGCCAATTCTGAAAGTAGCTTTTAAGATCTGGGACCTCCCCTGAGCATTCAAATGTTGTTACTGTGCTGAATCAGCTGTAGAAGTCTGGAGATTGCCAACCAGCTCCTGTGGCTCCTCCAAAGGGGACAGCAGTAGAGGTTGCAGGGGTTTGGTGGGTATTTGCACTCTGCTTTTGGAAAGGGATCTCTGAAAGCATGTCTCTTCCTCTTTCAGGGAGGTGTTCCTGTTCCTACCCCAAAGACAGTGACTGATTTTTGGCTAGTGTGTCTTGTGTACTCTCATTTTGTCTGAACCAATGAATCATCTCACATTTCATGGGTAGACAACTGTAATGGGAGAGATTGATTGTTTCTTCCCTCAACTATGATACGGCTTGATTTTTAGGGCCTCTCTCTGAGATGGACTGTGTGTGTGAGTCCATGTAGGCTGACAGAAAGGAAAATAACTTTTTTTTTGGACCAGCTTGACCACTGATACATTTTTAATATTAGGAAAACTAGTCTGAGAAAGAACTTCTAGGACATACTTTACAATAGTTAAAGCAGAGACTTCATAATTAAATCTAGAAGATCTTTTCCATTTCAAACTTGTTTTTGAACTTCCAGAAAGACAAAGAATCTAAAATGCTGGTCAGGAGTGAAGAAACAATACTGTCCACATGTTACCCATTTCCCCACTGGACTACTCTAATGTAGAATATGTTTTGAATGTGTGAAGTTGCAGATAGAATGAAAAGAAAAAAACATTTTTTCTTTGAAAAACAGTATGGCTATCCTAAGGTTTTTAAGCAGGCTACTATGTTATATGTATTTTTAAATGTCACTTCGCTAATACAAGAGCTACTAATCTGACACATTGCGTTGCAGAGATGGCTTTTACCCAGCTGGATAAAAAGTAATTAAGTTTAATTCTATAGAAATGTTTTCTGAATGGGATAAGATTTTATGGGCTATGTGGAAAGTCTTAAGCCCTTTCTCCTTAAACTCACTTTTGATAATTATAACTGACTAGTCCTTTCCTCAAAAACAAGGCTAATTTTTGGTTGAGTAGCATAGAAATAAAAGGGATAAAGGAGAGAAGTGAGAGAGTTATACTCCAGAGAATGAAAATTATATAAAACTTGCCAGCACTTTCTGGAATATTATTTCAAACAATTGCTCAGTCACTGAGCTTATCAAGCCAGAGCCAGCTTGAAGGACAGATCACTTGAATAACTCCCTACTTTGACATAAGCTGAGCCACAGAACTCTTCCCTGTCTTGCACCAACTGACCCAGAGGTACAGTCAGGTACCATAAAAGTAAGCGTCCTGTCTACTTTGCAGTAGGGAAGGGCAAGGAGGAGGGTACTATGAAGGGGAGGGCAATGGAGAAAAGAAGGTGCTGCACACAAACCAAGCTAGGAAAGAAGGAGTGAGATGCTCTTCACTCAGCAACTGCCCCACTCCTCTGTCTGAAACTCATTCCTCAAGTCAGCCATCTCACAAACTAGAAAAACAACTACACAAATACAAGTAAGTGTATGTCGAGCAAGAAGTGGGATTGCAGGTAACAGAAAACCGAACACTGGCTTTCATATTTTCCATGTTTCCATTTGTTCCGCAAATGTGTAAATTTTCAAGACCTATTAGAGATATAATTTCTGCAAACAGGACCACAACATAGATTGACATTTGTGTGTGTGTTATGAATGCATCCAAAAAGCTTTAGGTATGATGGTCACAACAACAAACAAATAGACTTCTGTAACACGGGATTTGAATGTATTGTGGAAGATGCAGTCTTTCAGGGTATCAGGACTGCAGAAACAAAGAAAGAAAGAAACCCAGTAAACACAAATAAAGCAGCAACCTTACATTTTATACACATTTTGAATTTGGAGGGCTAATGACTGGAAGAACCTACAATGCGTTTAAGGTCTGAAAGAAACCATACATACCACATATTTCTCACCTGATAAAAGCCAAAAAAAAAGCAAAAAAAAAAGTCCATCTTTCATGTATTACAGTCTAATAAGGAATCATGCTATTAAGGAAACTAGAATGAATTTTCCAAATACAACAATGCCAGTGCAAATCTATAGTAACTATGTTCTGATGGTAAAATGGAAGCACTGATGGCAAAGTACCAATGGAAAAAAAGGATGTTTTTCAAACATGGGCAAATGAAATTTAATTATTTAAAATCAATTGCCACATGAATCAGAAATGACATTTTATGGAGAGGAAAAGCACTGCTAACACCTTCAAATTATACACTAACAACTTCACAGGGCATAATCTTATATTTAGATATAAACAATGTTTCACTGGACTCAATGGGTCAAAATTCTTCAAAGACTGGATTCTGCAAAGCTAGAAGTAAGCTCTCACACTTGATAATCTCACATACACTCAAAGTCATTCTGTGCTTTTCCATATTCTGAAATAGAAATATTTCTGAAATAGAAATATTTCATGATGTTATCATTTCAGTAATTGTACTGAGTTAAATTTCTGTTAAAAACTACACCAGTTTGTGAGAATGACAAAAGGCGGTTGTATTAAACATAATGTAATAGTCATCTGCTGAGCACCTGTATTGGCTGGGCAAAACAGTAATAATGTTGATGCAATTAGCTAGCTAAGAAATTACTTGTAGGTGGCAGTATCCCTTAGTAATAAGAAAAAAGTAGCAGCAAGAAAGAAAATCATTATGTTTGTGTGATCTCCGAGTACTATAAAAATATCCAGAAAGCATGGAAAAGTGAATTAAGGGAAGAAATACTTTTCCAAGCTGTTTTGTAGACCCCATGCAATGTTTTCAACATGTTTAATAGTAATAAAAAATGTTGTTAGCAAAAAAAATTGAACCCCACCCCCACCCCTTGAGGAAGAGCCCTTGACTAGCAAAAAGGTGTGCAGCAATTCTAGATATTTCTTAAGCTGCACTCCCATGAATTAAGTCATCCCCACTTTTGAAAACTTTGGTCACCATTTTAAAGCTGTCAGTCTAGTGTCCTTATCTTTTAAATCCTGTGTCCTAGACAATAGATGAAGGTTTTGAACTGGAGTGAATCTGCACTTTCATTAGTGATATGCTGGCAAAGCAGAAGAAAGTGCAGATTAGTGCAACAGTATAAAATCAAAAGTAGAAACAGTAAAGCATGCCTCCCTTGAATGTGTAGCTGCACTATCTGCATGGAGTTATTACTCGGTATTTCTTCTCCCTCCCCCACTACTGTGGAACATCATCAAAAGGTCTTTGAAATAAGCACAGGTCCAGCAGGGCCGGGATTCCAGTTACAGCATATAACTAGACAACAACAGAAGTTGCTGGGGTGAATGTCAGAGACATCTGGTGGGTAAAAGCCCTGCCAGATGGTATGCAAAAGGTCATTTACACACGTGGCTCATATGGCTAGCTCCCATGCCATCGTCTTGGCAGCTGTACTACAGTCATTTGGTGTTGTCTCACAAGGCAGTTTCATTGCTGCATGGATACCCCTGAATGATCTTGTGATACCCTATTGCTGCTGGTGCTACCTCTGGTTTTATTAATGTGAGTCTGCTTACACTGAATGGCATCCTTCTGTGTATACACTGAGCTGTGTCCATGCTTGCTTTTTTTTGAACTGAACAGGGCTGTTCCTTTAGTGCTTTCTAGAAATTACCAGGTACTGAGCAGAATATGCTTTCAGTTCAAACTACTTTTATAGAATAGAATTTCCTACACTACTTTTATTTCTTTCCTTCTGTTTCCTTTTCGTTACTACCTTCCTATATTTTTTGCAAAAGTTTCAGTGATTTTAACAGGAGTCTGGCATGAGTAGGGGCAATAGGGTAACAGCCAAAATAGCTTTCTAATACCTTTTATTTTAGCCTGTAGGTGTTGCATCTCCATCAGATGTTATGTGTGCTTTTCAAATGATTAGCCATTAGCATTCACTTCAAATATTTCATAGCGGATTTTTCCTCTCAGAAATCTAATTTTCCCTATGTCTGTTGAACTTCCTGTCTTGCTGTGGGTACAGTTTTGCCAAACAGTATTTATACTGTTCTTGCAATTAGTGGGTTTAGAAAAAAAATGTTTTCCAAACATCTCCAATAATCATCATTATCAAATGAAATCTGCAGTAATTTTCTTCCTCTTACTTCACATAAAGGTGTCCGCACACATGCCTGTACACAGACACACACACACACGTATGTGTAAAAACGGCATCTTTGGCAAAGCAAAAGCAGGACCCACAATAACCAGTAAGAGCAGTTCCATCCAGTATATAATGAAAAGGTAGGAAAAAAACAAAGCTCCCAAACTGATTATATTTGTTTCACAGGGGTTCACTGTTACCACTTTAGTATGATTTAGCAGTTCTGAGTTGCCCATGCTAATTTATTTGTCATATAAAAGAATATAACAATTCAGTTCACATGAAGAATATATTTTATTTCTCAAACAAATGCACATATTTTTAAAAGTGAACTTTATTGTACAAGGGGAGATGTTAGATTAAATAGCATCTTTCTATTCTGGCTCATTAACCAGTGTCATGGAGAGGAATATTTAGTTCTTTAGCTGTGAAAATGCAAACTCTCAACTATTCATATTTTAGACCTTGAAACCTTAATGAGATACCCCAGGTTGGACAATGGAACTGGAATAAAGCACTACCTGGTTAGGTTTATAACATTAGTGTGATTAGTATGACCTCTTGTGTTAAACACAGGAATATGCATGTTTATTCGCATAATGAAATGATCAAGCAAGTAAATAAAAAATCGAAAAGCTAGTAACAGCACTGTCCTTGCAATTTCTAAAAATAAACTGGATAGCAGCAAATGTATTAAAATTGGGACTTGTGACTTTTATATATGAATTAGAAAAATAAATGCAATCATTTGTTTACTTTACTTTGGAGGTGATGGGGCACTGGCACAGGCTGTACAGAGTTCTGGAGTCTCCTTCTCTGGAGACTTTCAAAACCCACCTGGATGCATTCCTGTGTGCCCTGCTCTAGGTGAATCTGCTTTGGCAGAGGGGCTGGACTAGAAGTTGCCCAGAGGTCCTTTCCAACCCCTACCATTCTGTGATTCTGTGATTCCCCATATAGAACACAGCTATCATACATTTTAGTCTACCAAGACTAAAAAAAGATCTTTTTTTCCTCCACAATTCTAATAAAACCTTGCATGACTAGAGTAGATGAATTGCTGACTTCTAAATAAAACATGAAGATTTACAAATTTCTTGAAAAGCCTTTCACAGTAAACTAGGTCCTGAGGACTTTATCTTCTGCCAAGAAGAACACTTCAAAGAAAGTATCTTTAAGCAAATATTAGGGACATGGCACAAACAGAAAAGGAAAGATGAAACCTAGGCCTATCTAAACCTTTATGTAGTTCACAAAACATGTATCTTGACAATGCACTCGTGCAGGACTTCTACTTATAGAGTGATAAAAGCCCAGGTTCCCTAAGATTTTAATTTTCTAAGATACATGCACTTCATGTGTGTTTGAAAACACAGGGAAAATAGGACCAGTGAAATGGAATTATAGCACCACGTTTTTTCACGTAAACAATGGAAGATCCGAAGCTGTGTTAAACTGCCTGTACACTCTTGAAAATAAAAATGTCTTTTTCCTAGGTCTTTGGTGCTCAGGGAACCCAGTGAAATGGAGAGTATCCAAATACACTTGAGTGTAATTTAAAAACACAGAGTGGTGTATTTGGAATATGCTTTATTCTTCATGCAAGAATGTGCATGTGTATTTTTATTCAGAACTTAGTTAAATTGTGATTTATTCCAAGGCATTATATTATGATACTGTGTATCCCATATACTCCTATTTATGGGTGCATTTCCCAAAATAACTTGTGTTACGTAAACATACTCAGAGATTTTTAACTTTTGGTCACTCTAAATTATCTACACTCTTACTACATTAGTGAGTTGTTTGATTGTGTGTGTGTGCAATATGTGCTTGCTTTAAAACGTACACCTTGGTTAGGAATTAAGTAATCAAAATTTTATAACAGAGTGGACTTAAAAACTTTGTTAACGACAGTGTCTCACTTATATTTCTAAAATGCAAGCCATGCAAGGGTATAGAGTTTCAAAAGAAACGGAATGTTGTCTGAGACATAGAAATTACAAGGACATAGGCTTTTATCCTAGAAAGACTTAGTGAATTTTGTCCTTAACATCAGTGAGAAGTTAAAGATGTAAGGAAACCTTCCACACTATCAAATTTTGCGGCTGATTCATCAAGCTGCAAAGACAGTGCTGCCTGACTGGGGAAGAAAGAAAAAAAAAAAAGAAACCCCTCTTATAATCTCAGCTAGGTGACAAGAATGGCACTGCTGTAACAAGGCAAATCACTTACCGTTTTCACGATTCTTCCCTTACAGGATCTTCCCCTAAATAAATGCAGATAAGAGACTTTACCTTGGTGCAGACATTACTCTGCCAAAGGGAGCCCCGGGAATAAATCATGCAGTGAGACTTT
>VZZY01020694.1:0-16707 GCA_013400335.1 Eurystomus gularis
TATATATATATATAAGCTATTTCTGGCTCAACTCCCTAGGCAACTTATTTAGGGCAGGGTGTTGCTTCAAGAAGATAAGTGCTGTTTATTCCACAGCAGCACTGACCCGATAAGCAGTCAACCTATATTTCTGTCACATAAAACAGACACGTATGCGTCAAGTGTAGAACTAAGGGATGCGAATTGAGCTTCAAAAAAGAAAAAAAAAACCCCACAACAATTACAACTGTTGATTCAAATTCACTTTTCGGACTACTGCCTCAAATTACAAATGTTAAATCAAACTAACCCGTGTAAAACGGGTAACAGCAACCAGCTGTGGAGGTCACAAAATGCTGAATTTCCTGATGACAGGAAAGGATAGAGATTTATTACTCTTTTCTATCAAAGAAAAAAAAACCCGTAAGCCTCAATTGTACAACGCAGTTGCTCCAGTCAAAAGTGATACAGCGGCCCCAACTCCTGGTTGAAGGACTCCTGAGTAACTCCCATCACTCGTGAGCAATATGAGAACATTCTTCTTAGCACAAAGGCTCCTGCTAAGGAGGTTCTGCAGCGTGGTGGGGTGTGTTACAGAGGCTACTGCTGGACATCGGAGCCTGAAGTGACACCCTGCCCAAGAAAAACTGCCAACATTTCTACCCAAATGCACATTATTTGCTCCGCTCCTGGTTTTCAGAGGATGCTTCAGGAAGAGAGATGATGCCTTCAGAGAGACAGTATTTCAAAGGGTTGCAAAATCTACACACGGACCTGGATATTACTTTTAAAGCGCTGTCAAGGGAACAACGAAGTAGGAGAAAGATGAAAGACTAATAAAGCGTAGCATGCCTGTGATAAGTATGAGAAGCTCCTCACTCATTTGCTAGATGATAAGATGAAGAATGAGAACATTTCAGCCTTCATATGATGATTGAGACCATCAAGAGCCCCATTTTGAAGGTGTGAATTAAGGTAAGCTGGATATTGAATGAGGTGCCAGTACACAGTCTTTAGGCTTATTTTTATCATGAAAAAACCCAGACTTCCTATTAGAAATCATCCAATTTAGCTAAACTAAATGTTCATAGGTATCAATCTTAAGAACTGTAATTTCCACCAAAAAACCCAGAACTCTGGAAAAGGACAGATACTCAAAAAATAAGTCTTGTGGCAGTTTTCTGAAGGAAAACTAATAATCAAACAAATCTCTGTCAAAAGAGAGCAGCGGGGGAAAGAAAGGTGATGGTAGAGGAACTGCACAATTAAAGCAGTCCTGTCTTTAGTCCAAATCCCGAGTTTTGCAGACTGATGCTGAGTGGGAAAGCAAGGGAGCCTGCGTGCGCGCTCCTACTCCAGCACGTTGCTGCGGATCTAAACTAGAGATAAGAGAGCAGCAACTCAAGGAGCCAGCAGCCGAGACGCTCCCACTATAAAATGAGCTGCACTCTTGAATAAGCACAGCTCAGCTCATCTCCTCCGGAATTCACGCAACTATATAATGATGATTTTTCAGGACTGTTTAATTTATAACCTTTTCCCAGACTTAGAGCGTTCGTTTCTTTTGTCCTTCGCTCCTCTTCGTTTTTGAAAGCTTAACTGCTGGTCTGCTCAGCACCCTGGAAGCGTCACCAGTCAGCACTAAACTTGCCCGTTGAACCTTTTTTTTAGCAAAGAATTATGCAATTCTAATGTGCAGTCAAAGGCCTAATGAGTTACTAAATAAGAAGGGGCCAAACTAGTTGCATCTAAGGGCTTGTCGACACAGGAAATCATCTGAGCATAATTATCTTGGTGTAATTATATCAATAAGTTTCCTTGTGTGGCAAGTCCCAGCACATATTAATAATCAGGTGATGTTTTCACAACGCAAAGCATGTTTTGGCACTGGGCTAATGCAACCTACATTTGCTGATAGGAAGTCTCTTGAAAAACATTTTTCTAAAAATATTTAGTCTGCAGGAGGCCTTATTTGGAAGCTTCACTTTCAGTGAAGGTTTCCAATATCAGGCAGCTCTTCCAGACCCTCACTCGGGTGCTTTCAGATACTGCTGTGCAATAACAGATCCGCTTCCCAAAGGATTTTAGATACATCAATTACTCGACACCCAAGCATTTAATAAAAGAAGGCCAGATTTCACGTTAGTATACCGAATTTTAATTCAATACATAATTCAGTTCTCCTGCAGGACTTCATTTGACCTGCCTTGCTTGCCGACCCCAGCCTTGTAGACTGCACGGACTATACAACCCTTGTGCGTATTTCGGTGCTGCCTCCAGGTCAGTTACTGATGCCATCACACAGACACTGAGAGGAAGCATCGCTCCTTGGGATAAAAGGGGGTTAATAACTTGCCCTCAACTAGCAAACAGCTATTTTGCCTCCAAAACGGCAGAAAACAAAAAGATGACCAACGTGTTCATCATTATCAGGTTAAAAAGAAAGAAGACTGCCAAAGGAACACACATATCTGCTGGAGAAGGCTCTCCAGCAGCTGCTGCAGAGGTGTTGAGCATCATGAACATAGACCAACATAGCTTGGAAGGGACCAGGTTGACTTGACAAGTTTTGAGTATCTTCAAGGACAGAGTTTCCACAACACCTCGTACAACCTGTTCCAGTGTTTGATGACCCCCATGGTAAAATAAACCTGCTTTATACTCAGCTGGAGCTTCCTGTGTTCCAGCTTCTGTCCATTGTGTCCTGCCACAAGTTTGGATTTGTCTTTCCATAGCTTCCCCTTAGTTAAATGGAGAGAGCCAGAAGATCACCCTTCACCTTCTTGAAGTTGAACAGCCCTGCTTCTCTCAGCCACTCCTGGTAAGTCTTACGATCCTTTCCCCAGCCACCTTGGTGGCCTGTCACTGGGCTTGTAAATGGGTCATGTCCTCTTTTGGAAGTGCAGTTTGAAGTGGGAGAATAGGAGACTTGGAGAAGAGACACCCCATGGCAGGGGAAACAGGATTTCCACAAATAGTTACTCAAATACCAGCGATAGAGGGAATTCAGGAAAAATGCGAAAAACACGCGATACAAATTCTTGACAGGATCCACACAGAGTCTGTGTTTGATTTATGGTCAGAGCAAGAAAAGGAATAGAGGGAGTTCAGCTTTTCCTTTTAGGATCCAACTAAAAAAAAAAAAGCAAATAAAAAGCTTTGGTCTGTCTTTAAGTTTTCTCACAGTCTGGGTTTTACAGAGAAGTTCAACTTTCACACTGGCTTTCTGTTAAGAACCGTTAGAGGAAGATAGGAGAAAGGCCGGCAGTGTTTTCTACGATAAGGAAAATTCAAAGCTGCAGCTTATGGTCCCTTGATATTACCAGGGTAGAGGAATCTATATGGAACCTGTTTGTCTCTGCTGCTCATGAAGTGTGTTTCAGAGCATGGAAACTAGTTCTTCAGTCAAGCTATAGCACTGTTGGATTAGATGAGGTGCAACAAATAAAGGTAACAGACTTATCTATCATGCCCAAGAAGTCAACAGGCCTCAAGGAAAGCACGGAGAGAATCATAGAATGTATTGGGTTAGAGGGGACCTTCAGAGGTCATCTAGTTCAAGCCCCCTGCAGTCAACAGGGACATCTCTAACTGGATCAGGTTGCTCAGAGCTCCATCAAGCCTGGCCTTGAATGCCTCCACCACCTTTCTGGGCAACCTATTCCAGTGTTCCACCACCCTCACAGAAGCAGAAGAGATGTGATCAGACCTTCAGGTAAATCTAAGACCTGTTACAGCATTACCTTGGTTATCAACTACCAAAGGTTCTTTACTAAGGTGTGATGGCCAGAAGATTTAATGAGGTTTTCTGCTAATAATGCATCCTCTAGAATAATAGTACTTGGTAGAGGCCAGTACACAACCTGATAAGCAACCGGAAGGAATGGACGTACATAAAGTGTGAAAGGGAAAAACAACTTAGGGCAACTTCTTTCACCTCTCACTGAGCTCCCTGCATTCCAGGAAGTTGTTCTGCCTCAGAAGCGGTCACCGGACACATTAGAATGAACTTCTGAAGCCGCTTGTCCTTTTACTCGGTGGCAAAGTAAACAGGTAGCTCTGTTAATGATACTTGAGGACATTCTATTTGTGCAGAGCCATATCCCTGCTTTGAAACAGGTGGCAACTCTACCCACATACATCTACGGGCACTCCAGACAGCGGATTTAAGTTGCCACTTGTATCCACCCCTTGGAAGCACCACATCTACAGATCCCAATTTCCCTTCCTGAAGCTCAAGCTCACTCATTCCTTGTTTCCCTCTCCTACGTCTGAGGGCTGGATTTTTACCATCTTCATGCTCCAGAAGACGGTACTTTTTCCCTCTCAACATGTACCTGGTAACGTCTGTCTTATATTTGTCACGTTTCCCAGTCATGTACCACTCCATGACTGGGAAATCATTATTTTCCTGGCATGGTCCCTGAAATGCTATCCACAGTTAGATCTTTCAGGGACAGGATGTCCCCATGCCCCATCCCCATCACATTCAGGCTGTTCCCGTGGTTCTCTCAAGTGTCTGCTCGTACCAGGCCACCAGCTCTCTCCATTTACAAGTGGAAGCCAACCTCTAAGGACACTTAGCTCAACTACCTTCTTGCATCCCCCATTTCTTCTGCATGTGCAACATTTCTGTTCTTTCTTTCCTCACTCTGACCATATACAAACTGTGCCTGGATCCTGTCAGGGATTCATACAATGTCTTTCACAGAATTTTTGATGGAGCCCCTCTAAAGGTTCTTCTGGTCTCTCAGGGAGCAGCTACCACACTTCCTAGCCACAGCACATTGCGTATGCCATGGCGGGCTATCAGAGCTAGGGCTGCTTCAATACCAACGAAAAAAAAAAAGGAGATGTCCTCATATTTGGTCACATTTTAAGTCCTATGTGTGATTATTGAGAAGTTTAGGGATCTGACTCTGACAGATTGCTTTTAACTTCTTGGTGTTGTATGAAATTAAATACCTTAAGGAGTCCAAGTGTTAGATAAACAGCATTGCCTTCAGACCTGTAATCTCATTACGTTAAGCAGACCTAATTGAGACATGATCTTTATTGAATAATTGTCACTTACTGCAAAAAAATTCATAGAATAAAAGAGCGGTTTGGGTTGGAAGGGACCCCAAAGATCATCTAGTTCCAACCCACCTGCCATGGCAGGGACACCTCGCACTAGACCAGGTTGCTCAAGGCTCCATCCTTGGCCTGGCCTTGAACACCTCCATGGATGGGGCATCTACAGCCTCCCTGGGCAACCTGTTCCAATGTCCTACCACCCTCAGAGTGAAGAAACAATGTTAACTCTCAACGTTAATTCAAGCAATGTTAACTCTCAAGTCAACCCTTCTATCTAGGGAAAGGTGTCAGGTTGGACTAGATGATCTTCAAAGGTCCCTTCAACCCAACCCATTTGATTACTTCGTCTGGAATAAATAAACCAGTCACAGATCTACAGCTCCCCTGGTTATCCTAGTTACTTTTTGACCTCTGTAAGACCGAGTTATGATCACTTCATAGTACCAGAAGTTATACAAGCCACAGAGACCAGAATCACTCCCAGACACCAATGGTGCGAGCATGTACTGCAGTCAGAGATGAAAGGGAGAAACAAGACATCAACCCAGCTTGCTCTTTAAGTTATGACCATGTTTCAACTAAGAATATATGAAAGACTACAAGAACGAAATGCCAGAGAACCACAGAGGAAGAGATCAACGCTCCAGCAGAAAGCAGCAGGCGAGAAACTAAGAATGGTTCTTTCTAGTCCACAAGCTTCTCCTGGACAATGTCAACTAGCAACAGACACCAAGCGTTAGTACTTTCTTTTTCCTCCCACATTCTCCTTGCAGCCTAGACCTTCAAAGTTACTGTCCAAATTTTCAAATACTACCAAGCTGGTTCTCACCACTCTACTGGCCAAGCAGCAGCAGAGCACCATCAACATAAAACATCTGCCCCTACTGTTAATAAGCCAGGTGGCCTCATTGATCCCTGTACACACAATTGTACAAAGTTCCACCGAAATCCTCCTTCAGGGATGCCAAGAAATGCTTTTAATTACAAACAGCGATGTTGAATGAAGTCATGCAAGCAGCGAGCCCCAGCCCAGCCAAACAATAGAGGGGATGCTTATGGCTCACCCCCAAGTCAGCAGCTCACTTTAAAGTTCCATATGAATTCAAACTACAAAATAACTTCACCTTCAGGCAAACTTCTACTTGATGAAGAAATGGAGGACATTCTTAGTGTTATTTAGTGCACTTGACCATAATGATTCATTTACTTCTCCACACCTTAGAGAACGATGTTGAACTAATTCCAGATGTCTCTTCTAACAACTTGAAGATTACAAGAGTATTTTCTGCATTAGTAAAGAGCAATGTCGCTCCATTCACAGCAACCGCTGCTCTTTGCCGCTCCAAAAGGCCCATGCAGTGAATATAGACATCAAACAGAAAAACCCTCACCCACTAGTGTTACCGATTTTATTATTATCTGATCAAAATGTGTTTGATTTTAATATAAGTATAGAGTTAAGAGATATTTTAGTAAGAATAATTTACTTTACATTTATTGTATTTCGAACCTCACAACCAGCTGCTACTCTAAACATTCCTGCCCAGCCCCGTACCAAGGCCGAAGGGATTGGTCGTAATTATTTAGTAGAAACTGTTAGAACCTAGGTAACCAGAACACAAGATGATTTGTACGCTGATTTATAATACATACACAGGACCAGAAGAATGCAAGTAATTGTCAAGGTCCAGGATTCATGAGAACTGAGGGAAGCAGCCGTAACAACCTGCAAGTACCTGCCAAGAAAACCGTGTCCTTAAGCAAGAGGGAATTCCGGCAGGGGGAGATCGCGACCACCGCCTCATGGACCACCGACTCATATTACACCCCAGACCCAATTCTGGACTTTTCTAATCTTTACTGTGCAGAATCGGAAGTAGTGTGTGGATACTTAATGAATATGTATAAGTTAGTTCTATATAAGGTGTATAGTTTTGGTGCCTGGTACGTGTTGTTGGTGAGAATACTCCCCTACACGTCCGGCCGTCAATAAAGAAGTGTCTGCTTATCTGCATCAAATTGGTGTCGATACGTTATTTTATCCCGAATTTCGGTGACACTAGCACCTATCCCTCCCTTCATGGAGCTTCTCCCCCCTACAGAAGGTAAGACCAGGAATTCTGTAGTTATCATCCCACATTATCCTGCCCTTACCCCTTGTTTGCTGAAACATTGCATTTAGGTTAGGGAAGAAATGTGGCTCCCCCTCCTTCTCTATTAGTTGACACTTGGGACTGCATAGGTGTGTAGGAAACACCGTAACTCACCCTCCAGTCTTTAAAAAAAATTAAAAAAAAATTAAGAAGTCACGACAAGGCAGTTAAAGCACACTCCCATCCATCAGCACCGACTCTTCCAATCATATTTCCTTGAACGCACAGACTGAAGTTTCCAGCAAACTACTTGCTGTGAGTATCAGCCGAACAAGCCCTTGCATTCAGAGAGCACCCAGAGCGATTCCAGCCAGTGCCAGCTGCAGAACTCAGCTCAGCGAGGGGGGCTCAGCCCCAACCCCGCCTGCATTAAGTACTTCAACACCTTCACACACACAAACTGCCATCAAATAACGCCATTAGCACCGCACACCTCCCTGTGACTCTCCATTACCTCAGTACCTCAAGATCTCAGTATTTCAGATTGTAGCTCAAGAGCTGACACTGGATGAAGTCACTCAAAACAGAGGCGCAGTTCTCAGCACAACGTTGCTACCCCAAGATTTCTACCAACACCTTTCCCTCCCCTTCCTTCTCCCTCTAGATCCCTTGCCATCGCGTCCCACACCTCTCCTCCAGCCCCCTATGTTATTAGACACAAGTTCCACTAAGCTTAACGAGCTCTAATGACTTGGGCTTTCCTCTGCTGCCACCAGCATGTCTCTCTAGCGAGCTTGGCCTCACCAGCTGGAAACTGGTGCCACAGAGGACCCAAAACCACGTTCTCGGTGGTATTCACTTTGTATACAATTGAATGAAACCCGGAAATCATTTGTCCTCAGCTTATTGAATTAATCAGGCTGGCTGTGTTTTGCGATGTACCTTTGCAAGCACATTCGTGCCCCCCTCCCACTTTGGCCAGCAGTCTTTTTGTGTAAAATCTAAACGTCTGAACTTGTCTTAACGCCTAAATATTTTTTAATTTACAGAAGTCCACTGTTGAGCTGTAACTCAGAAGCAGTCATGCTTTCCTTCAAAAAGAAATCTTTCCCCATGCCCACACTGGATTAATCTACAACAACACGAGCACTCTTGTGGCTTAGTTTCAAAATAGAAAATTCACAGTTAAGAGCTGAGGTTATGCTTTTTTTTATCATTTTAGAGAGTGAAAGCAGCTGCAGGAGCATCTTCAACATGCGAGATCCAATAGTATCTAGTGCGGTTTCAAGAGATAGGGATGTGGTTTTCAGCATCACTCAAAAGAGGGGTAAAAGCCTTGGTTCATAATAATGGAATAACTGAGATACGACGGAGTGGAGGCTTTCAGCAGAACTCTCCTTTGAGAATTTTTTTTTTTTCCTATTACGTCTCGGGTTTTTTTTTTCCTCCACCTGCTTCTTGTAAGCAAGTTGGGTTCTCATATGAGTTGATACAAACCAAAACTCAGCCATGGCACTGTGCCACCACGGTCAGGACGGCAACAACATGGGAAGAGACAGCAAATAATCGCACCTTACAATATATTAAATCCCCACAGATTTTTCTCCTCTGCAAATAATACATTTTCTCCTGCAGTGTCAATACCAAAACCTTCCTCCGCGTCGCACCTAGCCCTGTAAATTTTCTGTTCAGGTCTGTGCATTATTTTAAGGATTCTGTGAAAGGTAAGTTTAAAAAAACCAGGCACAAGTTTCCTCCAGAGAGGAACACCTCCACTGGAACTTTACATTAAAAGGGATTTGCAAGTCAGAAATAAAAAGAAAAAAAATCCCACTACATTCTAATCACATAACGAGACACAAACAATAAAGCTTCACTTCCCTTGCCCTGGTGAGAAGTTTCCTCCTCCCGAATGAAGCTCTCGCTTTTTAAACAACACACCCTTATGCAAATATTCAGAATCCATACGAACTATTCCTAAGCATTCCCTCATTAAACACTGAAGCTCTTTCCTAAAAGAGGCGTACTGGTTCTCAGAGACATTTGTTCTTCTGTATTGTCATTTCTACCTGAGCTTGAGTTTCTTCTCCATTTCGTCTTTGTTCTGTTTGTGGTTTGGAGGGTTGGTGGTTTTGGGGGTTTTCTTTTTAAACCTGTGTCTCTCATTAGCTTTCTCCACAGAAATCTTGAAGTCAGAAGAGCTGAAGTGGACAAGTACTATTGCTTCAGAAAACTCACATTTCACTGGCAATCAAAAAGCACAAACAAAAAAAAACCCTGCTCTCCCAGCAAAGTCTTGTCCTCCAAACGGGAGCAAACAAAGATTTCAGAGGTGATGGAAGAGTACGATGGGGCAAGAAAGCACAACCAACAGACAGACTGATAAAAAAACCCAGCAGAAAGGGAGCATTCACTGCAAACCACAAGCTGTATGAAAGGACAATGAAGTAAGTTCATTATCAAAGGATAAGGCAAGCCAAGAACACGGCAACATTTAGATAGGAATGTACCCTCCATATGAATAGACGCCTCTCCTTTAATAGTAAACACTTGCTAAACAAGTTTCAGACAGTACATAATGAGGCTCCTGTAATAATTATGTTTTAAAGCCTTATTCATCTACATGACAAGTTCAACTTCAAACAATTTCAAGCAATTTTTAGATTGATCTAGCTAAGCCAGTGAAACCTCCCCTCTTGGGAATTCTTCTAAAATTGGCGTATTTAAAATAAATTTAAACCAGCACAACCACACACACTTCCTCCTACTGAATTAAAATTCAAATTTCATTATTTTCTCACATTAATAAGCTCGAACATAAATTTCATGACTGAATTAAGAACACACACAAAAAAAAAAGCACCACTAAGGCAAAAAGTTCTAAAGCTCCAATCTGTGCCACTAGCAGCTCAAACAGAGCCACCCACGGTCCCTAACAGTGCCTGCCAAGTCCGCTCCTTGTCTGGCCACACCAGAGTTACAATTTTTGTTTTCCCTAGACTACATACAAAAATCATCAACTACACTATTACAGATAGTTTTACACTATCTGTGTGTTTTCATGCTCCCCAAGGTGACAAGCTGAGGTGCGATTTTCCTCCAAAGACTGAAGACTTAATTTCTGCTCTGCAGCCCCACATCCCAACACAGGTCAGAAGTGACTGAAAATTCACGTGCTGTTTAAACAGACAGTCTTAGACATATTTTACGGAATGATATGTACTGTGATTGAATTCTTTGCATAGGTGAAGTGTTAACTTTAAGCGTATTCTCCACATTCCAATTCTAAAGCGACTTGTACAAGGGAATGCCATCAGGTTGCTGCCAGAAGAACTGTCAGGGAAGACATTTGAGGTCCAACACAGCACAGACACACGCAGTAACTCTGGATCTCTGAAAAGTTAAGTATTTTAACACTTCTCTCAAAGATAGAGACTTTCACGACAGTGGCATATACTAACGTTGGCGTCCAGGCCTTAAAAACTTCACTTCAGGTTGTAGTCAGCCCACATACAACTTAAGCTGGTGTAAGACAGAACTAGCACCAGAAGTCTCGCAGCTCTTCAGCGTGCCCAGCAGTCCCAAAACTCGCGTTATCACGAGTGTTCCCGCAGAGAAGTAAAGCGGCTTAAAACTAACTAGGAGGAGGCATGGAATGAAAGGGACTTGGTTTCACCGGGAACCGACAGTGCACGAGGCAGCCTCCCCACTAACGCCTGCGCGACCGTTTCTACATCACTTGGACTCGATCTTCAAGGTCTTTTCCAAGCTAAACGATTCTGATTCTGCAGCAGGCTCCATTAGGCTAGCTTAAGATGAATGTAAAACTACAGGCTGACACACCAACAGCTTTTAAATCTACTTTCAGCAACGAGGAGTTTTATTTTTCAGTTGCCTGTTTAATGAAGGTTGAAGAGAGACTAATAAAGACGAAACACAATGGAGCAGCGCTAGCAAAAAATAGAAGAGGACAAACTAATCACAACAAGGGAGAATTAACTACTCACCACATCTGAGATTAAAAATAAATAAATATCAGTTTCACAATCCAAATACAAACAAAATCTGGCAGCACTGTGGACAGCTCAATGAGAAGCCATTCAAAAGACAACACTGATGGCAGCAAGAAAGAAAAACATCAAAGCTTTGGACTGACTTGATTTTGTCATTATCAACAGCACTCTCCCATCTAAATCAACGGTTTGCTTCTGCTTCGGCTGTGTTCAGGTCTGTGAAGTCATATAGCTTAAAAAAATAATAATAATTTTTAAATCTGAATTTTTCTTTCTAGAAAGCCTGGTCACCAGGTATCACATGGCTTCACAGCTGCATAAAGGTATTTAGAGAAGTATTTCTCTGCAAAAACAGCTGAAATAACAGTTATACTACAACTTTATATAAAGGGAATAGTAAAAGGAAAACAAATTAAAACAGAGAAGGTAAAATTAATTGCACAAACCCGTGGTGCTCGCTACACCCGCTGAAAGACACCACCTATGAAAACAGCCACGAGTATATAAAAACATGGGCATCATCTCAGCCTGAGCATTAAAAACCAAACAAACCAAAACCAAACCACACTTCCTGGACAGTACTAAAAAGTCTCTTTGCAGCATTACTTGTTAGAAACGTCTACTAAAGAGAACCGTGTACTAACAAATTACAACTCTCGAGGTAAACCGGACTGCTGGAGTGTATCCAGGGATGATGCTCTTTGGGTCTGTCTTTTACTCTTCCCACTTTTGATAGCATAAAACAGATTAAAAAAATGTTTAAGTTCAACTTCAGGTATTACAATGAATGTGAAAGGAAAAGAGAAAAAGCCCTCGCACTGAGTGTGAAGTGCAGCGTGTCGCTAGTTGATCGGATAAGAGGTATTTTACATTCTAGTGGGCTGCGTTGTGTGTACATCAGAAAGGATGCACGATACTAAGGCAAATTAATTGGACAATGCATGGAACAGATCCCTACCCACAGCCATGACAGTTCAAACTACGTAATATTTTCCACCGGCTAGTTTTTTCCAGTTCATAAGTTACCAAAAATGAGATGCTGGAGGTTGATTTGTCTTAATATTCAAATTGAGTCCTGTTTTCTGGTAGTCTGAGTATTAGAAATTCCATCACTAAAAATACGACCAAGGATTCCACTAGAACCTGACGTAAGGGAGGCAATACACAACAGAATTTTGACAAGCCTTACGAGTTTCGTAAAGGCGGTGTCAGCACACGCTCAGCTGGCACGAACAAAACTTTCATCAGGCATGTGAAGTTCCTAATTAGTGAGAACCGCGTACGCTAGCAAAGTCAGTTTAGCAGTTAGAAGTTCACTGCGTTCATCGACTTGATCCCTGCAATTTCTGGAAGGCCAAAATTATTTAGAAGGGCTGTTTTCTGAACGGGAAAAATCCTTCCCTCTTATACTGTGTAAAGTGGGTAGGAGAACAGAGCATCACATGCTAATCTAAGACATATTTTCTCTTATAGAGTTGAAGCATTTAACTCCCTTTCCTGTTCTTCTGTGAACAGAGAAAGGCAGTGGTGAGAGCAGCGCAGGAGAGAGCAGGCAAATCGTGAAAGCGGCGCTTGCCTGGAGGTCAGGAGGGTTTGGCTGTTCCTCGGTGCTCTTTCTGTATTCGTTACAACACACCGCTAAGGACAGGACTGCACCACGATTCTGCAACAGTGAAAAACTCCAAGACAGAGGAAAAACAAGTGTACAAAAACCCCACGTCACTGTCGAGTCAGTAAGAATCGCTGCTGAAAACTTTCACTTTTCATACAGCAAACAGCATATTTCAGTTCACAAAGGAGAAAGTTTAGTTCACACATATGACAACATCGATTATCTTTTCCTCAAACGACTACCTCATCTTTAAGCCACCTTAAGACCACACAGCAAGCTGAAGCCACATAATAACACGGAGCCTTTTTCGTACCTAGGAAAATATACCGGTTGTAACAACAATACTCTTGCAAAGGTTACATTGCATTTGGTAGGCTGTAGCATTGTCAAATGTCATTTAAATTTAAGGAAAAAATCTCAGCAAACGGGAGGAGAGTTGGAGTTGTACATTAAGTTCTCAATTCCTCTCCTATGTATGGTGGCTTACTATGAATTTAAACATCATTTCTTGTCTAAAATTAAGCTAAAGAAAATGGGCAAGTCTGATACCAGCAGAGCTAGCACAGGAAGAGCAGGTCCAGATCCATCCCTAGAAGACGACAAAAACCCTTCCTAAAAAGACCCTTGACAGGAGGTACACAAGAGCTCTTGCTGCTACTGGGGTGGAAGCTAAGAGGATGCTGGTGGACTTAAATTCCACGAGATGAAGGTGTTGCCATTTCTACCACCCCAAGTAAGGCCTGAGCACACCCCTCCCAGCATCATGCTGCAGGACTAGAGTCCTAAAGAGAGTCAACATCCAACCATCGCCCCCCTTCAAGAAAATATAGGGGAGTTAAAAACAAGCAGGCACACTGAAAAGCACCCAGAAAGACTTGAAACTTTCCAACAGCCTATTAACAATTTTGAAGAGGTAACTTACAACGAAATGACAAGTGAGACAATAGTTTGCTAGAGAGCTCAAAGTTCAGCTGTGCTAGGAGAAAAAAGGTTGTATCTTACACACAAAGCCATAACCCCCATCACAAAGGTGCTCTTTTACAGGCAACTGCTGCTTCGACAATAAATTCAGACCTCGAGTAGCAGGCAAAAATCAAATATCCTTTCAAAGACTAAAAAGGGATTCTATAGCATGCAAGTTTGGAATTCAGAAATACATGAATACAAAGCACCGTAAGCTGCAGAAGTTTACACAAGTTTTAACCAGTTCTTTAAACTGAACGATGGGGTTTGTACTATGCTACTTGGACATTTTGCTGTCCTTCTAGAAAAAGATATACTAAAACACAGAGGTATCAAACTTCTTTTTCTTAGAAAAAGTTCTCCCTGTATTTTCAGGTTTTTTCATTTTTTACTTCAAGAAACTGTGAAAAGAAGTGTATGGCTGCAGTGCTTCAGCAGTAAGACGAGAACTCAAACAGGACTTGGGATAAAGGAGCAGGGATCACAGGTTTCCTAGCCATGAAAAGTGATTTCATGATGTCCCCCTCTTGTATTATAAAACCCATCTGACTCCCAATGTAACAGCATGTTTGAACAAAGCTTCCCCGTTCAGCAGCAATTCTTTCCAATTAGTTAGATACGGCCTCCTAACTCGCTTTATACCATCTCCAGAAAAAGAATTAAGATTAAAATAGCAAACCCTGTGGCAAACGGAGCGATTACACTGGCAGGAGGCCAGCACCACAGGCACCCTCCAAGCAGGGCTGGCTGCGGTGTCCAGTTTGGCACCGGGAGCTGGAAGAGCAAAGTATCTTGTGTGCACCAGTAACATTCAGAGAAGCAAAGGACGGCAAGATCTAAGTCACAGCAGATATGAATGAAGCGTTTAAGCGGTGTCAAGGATGTGCTGACAGACATGTAGAGGCTGGAGCTCTTGTGCACTCACGGCAGCTGCGGCTCACTGAGTGGCTGTAAAACACACTTGTTGCTCACTCTGAGCGGGATTTCAGAGTACATTCATTTCACAGATACCAGACTAACGTACAGAAGGGGACTTTCACTGCCAGCTCGCAGGCCACACAGCCTTACACAAGGCAACGAAGCAACCTGCTGACAGTCCCTGTTTCCAGAGTGGTTCCCAGGACAGCTGCACTCTCTTAAAAAGCTCTACTCAAATGCCCTGGCTTACGATTTGGTGTGGAGCAGGAAGCTGCCGGACTGCTAGAAGCCACTGGGCTGCTACGGCTCTCTGTGGATGATTTCACAGGAAGGAAATGGAGAGCCTCATGATGTGGAGAGCAACTCACAGCCCTTAACCCAGCACAGCCACCGGCACTGCCCAGCTCTGCGCAGGGGGAAAGGGCTGAGCCGCAGAGATAAACTAGGAAGTAAACAAGACAGAAGATGAGCTTGGCTGGAGGAAGCTGAACAGCAGGAGCTCGCGACACACGAAGTGACATGGAGCAACCTGGGACCCAGCAGAAGTGTAGTGATTGTTCTATCAAAAGCCCGAGACGAAGAGATACCCCTATACACTGAACGTGTCCCTGAGGGCAAACAGCAGCCACCAAAGCTGGTGCTGTGGAAGTAATATCGTTCTGAGTGAGACCACGAGCAGCAGGATCAGACAGAGAGCAAATAAATGAACATAAAGAGACCCCCACATGTAGAATGACGCTCAGCCCACACCCTGGCAATATTTTCAATGATTTGAAAATACTGTTCCTTATGCATAACTTGGAAAAAGATGAACAGGAGGTGAACATAACAGCCCTAGGTACAACAGCACAACCTGAGCACCATGAATACCTGTAAAGTGAAAGTATAACTGTACCTGAGCAAGAGAACCTGACACTAGAAGCCACCAAATGATTATATCAAGAGTTATACACAGTTACTAGTACCGAAACGTGCAAATGATGTTAAATACGAAAGCAAAATCTTGAACATCAGTCTGTAGACATACAGCTGCAGAGACCTATCTTCCTGGGGTATCTATTGAAAGTCTTCAGGGACTGTAAAAAGAAAAGGAAGAAATTAAAAACAGAGGAGCTGTACTCTCAAAGGAAAACAATCACCCTGATTGCCTCTCTTGATTCTTGGCCCTTCAAGAGAATCAAATCAGAAAAAAAAAAGAAGCCAGCACGTAACTGTGGGTCCTAAAAGAAGCTGTAAAAGACACCTCAGCTACAGGTCCTCTATTTCACTATGCTATTCTTTGCTAGATTATCCCTCTAGGGGAAAAAGATTTTACGTAAAACTGTTGCGAACAATAACATAAAATAAAGTTCCACATATTGTGAAACTTTTCTAGAAGAAAACGAGGTACCAGTGACCCAGGCATCAGAGTTTCTACATAAGAATTCTCACCGCGGGAACAGTCTAACACTAAAAAGAAAAAACGCCGTCCCATATTTACTGCACAAACGCCCACAGTATTAACCTAAATAACATTAAACATCCCTGAATAAGCTACCAACCGTTCTTCTCTCCACATTCATCTTTCCTTTCCTCCTAGATTTCCCTGCACGACGGAGCCTGAAGACATCCAACGAAGCCGAGAACCTCCGACATCTGGCTACGGTTTACCTCCACCTAAAACAACGCAAAACCAGCGCAGCACAGCCGCTGCCAAACACGCTGGCAGAGGAACTCGGCCACAGCGGCCTGAACTTGTGTGCGCGGCGAGAGCGGGATCCCAGGCCAGGCCAGGAGGACGGAGCCGCTGCCAGGCTCTGGGAGGGAGGAAATGGAGACCCCAGTCCCCGCCGCGCTGCCAGCAGGAGGCCGAGCTGGCAGGAACAGCCAAGCGCTGGCCTGGGGAAGGCAGCACGTAGCGCACAGCCGAGGGGACAACCCCGGGGACGGCCCGGGATCTCCGCCGCCCCAGCAGCCACCGTAGCGGCGACCAGAGCCCTGGAGGAGGGACGGACCGACCTCTGCCCCAGCGCAGGGGCGCAGCCCCACCGCCTCGCCCCCCCTTCCCGCCTCG
>VZZY01020694.1:26268-176956 GCA_013400335.1 Eurystomus gularis
GGCTCCGGCTGCAGCTGCCCCGGCCGGCGGGGCCGCGCCTGCGGGCGGGGCTGCCCCGGGTAAGTGGCCTTCTGCGTGTCCTGCGTGGGCATCTTCGGCTGGAGGAAACACTTGAGAAGCAGCTTCGTTGCTTCACGTCGCGATTTTAGTGTAGCTTGTGCTTTGTAGTGTGCGTGTGGGTGTTCTAGAGCGACAGAGCCTTCAGAAAGGCTGGAACTGCCCCTTGGGTCAGCGGGCGGGATTAGCGGCACTCGGAATTAAGGCCGATCTTTATGTCTTCGGGATCTCATTGCAATGGCCAAAGGGAGAGCACTTTGTGAAGTTTGTTAGATCTGATAGGAATTAATTTTGAAGGCACAAACCCACTTTCCTAGCACGAGTCTCCATGGGGCGTTAGCTCAGGTCTTCTCCATGTTGCACTCGCTGTATGTGGAGTCTTTTATGAACTGATAAAATGGAAAAATCCTGATTCCTTTCTCCTTTTCTAGCTGAGGAGAAGAAAGAAGAGGAAAAGAAAGAAGAGTCAGAGGAATCTGATGATGACATGGGCTTTGGTCTTTTTGACTAATTAGTTTTGTACCCATCTGTAATAAAGAACATTTAATTGTACTCTTGTCTGTTGTATGGATGCACGTGAAGGGGGTGGATGAAGGACGGCCGGTTACCTGCAGGTACCAAAACCGCTGTTGCCACGTTACTCTCTGGTTCTACAATGGTCTTTGCTCTTCATACTTACACAAAGTACGATCTCATACTGCACTTACATATAAACAGGCATAGCACAGTGCCAGGTACAGCTCCAAATTGCCAACTTATGTACGGACACGGGTGGAAATGTAATCACAGCGAGCGTGGGATGCGCTCGCTGATGGCAAAACGCTGTGACTTGGTCCTGCAGCCTCTCAGTGTCAGCGCTGCAGCTTCCGTCGTGCTCCCAGGGAATCGAGCTCGGCGCCGGGGTTACGTGTGTTTCACAGCAGAGGATGGTCGCTGGGCTGGAGAGTGGGGAAATGCTGCGGTTCTCAGGTAGAGGCTCTTTGGAGGCCATTTATTATTTGGTCAGTAATTTTTTCACGAGTAGGTGGGATGTAAAAGCAGATTGAGTCTTGCAGTGCAGGCACCAAGCCGGGATTGGGTAAGGTGTGTGATATTTTTAAATTATTATTACTTATTGTTGTTTTCTTGCCTTTCTAGAAAAAAAGTTACAGAGCACCTCCAAAAACTGCTTTGAAGGGTGGGTGTGGAAGAGTTTGTATCTTTGCACATGAAAGGAATGACTTTAGAAGGATGTATTTCTAAAATAAGTTTTGAACAGGCCTTTTCCAGAACAACTGAGCAAGGTAAGGGCTGTCTTTCAAATGTGTTCTAAAATGGTAACAATTTTGTGTAAGCAAAATGTTCGAAGTGTGTAAGGTGGACTCTGAAGCTGTGTAGGAGGGTTCCACATCTAGAGCCACAGGAAGCATCCTGCACTGTCCTGTCTTCCCCCAGACCTGGAGCTCACTGGTTTTCTGAAAGATGCCGGCACCCATGGAAGATCTCGGTCCATGCAACCCGTGCTGCTGCCAGGATCTCTCCTGAGCTCCCAAAGGAGTTCTGCAAACCACTCAACCGCTACATTCCTCCACCCCTTTTTAAAGAAACCTTCTCCTAGGAAAAGAGATTTTAGAAGTCCAAAGGAGCAACACCAAGTAATTACAAGTCCCTCACATGATAAAACTGCCTTGTTCCCTCTGCTCCGCAGCTGGAGGAAGAGCTGCTTTCTAGAAAATGACTTAACTCTTGGGTTTCCCCCGAACACTTCCCGTGGCTCCGTAAGTCCCACCTCAGTGAATTCTTAAAAGCTTGGGGATTGGGGTGGGGGAAAAAAATCCAAGCAGAGGAAACTCAAGAGTGGTTTCTTCTGCAGCGCACACACACGAAACAGACAATTTCACTGGTAACACCTTTTTAATAGGTCAAAGTAACTGTACAGTTCATTATATTCTTCCTGAGAATAATTTATATCCCTCAACAGCAAAGAAGGGAGTGTGGTTTTTATTTTAACAGAACCGATGGCGTAAGTGGAAAACCAAGGAAAATCTAATTACACTGCTTTACTGTAACTCCTCCCAGGCAAGATAGACAAAAGGATGGGTTAGTTAACTACAGTGGGCTTAAAATATTCAACATGGCTTTAATCTGTCTTTATAAATTATATAAAAACGGGGGACGTGAACGGTTACAGAACTCCTCTAAATGCAGCTCTGAATTGCTCTGGTACAAAGCAGCATTTTTCGCTTCCAAGGAAAACAAGGTTGCTACAAAAGAACTGGCACGTTATTCTGGTGAAGGAGACGAGAAGGTTCGGTTGGGTCCTACAGCTAGTTCCAAACAAATGCTTCACACATTCACATAAAAGTAAAAGGCAGGAAGATGAAGAGGGCTTTAGTTTGTCTTGAAATGACTGAAGTCTTGAAAATATAGCTTTTTATTCTTTCTCTGTAAATTGTGATTAGCATATTGCGACGTTAAGTGTTCTAATAAAAAAAATTCCAGTCTGGATAGTTCATATACTGTGGGCAAGAATTCTCAGCCCTGAGGTTTCCCCGAATTCTTCACTTCACAATATCTTTTCTCCCGTCTGCTGCTTGGACAGTTTGGGCTCAGACCGTAACCCTGTGGCAGCTCTAGCCAAGCACGCCCCGTGCGACGGCGCAGGAGCGAGCGTGCTCCACGGCCGCCATCTCCCGAGGACGCTACAGACTTCATCTGGTGATAATGCCGCTTTCTGAATCCCAGACCAGCCTGGCTTTGTGGTAAAAACTCGGTTAAACTTGTGTAATGAGAGAGAACCAACAGCGGTCAGTCAGGTCTGCTGGAGCTAGAGGCGCTGGGAAGCCAGGACGACACGGGGTTGATCCTCACTGCTGGTGGAAGGTGAAGTAACATCCTTTCGCGAGCAGAATTCGTAGACCGATGCAACTCTTCCCTCAGTGCTTAGTGCGGTCTGGACTGACTGATCATCTTCAGCCTGGCTTGATCAATAACATCCAGCAAGTTTTTGGCATCCACGGCCAGAGCGTGAGCGGCCGTCAGCATCTGCTTCTTGTACTCCTGCTGCAGGCTGGTCATGACGTACTGCTGGGCCAGCTTCATCTTGTTAATGAGCTCGGCCAGGTCCGAGTTCAGCAGCTTCTGCGCCATCTCGATCTGGAACGAGAAGACTCGGTCAACTCTGCAAGTTGTCGGCAGCAGCAGCGACGCTACAGAGCGACGGCGCCACCGCCCCGCCCGCAACAGCCCCGGTCGAGACTAAGGCTTGAAGCTGGCGCCGCTTCCGCGGGCACCACGTGGAGCGGATGGAACCCTGGCACCTGGGCCGAGGTCAGGAGCAGCCTCGTCAGCTGCTGAGCTGCCCACGTAAATGGCACCGAGGCCCACGTCGCCAGTACGGGATTTTAACTCGTGTCTTGAGTTAACACCTTGTTACGGGTTTCCGGTTCCCTCCCGTCATCATCGCGCTTTTTATTACTGTTATTAAAGTGTAAAAGTAGCTCTAAAGGATCTCTAAGCTCTAAAGGTAACTCAAGAGAACTGCATGGCCAAGTCAGTTCTGGTTCTCTGAGATGGTGCTTAAAGAGCCGCGCTCTGCCCTCCTCATTATCACCCTCGTTCAGGGGTGTTGCAGAAAATGGTTTTACTCCTGAACTTCGCTGGAAGGTCTCAGTGACTTCTCATCCAGCACTAGGTCACTCCAGGGTATCTTCTCCTCAAAACCTTCCAGCCACCCACTTCATTCCATACCATGTCAGTACCTCATGTCTAATAAAATTTATTTCCTGTCAAATGATAACCCAAGAATTCAGGCTGCTCGGTGAACCACAACGTACGGATGTGCCAAGGGGCGAGAGCCCAGACGTGTCCAGATAGTCCTGGCTGGGGCCAACCTGAGATGTCATGATGAGCATCAGGTGAGCGGAGCTTTACGTACCTCTCTGTGGGTGCTTGCAGGAAGCACCGGGAGGCTCTCATCTACCGTTGCCAGCAAGGTTCTTAGCGCCAAACCAACCTCCTAAGAAAAAAAATAAGGAAATAAATAAACTTTAAAAACTTGGAATGAACGGATGAGAGAACTGTAGGAGTGCGGGAAGCAACAGGTAACACTTGATTCCTCATCCGGGTAAGAAGGGAGTTAGAACATGGCTGAGAGACCAAAATCCCACCTGCAACTCTGTGTTCCACCATCAAAACCAGTGGCAAATAAAAAACCTAAAAAAGGTTTTCTTTAAAAAGTGGCAGGCAGGGAGGACAGTGCACAGCTCGCTGCCCCTGGATAAGCACAGGCCACCACAACAGGAGCTGCCCACCGCGCTGTCGGCAGCACCCACGCTCCAGCCCGCCGGCCGCGTGACCCGCCCTGCAAACACAAAGAGCTTTTCTACTTCCGGCTTTGCAGAAGGTTTCTCCTTCACCGCTTGAAGACCTCACTCAGCAGAGAACTAACAGCCATTCCAGGAACTGCCTCCGTACCTTTACCATGGGCACATACTCCTCCGGCGGAGCTGGCTGGATTTTACTGGACATCTCTATGACCGCCTTCACCAGCCCCGTGACGTTCTCGTAGACCTTGTCGTTGGAGCGGTCCAAGTTGGCTGTAGGAGGAGGGCTGATTTCCTGCGGCTGAATCTGGAAGCACAGAGGGGTTGTTTAACCTCCTGTCCCCAGCAGATGGGGCTCAGCAACTTCCCAGCCTCCGAAGACCCTTGGGAAGGTCTCGTATCCGCGCCAGCCCCCACGCCCAGTCCCGCTGGGTCCCCTGTCCTGGCTGAGCACGCTCGCTCCTGAACCTGAGGGAAGTTTCCTTAAGTTCTTCTGCCTGAACCTGATCTGTGAAATGGCACTGGGCAACGTTCACCAGGATTTCCCTGAAGAGCTTCTAGTGTAACTCCCACAACAAAGAAATTAAGTTGAGGAACGAGGAGTAGAGAGTACTTGACACGTCTAAGGGGGTCGCTACTGATGGACAAGTTCCACTGCTAAGGTAACAGGTATCAGGTCCCTCATTCCAGAAAGTTCTGTGCTCCAAACCAATGTCTGACAGTTAACATACAGATATACCACAGAGAAAATACTGCAGCACGTAATAAATTCTCGTTTTGCTCATACAAATTCACAGCAGATTAACAGAAACGGTGCCGCCAGCACAGGGTGAAACACCACGTTTTCATACAGTTTGTTTCCAATAGATCGGAAAAAAAAATAAATCTTAAAAATCCCGTAGTCCTTCCTCATGCAAGACTTCCATCGAGTCAAACCTGTCTGGAGTTAAATCCAAGACAGACCAAAATAATCCTGGGGCAGAAAAGAAACAAACTGGGAAAACTTCCACTGTAAGGTCCTCGCTGTCTCTGCTCCTGAATGTAAAACTACCACCAGCATCCCAGTTCCTGCAGCTTTTCCCCGTTGTGGGATGTCCAAGCAACCGCTCGGTGGGAGCAGAAGGTTCAAAAATGGCTTATTTCCTACTGGTCACGCCGTGGCCACCACCCCGCTGAGCTGAGCTGGCTCATGGCACTGGCTGAGTAGTAACCCATCGCTTAGGGGTTCTTACAACCGGTCCTAGCCCCAGCCGTGTTCCACTGGAAGCACCTGAGCTACTACCCTGATGAAATATAAAGTACGTGGATGAAGCTTTGTCTACAGGAGCGCAGGATTTAGTGCAAGGTGATTCCCTTCTCTCGGAGTTCACTACGCGGGTACGGACAGCTAGCACACAGAGATTCAGGCTGGTGTGTCCATCGGAAAACACGTTAGGAAAAAGAACATTGGAGCTGCCTCAATCACCAGGGAAAGGTCGTGATTCGCGTTGGGTTCAGCAATCGAGAAGTTAAACAAGTCATCTGGGCAAGTCACATGCAAAGACACTTTGGAAGGGGCACGGACACACGCTCACGCACTGCTTACCCTCCATGGCTATGGTTGAGCAGAATGTGGGGGAAGGTTAAAGAAATTTACCAAAAGAAGGGAAAAAAGAAAAACAATATTAATAAAACTCAGCAGGAAAAAAAATAAAACCAAACCAAACCCAAAACACGTGTAGCAATAAGAGACCAGTTAAAAAGCCTGCAACAAACACGCGTCCCGGCAGCCGCTGTTAGCTCTCGGGCCGCCTGTCACAACAGCACCGTGTGCCGACGACCTGCCGCCAACGCAAGTGTTTGCCATGCACCCATGCTGACTTCTTACTGAAGACGTGGGGAAGAGATCATGCAAAGCTTGACAGGAGCAAGCCAAGCCGGTCTGGGGAGCAGCAAAGTGGTGCCTGGAGCAGGGGACCTCTGCAGCGGTGGGAAACAACGTGTCCCGTGCAAGCCCGGTCCCTCCACACAATCCACGGATTGAAGAAAATGCTGGAGTCGTCTTTCTGAAACTTTGTTTTCTTTGGGGAAGTCATGATAGGAAGTAGGTGGTCACCTAACTCTGCGGCTCCTGTTTGCGATGACCAGTTGCAGTCGTGGTTGAGTACCAAGACCCCGCTCTAGAGGGGTTACACCCAACTCAATCCCTACAGCCAAGAGTACACCACCTGTGCTTTTAATGCTTTCCCGTGGTTGTTCACACCCAACACCTCAACACCCGTGCTCTGCAGACCCTGCACTCAGGAGTTCCTCTGCGTGGACTGACTCTGGCTCAGCGAGCAGCACAAACCCTGCATTTCCTGGCGCGTGTCCCCAGGGCCCCTAATCTGCATCTGCAGGAAGGGATTGGGTCCAGAGGAGGGCCACAAAAATGATCAGAGGGCTGGAGCACCTCTCCTACGAAGACAGGCTGAGAGTTGGGCTTGTTCAGCCTGGAGAAAAGAAGGCTCCAGAGAGACCTTGGAGTGACCTTCCAGCAGCCCCCCAGTATCTGAAGGGGGCCTGCAAGAAAGCTGGGGAGGGAGGGACTGTTTATGAGGGCATGGAGCAATGAGGGGAGGTGGTTTTAAACTAGAGAAGGGTGGATTTAGATTGGACATTAGGGAAGAAGTTCTTTACTATGATGGTGGTGGAACACTGGAACAGGTTGCTCAAAGAGATGGTGGAGGCCCCATCCCTGGAGACATTCAAGGCCAGGCTTGATGGGGCTCTGAGCAACCTGCTCCAGTTAGAGATGTCTCTGCTGACTGCAGGGGGGTTGGACTAGGTGACCTTGGAAGGTCCCCTCCAACCCAAACCATTCTAAGTGTTGCTTATCACTATAGCTGTGTCTACCCCAACGCAGATTCCCAATCTTTCCTGCAGGCTCGGCAGGGCTTAGGTTAGCCAGAGGTTCTCCTGCACTAATGGCACTGGCTGTTGTACCACAGCAGGGACTGCCCCGGGGTACCTGCAGAAGCCGGGGCTCTAACGCAGACCCCATCCTTCTCCGCTCGGGAAGCAGCTGGAGCACAAAGACACCATCACCACCTCCCTGGGTGCGACTGAGGACATCAGCTGACAGAACGGGAGCGGCAGCAGGAGCGATCCTGCTTGAACGCTCGGTCAGTGACACCTGCAGTCGTTGTGGAGGCCCGTGTGTGTACAGATCAGCTACGTTCCTGTTGGAGTATTCCTGACAGAGCGTTCCCAACTGCTCTTCTATCTAGATGCTGGAACCTGCCAGCATCAAAACCAGCTCCACTGGATCCTCTTGGGAGGTGCTGAGGTCCCTCAGGTTTCTGTGTCCTGGAGATCACAGAGGTAACAGTCCCAAAGGCAGAGACACTATTTTAAACGCGACTGACATACTAAGGATCAGCTCTGCTGACACCAGCAACAGGGACCAGGACACTGTGTTTGACACCACCCTGCTACAAAACTGTAACCGTTCAGTTCTGGCTTTATTGCCTGGAGATGAAACAACACGTTGGAAAGTACCTCAGTCGCAGGTCAGAGCTCCCCAGGGCTAGGAGGGTTTTAGGGGCCTTGGTGCTGCAGCAAAGAGCTTTTTGGAGCACCACCCTTCAGACATGTCTCACTTCTCTGTGACCGAGAACAGGAGACTTTGGTACTACTGAGTAACTGGGGGCCTTGGGCGTGCTCCTTCCTGCTGAACAAAGCTGCTGAGCAGGGAGGCTGAGTCCACAGGGGAGCTCTCATAAACACTCTTCAAACTAGAAATCAGCTCACCTGGGAAAGGTGAGGAACCTGCTGCGTCATAGTAATGGAGGATCTGAGCCTACCAGTTAACTCCCCACTTCCCTGGAGACCTGCTAGGGCACGTCTGCCCCGTGACAACATTTACTTGGAAAGTTTAGTCGCTTCTGCTTTCCACACTCGCTACTTCAGGAACAGCAAACTAGCTCCGAGTAGCAATGTTTGCGTTTCCGAAGCGCTTCCCGGGGCGCTGAGCAGCGTACCTTCACGCCTTCGTTGTAGCTGTCCACGGGGCTGTTCAGGCTTGCGAGGCTGCCCAAGTGGCCGGGGGCTCCAGGGCGGGGAGGTTTCTTTGGCGGAGCTGCGTGATCTGGTTAATAAAACAATTTGTGGTTTAGGGGACCCACACGCCAGATGTCCCTGCGTCCTTGGGGGCTGTCAACGCTACAAAGGCTACACGTGCTTTGCTGTGCTAGCAACGGAGATCTCTGTGCGTCCTACAGTAAATCCCTTGTTTGCAGGAGCTACGCTGAAGAAATGCAGACAGAAACGGTTGGGGAATTCGAGCTTTCCTGCCGTTGTGAGAAGATGGCTGTTGTCGCACGATACTTTCAAAGTCCCTTTGTGGGGCAACTGCTACTCATCTCGGTGCGCCCAGCCCAGAGCTGAGAGGTCCTCACCCCTTCGTACCACAGCCGAGTGCCACACGTGCTGCCCACGTCTGTGAAAATCGGGCTCTTTCAGGGCAGAAATCCTGGGGGTGATTCACTTTGAGATCGAGAAACCTAAATTTAGGTGTCTACTTTTGTTTGACACATCTGAACTGCACACACGGTGAAGTCCTACCCGGTGACTCAGCTTCCTCTAGACACTTCCCGCCTGTTGACGAAACACGTTCTTGGCTTTGCTGACTACATCTCTGGGGACTGCACGGGGAATTTAAACACGTAACGCACCGAAACCATCGCTGTGTAGATATCTGGAAGTGAATCCAGCCCCTACATGAAAGCACTGCCATAAATCTTTGCTCACTACGCTGCTAGGAGGTTTGTAATCAAGGATTCAAGACGACGGTGTATGAACGTACTGCTTACCTGGCTTGCCCACCGGCTGATAGATGTGCTGGTTACCAGCCTGCAAAAGAAACCAGACGTTTAGATGAGTTACTCCAGTGCTCACACTTCCATCAGCAGAATCTCAAGCACAGAGCAGCCAGTTCTCAGCACGCTGCCCAACAGTTAAAAATACATCCCCATTTCTCATCGCGTGAACCCGACTACACGTTTATTATTTACAGAGTGAGAAAAGCAATTTTAATCTGTTTTGTATCGCTCACAGCAGCCCTGGCCTCTACGTTACAGCCTATCCTTTGTTATTAATCAAACATGTCGGTACGTTCACAATCCTTTTTAGTCCGTTTTGAAGAGACCGAACTGCAGAAGTCCCGGTGGTGAAGAAGAAATGCAGCGCAACGATGAGAAGACCAAGGCATTTCTGCACTGACAAATGGTTTCCACCACGGTGCCAGGTCCCTAAGCTGGTTTACTTTTTGGTTTTGTCACAAAGCTCTTAGTGGAGCTCAATTTGCTTATTCGTCTGAAGTATTTAATAACAGAATGAAGTGACTGGGTTCAAGATGTGATGAGGAAAAGTCCTACCCTGGTATGGCCCTTGGACCTCTTCTAGAACTTGGGTGGTTAGAGAAAGTATCTGGACATCGAAAGCAAGGACAGGTGATAGGGGAGGACTACAGAGATGGTGTTCACCACTCTAGAGAGAAAATTTGTGTGGCCAAAGGTCCATTGGAGTTCAAGCTGGCCAGCAATCTGAAGGACAGCAAAAAGGGCCTTTAAAAACATGTTAACAGCAAGAGGAGAATCGCAGATAACATTGGTCTGTTGCTTGATGTGGTTGGTCACCTCACAAATAGGGACACAGACAAAGCAGGAACACTTCATGCCTTCTTCACCTCTGTCTCCAGCTCCGAAGATGGGCCCCGGGACCCCTGGAGCCCTGTGCTGCAAGACCACGATTGGCTGAAAAACTCCCAAGTGACTGATCTGTTTGAGGCTGGCTGATGTTACTGCAGGACCTCTCCATTATTTTTCAAGGGTCTTGGGAGTCTGGAGAGGTCCCAGTCAACTGGAAGCTGGCAAACATCCCAGTTTTCAAGAAGGGTAAGAAGAAAGACCTTGGTAATTACAGGTCTGTCAGTCCCACATCAGTGCCTGGCAAAATTACGGAGAAGGTTGTTCTGGGAGTTACTGAAAAAACACTTGAGAGACAACAGAGTCATTGGCCGCAGACAGCAGAGGTGCATGAGGGGCAAGTCCTGCCTAACCAACTTAATTTCCTTCTATGATAAGGTCACCCATCTAGTTGCCCAAGGGAAGCCAGGAGATGTGGTTGGTCTTAGACTTCAGCAAAGCTTTTGACACTGTCTCTCACAGTATCCTTCTGGACAAAATGTCCAGCACACACCTAGACGAGTCCATAACACGTTGGGTGAGTGACTGGCTGACGGGTTGGACCCAGAGTTTTAGTAAATGGGGTTACACCAGGCTGGTGGCCAGTCACCAGTGGGCTTCCCCAGGGCTCAGTTTTAGGGCCTGTGCTCTTTAATGTTTTCATAAATGGTCTGGATGCAAGAATCAGATGTCCATTCAAGTAAGTTTGCTGATGATATAAACTAGGAGGAGCTGCGGACTCTCGTGAGGGTAGAGAGGCCTTGCAGAAAGATCTGGGTAGACCAGAGAGCTGAGCAATCACCAACTGTATGAAATTTAGCAGAGCAAGTGCCAGGTTCTCCACCTGGGATGGGGTAATCCTGGTTGTAGGTACAAATTGGAGGACGAGAGGTCAGAGAGCAGCCCAGCAGAAAGACATCTGGGTGTCTGGGCTGATGACAAATTGAATATGGGTCAACAGTGCTCCCTGGCAGCCAAAAGGGCCAATCGTGTCCTGGGGCGCATCAAGCACAGCACAGCGAGCCGGCTGAGGGAGGTGACTGTCCCCCTCTACACCGCACTGCTGCAGCTCCACCTCGAGTACTGTGCGCAGTTTTGAGCACCTCCATAGAAGAATGACATCAAACCGTCAGAGCGTGTCCAGAGGAGGGTGACCGAGATGGTGAAAGGTCTCAAGGACAAGACTTATGAGGAGGAACAAGGATTTGTTCAGTTTGGAGAAGAGAAGGCCGAGGGGTGACCTCATCACAGTCTACACTTGCCTCAAGGAGGGCAGCAGAAGTGGAAGTGCCGATCTTCTCTCTCTGGTGACCAGTGACAGGACATGAGGAAATGGAATGAAGCTGCATCAGGGGAAGCTAAGACTGGATATTAGGAAAAGGCTTTTCACTGAGAGGGTGGTCTTGAACACTTCCAGGGATGGAGCATCCACAGCTTCCCCGGGCAACCTGTGCCAGTGTCTCACCACCCTCAGAGTGACAAACTTCTTCCCAATTCCTAATTTAAATCTACCTTCTTCCAGTTTGAAGCCATCACCCCTCATCCTATCAACTACAAGACCTTGTAAGAAGTCCACCCCCAGCTTTCTTGTAGGCCCCCTTTGGATACTGAAAGGCCGCAATAAATCTCCCTGGAGCCTTTTTGTCTCCGGGCAGAACAACCCCAGCTCTCTCAGCCTGTCCTCACAGGAGAGGTGATCCGGCCTCCAAGTTTCAGCCTGGCGTTTTCAGGAATTCACGCTGCGGTTTTAAAATGACCGGCAGATCTGACAACGGCTCCTGCGGCTGCGGCTGCCTCGCGGGGCCGAATTTTAACTGCATGAACCGAAAGTTCCCACGCTGGCTCTGTACTTCAAGCTGATTCCTATCAGTTTATTATGGAAAAAAAATTAATTCCGATGTCCTGAAACTTTTGCTGTCGCCACAAACCTCCAAAACCCACTGGCCGATCGTCTCTCACACTGTCACACGGCTGCACTCTGTGGCTAGAACAGACATCTGGTGTCTGCCAGCACCGTCACTCATGTCATTAACTGGCATTTCTGGTGTTAACCAAACTATTTCAAATCTGATAACCCTGGGGAAAAAGAAGGGGGAAGTGAGGACGAGGGTAAAGCTCCACTGAAACAATCCTTGCATTCTTTTCTTTCAGAAAATAAGTGTTTTAATAGTCTATATAAAAAAACCCCCGTGCACCAACTTAAACAGCCACGTGGTCATCAGTTAGGAACACCTAAAACGTGCGTGGGAATTGCCATTCCTGTCGTCACACCCAAGACCAGACTCGTGTGTTTCCTCCTTCTCCCGTGGAGCTGCTGCGCTGTCTGCTCTCCACCCTCCCCAGCGCCACGACTCACCAAGCAGTCGCTTCGCGGGGAAGGTGTAAATGACCCCAGCGAACTCGATTCTGTCCCCGCCAGCGTCAAAAGAAAGCTCTGTGTAATCCTGGGCAAGTACTGAACCGGAGCGCTCCTAGAAATGATCGCTGCCTAGTTCTCATCCTCCGAGGAGGGACTGAGAGTGACTCAGGGAAGCGTTAGACATTTCCCACTGCAACTCAAGTCAGCCAGAGTTACGTTCCCAGCAGGTAACAACTACACAAATGCAAAACCCGATTCTGGAAGTAGCAATGGAGTTTATCGCCAATTAGAGTCTCTTGGAAAACTCACTTTGTCGACCATCACTAAGTGCTTTTCTTCACCCTTTCAAACAGGGGGTGAAATGTTACCACAGGACTTCCCCTACAAGCAGGTTGGGATCTGGGTGTTGCAATTTTTGCTCTCACCCCAGGCAGTCCTGACAAAATCAAGGAGCAGCCAGAGAAACCGGCTGGCTCCAAGAGCTGTGCTTTAGACCCACGGCCACCGAGAGCCTCTGAGACGACTTCAAAATCTCCCGCTCATCTCAAAGCACCTTCCTGACTGGCACAACACGCAGCCGCTCTTGACTTGCTCTTACATAAAGAAGCCACGATAGCAAAGACGTAACAATAACTAATAATATTCTTCTCCAATTTCATGGAAAAAAAAATAGCAGCTTGTAGACATGAAAGTTTCTCCGGACCGTGCTGCGCGGGTCACTAACACACCCACTCACGACTGTACTTCGGCTGCAACTGCAGGAAGAGTCCCTGAATTCTTAGGTGGTGAAGATATCCTGAAGCCAAAGCAGGAGCTGACAACCGCATCCCAAAGGAACTAGGAGAGGGGATTTAAAACACCAACTTTGACCACTTTAAAGGTGATCCCTGGGGACAAACAGCAGAGGAAGCATCAGGTTTCTATCACTAACGGTCCCAAGCCTCAGCCCCGCTTTCCGTCAGTGTGATTCAGAGATTCCAGTGACAATTAAACAACTGGAGAGACATTTATAGTTAAACAGACAGGAGTTGAGCCAGGAAGAAAGAATCCCAGAGCTGCAGCTGCTGTCTGGCAAGAAATGAATGGCTGCGGGGTTTATTCCATTTGTTTCATAGCGGATCATTTACCCCGACCAGATTTCTGGGCAATACAACAGGAACATTTACATTCCTTGTAAGAAAACCCTTCAGATATTTAAACAACTGCTGAAGTTATTTTAATCCTGCTTCCTGTTGACAGAACTTTCCGAAAACTATCCACATTTTTAAAGAAAAGGCCCAATTATACAGCACATGAACATCGAAAAATTATTGCAACGTATTTGTGGAAACATTTTAGTATTTGTTTCAACAGCAGCCTCAAGGCGGGGGGTGAGGGGGGACCGAAACCCCAAATCCCCCAAACTGCTGCAGGAACAATTTTGCCACGGCTGCTGTTCCCACAGAAGCTGAGCCTCTTGGAAAGCTGTGGAACCGCGTAATAATAGTGGAAACATTTAGCAAAAGCTTTCAATCTTCTCCCATAATCAAGAGAGCGTACACCACGTTCTACCGGGAAACTGGAGAAAGAGCCGGGAGATGAAAAGCTCCCACGCAGACTTACTGGGCCCTGGAGACCTCCATCCTCTCGGTCGATGCTGCTTCTGGAGAGCCGCACGTCGGGTTTCTGCAACAAAGATGAAACGTGTCGGTCTGTACTCGGCTTACCGGTTCATGCGACCCAGGCTTAAAATCATCTGAGAGAGTACGGTTAAAAACGGCCGCTGCCAAGCAGAGATGTCACTCCAGCCCACACACCCGCCGCTGCAGCTCCTGGCAGCCTTCTCGGCCGCTCGCCCACCGCCCCTTCGCAGCGCACGTGGCAAAAATACCGGCAGTACCGTTTCCCCGACGCAACACTGGAAAACCTGCATTTGAGTCTTCTCAGCAAGATTTAGAAGGAAAAAAAAAAAAAAAAGAGTCTCGCTTCCCACCAGCAAGGTCTGAAGCAGGGGGTGAGAAGGGCTGCGCGTTAATCCCCGCTGCTGCCCGAGGACGGCTTATATGTACTTGGCTCTCCTTCCAAGCCCGCAAGTGGGGCCAATTACTGGAGCTCTTGAAACGCGGCGCTTGGATACGGAGAGCTAATAAAGACATCCAGACGCGCTGTTCTCCTGGTGCCGGCAACTAATGAACTTCTGTGTCGTATGTTTTGAGTGAGATATAGGAACCCGGGGCTTGGTGGCTTTAAAAAATAAAAATGAGACCACGCCAATTCTTTTCACACAGAAATGGGTGTCATCTCGCCAGCAAAGCCGGGTATATTTATTTCTCTGAGGACATTAACTCCATGGAAAGACAAAGGAAGAACAGATACAAACCAAAGGGTAATACTGAGTTGAAGACTCCAGTTCAGCAAAATCCTAGACTCATTAAAGTTGGAAAAGACCTCTGAGATCATCAAGTCCAAGCCTCAACCCAACACTACCATGACCACTAGACCATGTCCTGAAGTGCCACCTCTACAGAGCGCTTTTCCCAATTCTGGGAATTGGGAATTAGCACCAATTCTGGTTCCTAAAAGCAAAGAGGATTTCTCAGACTCCTAATTCACCCTCCTACGAGACTGGATGAGGAGCGAATGAAAACGGACAAAATGTGTATCTCCATCAGTGTAAATGCAGCTTCTGTCACAGGTCTGCACGAGTACAGACATCAAACGGACACGCACAGCATGAGAACGGACTTTTTTCACATAGAGGAGTGGAGGCGTGTGAATAGTGACCGTATAAACTGACCCCTTGTTCTTTCAGGGGACAAATACACCCACGTCTCGTTTCAAGCTACTCCAGATCCCTTTTTTAATTTGAAAAGCACTAAAGAAGAATTCTAACTCGCATATCCTGCTACGTGACCCTAAAACGCCGGCAGGACAGACAGAACTTGCAAAAATACATTAATATCGATCTTTAATCATTACAAATAACTGCCAATTGTGCTGCTCGTCCGTCAGAAGGGCCTTATGCTCTGGGTTTTCATTCAGGCTTCTGCAGACAGAGCCAGAGCCAGTCGCTGCCTGAAAGAACTTGCAGATTAAAAACAGACAAATCACACTAGACAGGGAAATATTTAACCCTGAAATATTAAACAGGAAGAACCGAAGCAGACACAAGCAGGCGATTTCCCCGTGATTCTCCAGGAATTTATGACAAATGCTATGATGAAACCTACCACTGACGCATCTCCACTTTACTTCCTTCAGTGTGATGAAGGAGTTTTTTTCTGGTTGAGTTCTCGTTTGGTGTGGGTATGTCAGACACCTCGTTATATCTGAAGGCACTCCTGACTCTCAGGTTTTTAACTCTGGTTGTGTATTGAAGCACACGACCTACACAGGGCGCCTTAGTTTCGTGTTTGTTTCTCACCAGGGGACTGCCCAAACTTTTCTGGAAAATGAAGCAAAGACTATTTTATCACGGGGGTATTTAACAGTCGGCTACTCCAGCAATGCACCCTAAACCAGACTCCAAGGACTTCGTCGTTAGGATGAAGGTTGGACTTGATGATCCTGGTGGTCCTTTCCAACCATAACAATTCTATGATTCTGTGAAATGCTGAAGCGTTTTAACAGATTCAGAAGCGCAAAAATGCACACTAGTACAAATAACCGATTTTCTAAATAGCATCAGAAGAAAAGAGTTAAATTAACAGATGTAATGTCCATCTCCTCCCCTCTTTGTCGTACCAACAAGGCCCTTCCTGTCAGCATCTAAACTCCCTAAATGCCCAGTTCTACAACCTGCCGTCACAGCAACAATTCAACGTCCCAAGTCACCACCAGCAGTCCGTGAGTGGACTTCAGGACAGCACGGACATGAAGAGCACACACCCACCTAGCTGCAGTCCAAGAATCGTTTCTCAGAAAGGCCGTAAATACATAAAATATCACTAAAATGAGCATTATTAACTTGACAAACCCTTGCTTCACACATTGCCAACAGAACTACCGAGTCTTGCTGTCTACCCCCATGCAAGGGAAGCCCTGCAAGCAGAGGTGTTCCCCAGGCATCTCCAGGAATTCATCTGAAAACAGGTACCAAGTGCCGACAGGGAATGGCAAACCAGAGGGTCCACGAGCAGTCTCTAGAGCTACACGAGCCACCTGCATCTCGGCGATCTGCGTATTTACGTCTTAGAAACAAGGACTGACAATCTTTAGTGGCACGTAAATGTCCTTTCGACTTCTCTGAACATTGTCCTCCTCCTGCCCCATCAAAACTCGGGATAGTTAGAAACACAGGGAACGGCAGAGAAATATTCAACACATTTTTGTGTCCAAAGACTAAGAGACACAATCCTATTCCTAGTGATTGACGGTGTTCTAATAAATTCTAACAACTCCCGCTGTAGTAAATGATATTCTGATTTATTCCTTTGCATACCTGTGGAAATGGCAAAAGACAAACTATTCTACAGTGAAGGTGACATCTAAAATCAAACTCCCGTTGTAGTTTTAAATATTATTCAACGGCAACTCTTGGGCTTCTACAGTGGTAAGAGCTTTAATTTCAGCCCCTCACGCTGGCATTGAGCAACATACTGCGGAGTTTCTAATACAGAGATCCTTCAGATGTGTTTAATGTAATATTCTCTAGGTCAAAAACACACCCAAACTGACCTGTTCCGTACCTTACGCACCATTTCTCAGCCCCAGAGCACACCCTTCTATCTTTCCGGTCCCTGCTGTGGTCTTTACCTCCATGGCAACGCTCCCAAAAACCACAGAGACTCCTCCAAGTGGTTCTCCTACTCCGGTACTGGGTGTACCATTAGATATACAGAGCTTCTTGGTGGGCCAGGAAATCACAGAATCATAGAATGTTCTAGGCTGGAAGGGACCTCTAGAGGTCATCTGGTCCAACCTCTCTACTTGAGACGGGACATTTCTACCTAGGTCAGGTTGCTCAGGGCCCCATCAAGCCTGACCTTGAATGACTCCAGGGATGGGGCCTCCTTTCTGAGAGGCAGCTCCAGTGGTTGGAAACTGGGTGGTGGGTGCTGAGGTGCTCAGTGTGCGTGTGGTTATGGAGAACATTTCTGGCACGTGTTGGAGCACAAGTGTATCGAGGGCGTACTTACAACAGGGAGATGAATTGAAGGGAGGAAACCCCCAAGTTGAACATAGCTACTAAGAGTGTAGCTTCAGAAAATGACGCCTTTGGGAAACTGGAGATTTAGGATTTCAGCTTCACCTGAAAAAGTTGGCATTTTTGAGTATATTTTTCAAGCCTTGAAGCTAAACAGTGACTAACTGTGATGACAAATCATCTCCAAACGTTTCATACTCATAGTATGATGGGACTTCTCAAGCACACAAACCATAGGTGCTCTGATTTTTCCTGTGTGAAAGCACCGACTGTACTAAACTAAAGTGCAAGTTGAAGCAAAGTCTTTTCCACTCACCATTACGCTCATGACAAAAATGTATTTCAGGGAGGAACTATATTTTATCAAATATTTATCTTGCAGAAAATCAAGACCCTTAAAAAGTAAAGGCATTTTTTTCTAATAAATAGTCTACTATCTGAAATCTTTGGAAACGTCATTTTCAGACAGGATGCACATGTTAAACTGGAACATAATCTACTTTATTTCCAGTATTTCTGGTCACTCCCTAATAAAAGAACACATAAGTCCTGGCGTTCTCCGGACATGCCAAATTGTCATGTCTCGGTGGGATTTTCTCAGGCTAAAAATTAAAATCTTATTTTAGCAACAGTTTACATCCATTAGATTTGAACTGCAGTTCTTAATGTTAAAATAGGACAAAACCACAACTATGTGGGAATTGCAGAAAAAAGCCAAAACCAAACACGATAAGGAAAGTATGCGAGTTATTTCTTCTTAGCCTATCACAGGAAGGACTATAAATTTCTTAGCACAACACTGCTGAGCAGTTACTAGAAGGCATGCACATATATATCTTGATTTTACGATTAAAACCAATCCTACATACCATCAATACAGTCACCGAAGAAAGGTTCCAACTGGAAACTAAATGTAAATGAGGAAGCAGGTAATTAAACAGCCTCGAAAGGAGAAGAGCGTCGTGCAAAAACATTCGGAGACAGCGACAGTGCCAAAAGTCACGGCACAAAAATCACCAACTTACTGCTGCTGAACTTAAAAGGTCCCTTTGAAAAGACACAGAACGACCCAGTTGCTTTTGCACAACTGGTGCAAAGCAAACGAGCTAGCTACCAGGGTCAGCAGGTTCTCTCGTGGTGCCACCACCACCGCTGCTTTCCTATCTGTGCTTACAGCGATTCTCCTTCCGCGCCAAGCTCCAGCTACAGAAGGTGAACTCTCTTCTAGAAGCACTTAAAAAAAGAATTAATATCAGGATCGGTTTTGGCAGTTCCAAGCTTCTGTCAAAGACAAAAACATCCTCAGGGGAGTCTTTAGAAATGATTTTAAGTCCACTAATTAATTGATTTGAATTAATTCTACACACGAGCAGGCAGGGCTGGAATACTCAGCAGGGGCAAACCGTGGTGCTAACGGAGCAATGTGATCCTCGGGGGCTGGTTTTCTGCGTGCACAAATACTGTAAAGGGAAGTCAGCCTACGTGCAAGTACGGCACCACACTCCTTTATTTTTTGGGGTGGAAATACCCACGTGATCCGAAAGCAACTCGGCAGAAAGTGCAGAATAACTTCATTAACTGCTTGTGATTTTGCTTGTCTGCTGAGGTCTAAACGTCACAGGATATAACTGATGAGTGAAAACCTCAGTCCTCAGGACCACAGCGCCTAGAAAGACCTAAGAATAAGATCCCTTACGTAGAAGGCCACCAGAGATCCTCGGCTCCACGGGCAGAGACTGGCCAGAGATTGCCTTCTGTCGTTACCTCTATCGAGCTGAAGCGCAGTAAGGCTTTACCTCCACTTCAGCCTCTTCTAGAACACCTGAGAGATTTCTGTCCTTCCTAGAGATGCTGAGATCCGAAGCACTTTTAGCAAGAGAGCATGAAAGCCCTCAAGTTTCATCAGCGTCCATTAAAGCTACGAGAGTGGCGTGCGACATCCCCTATCAGGGGATGGGGATCAACCCCAAATCAACCCCCCCACCAATTCTCTTCTCACTTCCAAATGGAGATATTTGGTACAATTTAAAATCAACCTTCACTCTCCAGTTTTACACAGCAGATTTGTTTTCATTCAGAAGCTCCCCGTGAAGAGGGATGCGTTTGTTTTCTTTTTTTAACAGCACGATTTCAGAATTCTGGATTCTGCAAAGGCTGCAGCTTGCAAACAAAATTTCTGTCTCCTTTCAAGCACTGACTAGTCAGGCGTCCTCAAAGGACCAGTTTCAGGCAAACCGCTTACACAGATCACAACCTCTCCGAAGACTGGCAGATTCCCATTTCAATGCCACCGCGCTCTGATTCTGATCCGCGGAGTCTCTTCTCCAGGCACAGCATCACTGCTGGTCAGACTCCTACTAATACGCTTTGAGCTGTATTTTTTCCCCGTAGAAGCAGCACTAAATTTCAGAGCACGAGCGAGTTGGTGTTACTCTGGGGGAACAAAACCTGGACTAACAGAAACCCCACGGAGGATTTTTCTTCTGGCTGCGGTGTCTTGTGTTACGTGGTTTGGAGTTGCTCCCCTGTGAGTCCAACTCTCCGCCGCAGAAGTGAGAAGTACTGTCGGAGTCTGAAGACTGTGTGAAGAGAGCTGCTTTTGAAAGCAGCCGGTTGAAACTGCGAGCGCTGGAGGGTTACAGAAGTTAAAAATGAAAATCTGGCTCGAGTCTCTCTATTGTTCTCTGTGCTCAGAAGGAAAAAGACTCTTCTGAAACCTGCCCATAGCAGGCGAGGCAGAGCCAGACTTCAGCAAAGCACCGCATCGACATCTAAAGGTTAGTGCCAAAAGCACTAGTCTCAAAGCAAGTGAGGCATGACAGCAATTTTGAGAAGGCAAGTTCCTTCTCCTCCCTCCATCACCAGGAGCGAAGTCCGGGAAGGCCCTTCTCCCAAGAGAAGAAATGTCACTAGTCCCTCATTAGAGGACACGGGCCCTGGAGCGTGCGTGTGTAATATATGGATTATTTCCACACTGGACCTGTGTTTGGACTCTCGTGTAGGAATTACAGATATCCTTCAGGAGATCTGCAAGGCCTCCAAGAGTGACTCCCCACAATGACTTTCCTACCTTCTTGATTTCTTCAGGGCTAAACCTAAAAAATCACATTCCTTTGTCAGGAAACACCCATCTATAAAAGGAAGGTTCCTCTGAGATACCTCCTGCTGTGGGTTCCAATATCCCCTGTGGCTATCAGGAGCTTGTTCAGCTTTTGACACAGTGTATAAATCCGTAAGAGGCCCTCACATCTAAACCCCAAGGTCTGTCTAGTCAAAATGTTACTGTGGAAAGAAAAAGAACTGAAGTCTCTTATGGATTCCAACTCCTCATTTCGACCATTTAAGTTCATGCTTACTCCACTCAAACTTTCTCCATTTTTCACTTTTTTACTGTCTAAGGGTTTACATCAACCAAATCCAGCTCTGGTTGCTGCTCACAAGTTCATCAGTGCCAGTTCTCCTTTGAGGAGGAGCTGGCAACAGAGGCGGTGTCTCCTCGCAATAAAAACTAACATGCAATGCAAACGCAGACTTTTTTTTTTTTCCCAAACAAATGCTAACACTGTACTACAGATCAAAAGAAAAATCAGCAAGTCCCTCCTCGAACAGCAATTTGGGGACAGCAAACATCCCGATGGTCCAGAGGCTGAATCAAAACAGAATAACAAACACTACAAATAATCATCATCTCTTCTGCAGAAAAACCCAGGAAGGCCGGAAAGTTTTCTGTAGAAGGTTCCCACACAATCTACTGCCACCTGAACTCACAATGCCACCATCTCAGTAAGCTGCTCAATTCCTGAAGTTCTTGACCATCTTGAAAGTTTTAACCGACAATGGGATCAGTTTGACCTCCTGGGCTTGTGAAAGTCACAAGCGACTGGTGCCACTCGAGACTGGAAAAGTTAATGTCTAAATTAGGGAAGAAATTTGCCTTTCCCCTCCCTCTCTTCAGCTTGTAATAAACTGGACAAAGCAATCTGGGTACAGCGGTTTCTTTATGGTCATCCAACAGCAAACCACAAATTCCCAAGTGTGCTTACAAGGAAACCAGCCAAAAGCAACCTTCGACATCCTTTAATCAAAAGTAACAGCTTAACTCTGGCACAATCTGGATCTTGGCTACAACATGAGGGCCTCTAGCAGTAGCTCTCAAGAGCTGGTAGAGGTTCCTCCCACCTTGGTTGTCTCCACAGCCATCAGCTGTTCCAAATGGTTCTAAATACCATACACAACTGAACCCCCGAGGCTCTAAGACAATTCAACTGGCAAGGAGTAAGGTCTTGCTAACAACGTCTACATCAAAGATCTGCTCTCCATTCCTGCCCTCTGGCTTCCTGTATAATAAAGCACAAACTCTTATTTTCAAGGAACCCAACGTTCTGGCTACAAGATCCCTAAAAGAGTGTTTCAAGTTCTGCGAGACAACCACAACCAGAGACTTAGGTGTCTAAAATAAAAGTAATTCATCTGTACAACTATGATTTTACTGGAGACCAGCTCTGGACAGTGCAGAGAACCTCTTGCAGAAACTACAGACCTGCTTCAGATCTGCTTTAAATACAGAGCATTTGCATTTATTTCTGTCTTCTGTAACAAACTTGTCTTCTGGACCTGGATTTATACAAGCACCTATTGTAACTAGATACAACATCAAAGCTTCCAAACCCAAACATTCCTTGAAGTACACTTCTCAAGACCAAACATGCGGCTGATGTTTGTCACAACTCATACCACACCACCCTAAATCACCCACCTGTCCGGCGAAGCTGAGCACCCACGCGCTCCCCAGCACGAGCCTAGACAGAGCAACACGCTGCTACCATCTTCTGCTGCATCTGCAGCCATCGGTCTCCAGCAGGAGAATTTTAACACCAAACTTGAATTTTAAAACCAAGAAGCCAGAGTTGAACTAAAAAACAGGGCACTGACAAGAAAACACGGAACTGCAGAGCAACAGCAACAGAAGATCTCGTTACTGATGCATTTCTTCCTCCTCCTCCTGCCGTGGTCAGAGCTCTTTTCCCCACCTCACAGAGCTCTCTCTTATTTCTTCCCACTAGCACATCTCATTATTCCTTCAGTGCAAGACTCTTCACAGCTCCCACTGCAGTCTGAGTTCTTCGATGGCTCATGGTTCTCTCTCTTTTAGGGCCAGAGTGTGCACAGATCTATCTCCACATTGCCTCGCAGTTATACCCACAACTTCCCTTTACGCATAAATCCTGGACTGGATAAAACGTGGTTCGCTAAAAGTCCCAGCTGCTCACGGTATCGGAACTACGGGACTCGGTAGCTGAACGCTTAATTTAGTAACTGTTTCCAAACCTGCATCTTGGTACCAACTCGTATTCAGTGAATGTTCTCATTTCCCAGAAGTCACCAGTTTTAGCAAGCCGCAATAAAAGAACTAAAATCAGGACGAATTAGGAAGCACGATGAAATAAAGTGTTACCAGGAATCGTTCCTCTTTCTCAAGCCAACGCTGGTCTTCTTCCATCTCTTGTTGCTGTCGTATCAACCTCTCCTCCATGAGATGTGTGGGTAGAACCTGCCCCATCCCTCTTATGTCCAAAGTGCCTGAATCCTACAAAACACAGTAAGTTTATTCAGTCTCACAACAACTTAAAACCTGTATAAACAGCTGCAAGAACTTCCAGACTGCAAAAGAACAGATTTTTGAAAGCCCAAATACACCACAGCAGTCAAGGAGAGTTCCTTCAACTCCGTATGAACCGAAGCGGACCATTAGTAGAAACTCTCTCCAACTCCAAACCTTTATCTGCCTTGCTCCTCATCACTGGAACCAAAAAGATTTGAAAAATCCTGGTTTGTTTTTCAGCAACATAACTTCATATATTGCACTTCATTTAACTTGAACAACAAAACCAGATTTATCAATTTTGTTTTCTTGGTCTTGAGCAACAACGTAACCAGCCAGTTGTTAAAACCTTTAAGATCCCCAATGAATATGCTTTTCAAGTTCGGCTGACACTTGCAAAGCACGTCACAAAAATATTTTTAATGGATTTTGAACACATTTTTATGCCTGTCTTCAGCTATGGATACTCTATACCATATCCCACTGCTGTCTGGAAATCGGTAGCAAGTAGTGTATAAACTACTATTTTTTTAAAAGCCAAGGGGAGTTTGGTAACAAACCTCACAGATTGTTTTCAGCTTTTGTGAAAACTTTGGCTGTAATTTAGTATTACCAGCACGGGCGAAGCATTCAGGTGCTTCCACCAACACCCTATTCCAGCACGACATAGACTACATTGTGTCCAGAGTTCTAAATTACCACTCAAATGTTTATCAGAGGCAGAGGAAATTACAGATTGGTTAGACAGGAAACAAGACCCTGCACAAAGGGAATCTTCGTGGGAGGATACAATGGAATGAAAACTATGAAATACTGGAGGAGAACAGAAAAAATAAATGATAGAAGGTTAAAGGGGGAATTAATTTGATGTCCTGTGCAGCAGCTCTGTGCCATCACGACAGGCTGAAAAGCACCTAACAGGAATCCTCCGAAACAGCTTTGTAGAACATTTCATTTTCTGTCCTGGAGAAGTCCCAGAGAAGCCTCACACACTTTAGCTGTGCTGGATTCCTCCCACGAGAAGTATTTTTAAACTGTAGTGATATGACTGATGTTTACACGGAAGTTCCCATCTCTATTAACAACGATACATTTCAGCGAAGCCTTCTTTTAACAAATACAAAATATTTGCTACCACTCAGTTAAGATAACCAGTAGTGACAACCTCATTAAGAATTTGGGCAGAGTCCACTTCATGCCCAACCTCACACGGGACAATTTGCTTTCGTAAAGAACAGAACTGAGTCAACTCCCACCCCACTGCAGTAAAGGCAATTTAAAAAACTACCAGAGAAACACTTCATTTTCCTCCAGTAATCTCCAGATGTACCTAAATAATACAACAGTGTAATTACAGAGCACAACAGTATCTGTCTCAGTTCATGATACCTCCATGTTCGGTTGCCACACTGATATCTCCTGAGGCCGATGATTCCAGGAATCTGCTTGATCCAAGAGAGAAGCCTGCCCAGGATAAATGCTGCCTGCCATGGCCGGTATCCCATGAGAGCCAGGGTAGCCAGACACCTTCAGGGTTTAAAAAAGACAAGGAAGAAAAAAAAGAGTTATGTTAAGAAGACCTGTGCTTCTGCATTATTAACAGCTCCCTCCCACCAAGAGAGCAAATATGACAGGGCAGAAATGACTCAATTCAAGCAGTCACAGAGGGAGGAGGTGAAGCAACATCAAAAGAAGGAAGCGAAGGCAAAGTATGACCCAAACTCTCTTTCTGAAGTCTTTGAGGATGCCTGTCATGAGATAACACCAACTGCTTCAGGGTAACTGTAATCACATATACAGGTAACTCTTAATTTTGAGGATAACTATGATGACTTGAGGATGCTTATCAAAACAGCAGCATTAGGAAGTATGTTTTAACCTCTGCAGCCAAGATCAAAGTCCTCTGATGAGCAAAAATCACTGTATTGATACACCGGTACGAGCCAGGCACGCAGAGCTCATATTCACGTTAGCAGGAGCCTGCAAACATCGCCCTACAGAGCCACAAAAAACGGACCCCTCAGCGTACGCTACAAGCTGGAGTGACAGTGTGTCACTCATGAGCTTAGCTGCACGGCCTGAGAACTTCTCCCCACGAAAATCCAAGTCGTTTTAATGAGCCTGAAGTTCTCATGAAAACAATAAAAACCTTCCCCTCTCCATGGAAAAAAAAGAATCCCGACCGAGCCTGCTGTATGTGGCTGCAGCTTTGAACAAACCCGGGGATGCTTAAAGTACCTCCATGACAAACTTTTGTTTTAGATTTCTTCAGCAGTGTTCAGCTTTGCTGATTTCTTCAGCACAGCAAATCCTGCGAGTATCTGAGGGGGTAGATCTAAAGGTGGGTATCAGCCAGCAGAAAATAAAAATGTTTCTGAGAAATGTCAGGGAGCCGAGTATTAATAAGCCCAAGGAAAGTCCACCAGTGAAGGCCGTTCTATAAGGTAATTTCGTAGCTTAGCACAAATGTTACTATCAACACCACATTCTTTCAATAAAAATGACAATGTCTGGCTTGTTTTATTGTCCTTTTAGGAACCTGACCATCATCATCAGATATGAAAATATTTGCTATCTGGAGTAAGCCCCCCAGGGTCAGTTCGGGGTTTGTTCTGATGTACAACAAAAACCATTTAAGAGAATTCAACGAAACTCAACCACGTAAGAAATGAGTTAATCCCACCACCTGCAACCGCGTTACAAATCCCACGCTTGAAAAACAGACATACCAAGTGGTCAACGTAATACCTGGTAATGATTTGGCTGTACCATATGCTGGGGACTGGGATAAAACCCTTCACTGGATCTCGGACTGGGATAACCAGGCCTGCTGGGCTGAAAATGTAAAGGAATTTTTAGATGCTTTCGAAACAGAAAACTAAAAGCAGAAAACTACTCTTTGGCGAGACAAACATTGACACGCGGTGCATCGCGAAAACAAGCTCAGAAGAACCTCTGAAAGAAATATTCTGAAACGATGAACATTATTTTAAACAACTAAAATGAAGTTTTCCTCCATTTTTGCTTGGAAATGGAAGCAGCCGAGTTGTTCACTATGTATGTCAATAAATAATGCTTGCTCAGATAATTCTTTTTGCATATTTAATTGCTCGCACTAAATGACCTGCTCTGTGCTGTTCAGAGTGGATATCAACTAAGAACATTAATTCTTAAATCAAGTTTCCAGGTGCAAACACAGCGTTCTTTTGAAGTTCATGACCTGCACTACATAAAGCTTTGCTATGAATTTATTGCTTTTGTGACCATAACCATTAATAAAATTCTTTTGCTTCAGTGAGAACACAAAGCAAATGTGTTTCTTCAGTGTGAGTGTTTCCATGGGTTATTCTGAGGACTAAAGTTAGGTCTGATAATTAACTTCTCTTATATAATTAACAACTAATTGCCTCAACATGGAAGGTGATTTTGATCATATTCTGAACTCCACAGTTGCTTCATTATCCAGGGCAGAACTAGCTCCTGTCAGAAAGGACGGCTGAAGAACAGCTCTCAAGAGCTTCTATCCAACTTATTTTGCTTTAGCCCTTCTTCAGGAGAAGGGCAACACTTTACACATAAACGAACGAGAGGGGTAATCCCAGGAATACATGAGAAGAGCCACCAGAAATTCAGACAGGACTATGACAAAAAAGGAGCCTGCTTTTCTGCACACAGCCTTTTGCCACAATATCTACACAAATTCCACACTCCTGAAGGAAATCATGTTGGAAAATGTCGCTCAGAACAACACGCTTCTATCTTCCATGTGGAAGCGCTCGGTTATTTCGTAGGATCAACCTCCAAAGGTATATTTGAGGTGTTGCTTTTGATGAGGAACAAAGCTGCGGGGTGGTTCAGAAGGAGGAAAATCGACCAAAGAGTGGGAAAACCACCCAAACCTCATCATTCTGCAAATGGGCTCCTTCAGTCCTCCTGGCAGTTAAGGGCCACCACCACGTTTCTTTGAGATTGCAGAATTTCATCATCACTTCATTAAAAACGTCATTGTCTTTCTGCAGTAGGGTATTTTCTGTGTTAGATTTCTAATAGAAATCACTGTAAGATACAATTAATTTCATAGTACAAACTGTGACACCTGTGAATTATTTGAGAATGTGTAGGAGTTTAAAAGCATAAATAAAATGGAGCTTAAGACCTATGAAGACCTTTATTTTCTGTGCTGAGTTGTTGGAAGAAAAAAATCTGTTGTCATCGCTAGAAAATTAGATAATAACTTCAGAGATACTTAAAATACCCTATCTACGAAATTCAACATGTTCCAGTGTCATTAGTGTGCACACCTGTATTTTACAGAGAAATACTGTATAAAAAAACCTAACCAAGAAGAGCATCGCACGGGCTGTAAGGACATACTGACCCCCTCAAAGAAGACATTGCAGTGGTAAAATTGATTTCAATTTAGCACATCTTTTATCAAGCGTTTCAGCTTATGCATCACATCTAAAGCTCCAATGACGATCATTTCTAATATGGTGTGGCTCATATATTACATTAGTAAAAGATACTTATTCTCTTGGCGTTAGCCCCAAAGCTCCAAGACGACACAAACTGTCAAAAAAGGTTGTAATAATTAAGTTATTACTCCCATTTATGCAGTTTATCTGCTTCTGTGATTCAGAACATCATCTGTTTGTTTATACACCAAATCCTGCTGGTTCATCTCAGGTGACCAAACCAGTTTGCTGTTCTTAACTCTGAAATTAATGCAACAATTCCACTGCCCATGCTCCTTGCTTGCCATAGAGCTATCAAAACACAGAGCCAAGCTCCAAAGCTGCCTTCCCCTGACAGTGATGCCACACAACTACTGTTGAAATCAGCAGGACAGATGTGTAATGAAACAAAATTAAGTGTAAACTACAACATGTAAGATCCCCAGAAGCAAATCCCCGATTTTCTGTCCAGAATAAGGAATGAGTTGATTTCTGTCCTCTCATGGATGTGCTATAAATAAAGCTGATGCTGGGCTGAGAGCTCACTAGCTAACGTTTCATAGGAGTGCTACAAGAAAAGAAGAAGAGAGCAGGAAACCATGTTGTGGCAACTATGGTAGTTTTCTACAAGTTCAACAACCAGAAGCAGAACATTGTTAGTGTGATATGGGAGCCTGGAGAAGTTCTAGTAACAGCTCAAGTAAAGCAAGTACTAGCAGATGATGGCAAAATTGGCCAGAATGCTGTTGTTCAAACGAACCCACCAAAGAAGGGTTTGAAGAAATAAATGGAAGAAAAAGTTGGTTTTTTGTTTGTTTCTTTTTTTTAAACAGACATAATTTGCGGTCTTAGCTACCTTGGGAGGAGCTTCATCTGATCCTCCTGAGTCCCAGGATACTGTGACTTGTCGCCTGGATTCCATTCTCATTCGTTCTTCTTGCTGCAGCTTCTCTTCCTCCAGTATTGTGCTAAGAAAAACAGTGTATTTAAGTAAAACTCCAGTTCAGTGTCTAACGAACCTCTCCCCAGAGCTTTCACATTTCTCAGACTCATGAGAACTATTCGACAAAGCGATTGAGCACTGAGACATGAACTTCTCTTACTTATATTAGTTAAATCTCTGAAAACCAGTATCAGGAAGAAATACTCCTGCAGCATTTACCGGCATGCTTTTACCAACAGCAGCAGCGCTGAGGTTTGAGAAAGCTGCGGCTGATCCTGCACCAACATTTTTCTGCATGTTGGCAGTTCCTTTGATGTGTCATTACACTGAGAAATCCTCACAGACAATAAATCGAGCGCTTCCTTGCACGAAAACTTATTTTGCACAAGAAAATATTCTACGGAACTGCTGCAAAGCTTCAAAACAAGCGGAAAATGTACTTCAGCGAAACTCGGCAGAGCTTCAGATCCCTGGGATTTCTTTTCTTTTATAAACAAAGCAGTCAAAAAAGCATTTTCAATACTATGCCTTCAGCTCTTACGCTTTAGCCTAAGCAGGAACACATTGAAGCAAACTCAATCAGCAAAACAGAAATATCTGACAGTATTCACGCGGCTTCTAAACACCCGGGTCAAAAGGCTGCATTTTTAACAAAGTACAAGACAGTAGTAAAAACTAGTTCGCTACTTACCAACTGTTCTGACTATTAAAAAGACTGTTTGAAGTTCAACGTGATCCTGCTGCCCCCACAGCAGCCTCCTCCCCGTTCTGCTATGTGGATTATTAATGTTGGATATTTGCCATTTGAAAAATACTCAGAATGAAGCTTTGAAACAGGGAGTTGCAAACACGCGGGAGCCGCGCGCTACACGGAGAGTCTGGAGATGTGAGGAGGGCAGATCATTTACATATCGCTACCCCCAGCGTGAAGATAATCCTGTAAAGGAGCTTTTCCAGCTTCTTTATCACTCAAGAGTTTCCAGAAACAAAGCTAGGTTCTGAGTTTCTAATCTCTTGCTCCGTCTGCTGAATAACCACCCAGAATTACTCATGCAGGGGATGAGATCAACTCCAGCAATCTATTCTAATCTTGGAACTTAACTGCTCAGCTCAAGAATAAATTCCTGCTTGGTTGGAGACGAGAACTTTGCTTTTCCCTACTCAGCCAAAAACCAAATCTATGCCACTTCTAAGGAGCGGAGAAGTCATCTCGTCTCACTGCAGCTGAACCCAGTTTATAAGTATTGCTGCAATTCCAATCCATCATTGTTGAAGTAACACAAGAATGTGGAACGAAAACAAAATCAGACAAGTTATTTGCAAAAGTCACCCTGATAGAACTACCACGGAAACACAGCTACAGCCCAACGGAGGGAACTAAAAAGAGAAAATCTTTCTATTTTAGCTCTCTCTTCCTTCAGAATAAGGAAAATGCAGTATTTCCTACTTGAACCCATGAAGAACTAAAAAATCCACTGCTTTAAAGCTAGGTCACACTTCAGATATTCAGCAGACACTTTTACGTAGCACGAGAAATCAGCCAACATCCTTAGCCATGAACCACGATTATGATCTTTCAAGAAACACCTCAAGATTTAAAAATCCCACATCAAAATCCACCCAGCCAGCGCATGAATAAAACGCAGGTTTTAAACAAAGCTGCTGATAGAGCCGTTGCTCTCATCTGAGCAAGAGACTGGAACAGGAGTCGGCTAAAAGGAGCTGACTAAATTTAGAGATGGCTTACTGACAATGCGGGGCCGTGAGCTTGTCACAGCCCAGCCCTGTTCTTCCATAAACTGGAATGAAACACCCAAGACGTCTCCCCCTCGCTATCAACGCTGTTTATCGCTGGTATCACACTATTCCATAGGATACCATTAACTCCAATCACACCACTGGAAATGGCCAACTTCTACCAAAATGACTTGTTTTACGTAACACCTTCTTGCCTTACAGCTCTAACCCACCCCACCCTGCTCTTGCGCTGCCTGTGCCATCAGGAGGTCCTCTCCACAGCAACCCAGAGCAGTAGCTGGTCGAAGGCTGACCAGCTGCAGCAGAATTTGTACTTGGCTGCCCTTGGGTGCTGCTGACAAGAATATCAAATAGAAATGCCTCAGAGAAGCACCAGTCGAAAAAACAGCAAGGATATAAATGACTCACAGAACCATCTTTGTTTTTTCAAAAGGGAGACCAACCCCTGGACGCAGTGAAAGCGTGCCAAGAGATATTTTTGACCTTTTCTCCGTGCAGCTGCTCGAGTGCTCTGAACAGTTTATTAGAATTTGCAGAAGGTCAGGGAAGTCAGATCTAGGCATATTTTCCCAAAGTGCACATATTTTTAGCAGCAAGGACGAGCGAGCGGAGCAGGAGTCCTATTCAGATGACTTCTCTGGCACATCCTGAGGTAGCGCAGACAAACCTAACCCAGCTTCTTGGCTCGTCTGAAGGCTGATGAAATATCTCAACTATTAAATGTTTGCTTAACTGACAAACTTACCTCATCTACAAAGACTATTTTTACTGCAGTCGGCCTGTGACATTGAAAAGGAAACATTTACTGGGAGCTCTGGTGCAGGATTACCTGAAATATTAAAATGTATCCTGACATGTCAAAAGGCAAAGCAACACCAGTGTTTGCTGCTCTGGTGGTACGGGAAGGAAGGGCTGACCCTGAACAAGCACCTTCTTTTTTCTCTCTCTGTTATCTCCGGCCATCAGAAATGCAAAGCTGGATGCATTTTTTCACATAGTTCTTTTTCACAGACATATTTTGACACTCTGTCCTCATTTAAACGCACTTTCTTGCAGATTACAGATTATTCCCAATGGCAAAGGAGCAAAAGGCTAATGAGGCATCTTGCAGCCCCCACCATGTATTCCAAGTTTCTGTTAAATACTTTTTTGGCAAAATGCCACAAAAGGAGAAGACTCAAACAGCCTTCACTCTTACCAGTTTTGTTTCTTTCATTTATAAACAACATTTCAGGACCTACACCAAGCGCAGTCACAAAAAGCCTCAAGTCCCAGTTCTCATCAGTTCATTATCTCATTGTTGTCCTAAAAACAGACTTGAAAAGCATGAATCAGTCTCTTTTTCTCATTGTTTTTAGAGCTGTATTTAACGTGACCTGCAGTGCCGGGATGCTAGTGGGGTCATCTGCTGGTAAAACCCGTGCTTCTTCACCAGTGGCCAAGAGAGGACCAGAGCGATACCTCACTGCTGTGACAAAAGGCACAACTGCTGCTTATTTTGTTATTTTTAGGAGAAAGAGTTAGGGATGGGTGCTTTAAACAAAACTCATTCCACGATGCAGTGAACGTGCCACGCAATTACATTGATCTGAAAGCTCAAAAGGAAAATCTAAGTTCAAGTCCAATGGGAACAACCCCAGTTTTAACAGAAATACCAACCAAAGGGACCCTCAGGGCAAGCACCAGCCTGGGAGCTGACTTGGATGAAAGCCTGGGAGTATACCAGGGCTCCCTTAGCCAGACACACCTACATAGCACAGAACACATTAAATTTAATAATACGAACATGTATGGGATAGTCTATGCTTATAGTGAGAGTACAAATATGGTCCAGTAAGTGTACGGTTCTAGTAAGTGGCTAGGAGTCTTCTGAGGAGAAACGCTGTAAACGTGATTCTGAAGGACTTGGGAACATTGAACACTTCACAAAGGGTCTTTTATATTATGTACTATGTAGTGTAAGACTGGCAATCTCTTGCACAAAAACCAGCAAGGCAACACGTGTTTCCTGGTTTAAATATCCCAGACTCTAATTCCGGCCTGCTCAGAGACAGAATCACAGGGGTGCGATTTCAGATGCAGCGAAGAAGTTTTTTTTCCCAAAGCCACGGACTTTTTCTCATTAAAACAGAGAGGAACGTTGCGGTGCGGGACCTCTGGCTTCAAGCAGCCAACGAGCCTGCTCTCAAGCTTGAAAAGGCTGCCCTGGATAGGATCCAGAACGAGCAGCAGCAACACCACGCAGCAAAGGCCACCAGGGAACTGGCTTGTTATTGCAAGTTCATGGGAATTTGAGTTTTGAAACACAATCTTTCCTAGCTGCCTGAGATTGCCTCATCGTAAGGGAATTGGGAACTTCTCCAACGAGAGGTTGACTCTGTGAGCAGTGCAAAGAAGCCCTAAGGACGACTGTGCTGCCTGACTTCCAGGAGATAAAGCTTACCAGTTTGGAGTGGCAGAAATCTCTCTGCTTTGGTCAGAAGAGAATGAAAACTGGATTTTAAGGTTGCTGTGGCCCTAGGGGAGAGACTGTCCTCTAAAGAATGCTTCAAATCTCCTCGTATGACTACAGGAGCAAATAAACAGCCCCCTTGGTGCATTTTTTGCATCTAGAACTAGAGAATTATTTAGGTTGGGAGTCCTGGAGGTCTGGAGTCCAATCTCCTGGGAGAGCTGGGCATGGTAAAGCCAGGTTGATTGGAGCCTTTTCCCGTGTGGGTTTGAAAGTCTCCTAGCATGGAAATTCCAAAGTCTTTCTGGGTGACGTGTCTCAGAGCTTAACCCACGCACACTGGCAAACATTCTGATTTGTAACCAAGGAGAACTTGCCTTGCTGCGTGTCACGAGCGCTGGTTCTTGCCCGCTGGCTGGGTGTTTCTGAGGGAAGCCAGGCCCCGGGCACTGCTCCATCCTGTTTGTTCAGCGATACCGTTTCACATCCTTCACTTTTTTCCCCCTCTCCTGCTCCAGACTCACGCTGTTACAAGGTGTTGCTGCCATCACTCTCTTGAGTACAGCCTACATTTATTTCACCCCCCCAGCACAATTACTTTTACTCTGGATTTACTCATCCTCTTCCCTTGCTGGTGAGATACTCTCCCTGCTTGAGTTTACACACCAGAGTCATCTTCTTAGTCACATTTTTTAAGGGATTTTTCTCTCCCCTGTGCCAGTCAGCTGTAAATTATCAGTACAATCTGACTGCAAATGAAAAACAATCCTATTCTTCCAGAGCCAAAAAAACCAAAAAGCAAGTGAACTGCCAATTTTCCACCTATTACCCAAATCACACAACTGTGCCGTGTCTTCTCCCTGCAATCCCTACCCAGCCCAACCGTTCCTTCCTTTGCGGTGAACTCCACACAGTCAAGAGGATGAGAAGTTACTGGTGAGAAGGGCTACGTCTTCCTCTAGCTCTGTAAATTATTAGTCTAAGCAGGAGCTCCCGAAGAAACAGATGGTGAAAACTTAGGAAATGTTAAGAAATGGGAAAAACCGAAAGGTGGCTAAGTTATCCATAGAGCATCTCTGAAACAGCATCATAATTATATTAAAATTGTGCCCTATTTTAACCACCTATGGATGAACTTGTACCATGAACACCCAGTGACAGCACATGATGACGTTACGGAAATAAAACACGCCACAAAGTACTCCTTGAAAGAAGATGTAAGATAAAACCCAGGAATTTGGCAATGAATCACAACAAATCCAAGAGCGGATTTACACTGTACAATACCTACATATTGTTTCAAGCTTCTGACTTAGGCAAAATAGATAGGGAGCATTCATAAAACACAAATATGAAACGTGTCTGTAAAATAGCTCAGTGGTGTTTTAAAATTTAAATACCGCTCCCATTTTGTGGCGGGTGAAACAGAGGGATGGATGCTGGAACAAATTATTGCGGAATAAAGCAGGGTGTGAATTTAGACTGGGCTCAAAAGCGTGTGCTCACGTTTATTCCAAGATAAACATAAGGTACTCTCTATCGTGGTTTACAAAAGGGCAAAAAGAATTTCTTGGTAATGATGCTGCATTTATTGCAAGCACCACAAGTGCCACAGACACGGCTGCTGCAGGGCAACTAGTGTGCTACAGATGTTATGAAAATAACTTTCAGCAGCACTCACCTGATGGTTCCTTTATTTAAGAAAAGAAACACTTCTACCCCAAAATTGTCCACTGCATGTCCGACCAGTCAATCACTCTAAATTCTTTCTACTCCCCTCCCAAAGGATTGAAATGATAAACAAATTGCAAGTAAAATCTGGCGTTTTTCTTCGGAGAGAAAGAAGGTGATTTGTATTTCCAGTTATTTGAATTTAATGCCTGGTCTAATTTTCTCCAACAGGTAAGGTCCAGATTTTCAAATGAGTAGCAACAACTTGGCTGTCTGAAATAAAACTTAATACACTCTTATTTTGCATTTTCCAACAGAAAGAAAATACTGCAACACAAGACAGAGCAAAAACCAATATTTCTGAACAAGGAAATGACCTTTCAGGAGTAAAACCCTACCTGAGTTGTGCTTTAAGTTCAGTAAACCTGGGTCGTCTGCTAGGGTCGTACGCCCAGCACTTGGTCATAAGGCTGTAGAGGGTAGGAGGGCAGTTTGGAGGCATTGGGAGCCGCTCACCGTTCTCAATCCGCCCAATCACATCATTGTTCTTCACGCCCTGGAAGGGCTTTACCCCATGCATTAGGATCTCCCACATACATACACCTGAGAAACACACACACAAAAAAATTCCCCAACAAAAAGAAATGAAGCTCCATTTTATACAGCCAAACAAAGCAATTCTTCTGGGACAGGTCGCTAGGGAAGCAGTTCTGACTTACCGGCAGGCAGCAGAGAGCAGCGATGTGCAGCAGGATCACACACACACTACCAACCCCAACTACTGATGAGGAAAAGCGTGCCCCAGAGCCGGCTCACAGCAGCCAGGCTTCAATTTAACTACCTTCTACCTACTGTAAACCAGAGTGGTTCCTCATATTCAAATCTGCTCCTCTATGAGGTAGAATGAGCTGTGTTTGCTTTTCCCTCTGACTCGCTCCGACCGGCCTGTTCTGACACGTAGAGCGTATCTCCACTTTGAGGGTGTTTTAACGCTGGCAGTGTTCCCGTATTTTTTTTGTGCTGAAACTATGTAATAGAAGAGTTTCTGTTGAAACTATGTTAAAAGCACAAGGGGAAAAGTGGTCTGTCAGTCTAGGACCGGCCAGAATGTTCCGGAGACTTCATTTTTCTAATTCTGACTTTGCTTGAGTTTTCTTCAGACTATTAGAAACCTGCGAAAATTCACATACCCTTCACTTAAAAACTTTACTTTGTCAAGAGGGTGAACCCTTACTTGCCTGTCCTGCTCTTATTTCAAGTCTCATCATCTTTGTTCTGTCTGTCCAGACCAGCAGTCTGGACCAGTCGAGCACATGATCAGATTCATTAAAATATTTAGGAAAGAAGATCGAGGCTTCAGGATATTCCCATGTATCCTTAATTTTACTCAGCTTCTGGTCATATTTTTTAAGCTAGCAGGAGCTATGAAAGACAAATTAATGGGAATCTAGCACTAAAGACCTGGAAACAGGACAACCTATGCGACAAGCAAGGAAGAAGGCCTATCACCATAAATGAAAAAGTGACAATAGAAACAGCAAATAACAATGGTATAACAAAAAGAAATCAGATAGAAAAACAACAGTAAAAAGAAAAATCATCTCTGTTTTGACTATGACCTAATTTCCTTGTACCTTCATTTCTGTCAGCTTATTAGGGGCGAAAGACGCATAAAACTTCAGGCTTACCGAGCAGGAAAAAAGAAAGGAAAATACAGACATGGAAAACATGCTGGAAGAAACTGGATTTGCAGAAAAGTACAGTAAAAATAGTGCCAGATATCTGGAAATTACTCATTTATAGTAGTTCAAATGAAAACTGGAAATGCCCCAGCAGGACACTCGGGGAACGGCACCGTTTGGTGTTCACTTACCAAACATCCACACATCGCTAGCTGAGGTAAACCGTCGGAAGTTGATTGACTCTGGAGCCATCCATTTGATGGGTAATTTTCCTTTGGAAGCTACAGGGGAGGCAAGACAAGGCAGGTTGTTATTCCTACCGCTGAGCTCAAACATTGATCTTTCTCAGTGAAATAATCTAGAGGTAAAGCTCGTCGCTGGTGAAGCGCTTCGACTATCAACTTGTATACACGAGATTTCTGCACCATCCGACCAGTTGTGTTCAGTCCTCTCTTTGCCTGAATATTCAGACGGATGGAGCTCCTTCAAGTTTTAAATGAATCTTTATTTCAAGATGCAACTATAGCAGTTACGAAGGTACCGGCACCAAATCTGCAGCTGTGACAAAATCTCAGCAAGGGAGTAGGTGGTTTTAAACAATTCATTAAAAAAGGGTAGGTTGCTTGGCCTTACATAAAACTGAAAAAAGAACCAACACAAACCAAAAACAATGCCCCAAACCTCCCAATAAAGCCCCTGACAACAAACCCCAAAAGCGGAAGAAGAAATGATCTTGTCAAAAGTTATTCCCCTCTCCTCTCAGCAATTAAAATGACAATACGTAGCTCACAGTGATACAACAAAAATGAAAGAAGAAACATAATAGTGTGAGGGAGCAAATAAAGGATTTTAAAACATATGACTGAAACTAGACATATATTGAAGACTAGATTTATAAATACCTGATTTCATAATATACACCAGATTTTAAGTGCTACTGTTTGTACCCTACATGCAATCTCTATTCTCCTGCTGTATTTCCCATCTATCAGGCACCACAGGACATCTCATAGTGCTACAGCCACTTAAAATCATCATTCCATGCAAAATGGGGGAAAAAATAGGCTTCCAAGACACTTCTGTACTGAATCTCCCTAGTCCAGTGGCATCTGAAGTATGTGGTGTCCAATGACAGCACAAACTCAAAATTTCTCTGGAGATAACCTTGAACTTATTGTAGGCCACCTGTATCATGCCGTGATTATTATCTCAAACAGACCTCAAATCTTGGTAATATTCTAAAAATCATGAAGAAAAAACTACAAGCTTGTCATAAAAAGTGGAATTCGACATGAATTTCCTACTTTGTACAACTGAAATCAGACCTCATCATTTTTCTTCTTAAGCATACACGTAGGAATTTACTTTCATCTGTGAAATCATTTCACAGTTTGCCTTCTTCTACAACATCTAGACCAAGAATATCTGGTTAATTCATTTGGACAACTCAGTATTACGAGAAGCAATCATGTTCTAACTGCCTCGAAGAAGGATCCAGAGGGTCACCTTACCTTTATAATAAGTACTGTCTTCCATGTATCGGGATAACCCAAAGTCACCTAATTTCACGCAGTCAGTGGCAGATACCAGCACGTTTCTAGCAGCAATATCCCTGCCAAGCAGAGGAGACACTATTTGTAGTTGTTTAAAAACTTCAAGTGGTGAAATATCATTTATTAAAACCTAGAGGTATCAAATGCCTTTGAGGGGACTGAATTATTTCCCTAGTCATTGTTCGGGTGTGCACGTTTGGCCAAAATTCAAGTATCTATAACAACCATAAGGGTCTTTTTATACACATATCGATGTCGGTATACGTACCTAATACCTATGGAAGTGTGTATATACACTTATCTACAACATATATGACACGTATCTAGAATATGGTTAGAGAGACGCTAGCAGAAAGGTTGGACTTGATGACCCTGGAGGTCCTTTCCAACCATAACGATTCTGTGATTCTGTAATATGAATCTAAGTATTTAAACACAAATGCAATGTTCAAGTTACAAATGAAATGGTACATGGTAATTGTGACCTTTTCATTGCCCACAGTAACAATCACAGAATTGCCTGGATCGGAAAAGACCTTTAGGATTATCGAGTCCAATCATTAACCCAACACTGACAAGTCCTCAACTAAACCATGTCCCTAAGCACTACGTCTAAGAGGCTGTCTTTTCTCCCTAGAAAGCTCATCTTCAAATTCAGGAATCAAATCCACAACACACCTAGGAGAATATTTAGGTTCACTTTCTGGTTAAGCAAGTATTTTGGAAATATTTTGTTTTCCCTGTTCTTTACTTCAGAAGTTGGCTGCCCCTTGTTTTGCTTTTCTACCTTGGGAAGGTTACCGGCGATTTGCAGCTTTAAAAAAATACTGTAGCCACAAAGCAACAACTCAGGTGAAATCTGTTCTGATTGAAATCTGGCATCACCCGAAGTGGACCAGCAGGTGTCACCCTTGAAAAGGGCCTCATTTTGGTGGCAGCACGAAAAAATGAGAAGCTAAGATGAAAACTGACACAGAATCCTGGAATCATTAAGGTTGGAAAAGACCTCTAAGATCAAGTCCAACCACCAACCCGACACTACCATGACATAAAACAGGTAAGTGGGTTTTGGAAGGTTCAAAGTATTGCTGCTACACATCCAGCCTAAGTCAAGGCAAAGAAATACTAAAGGAAGGTTTCAAAGAATCCAGTTGAGTTTGAGTTGTCTTTACTTGTTGTTGAGTTTGTCTTTACTTTATGCTTTATGCTGAGCAAGCATATCTAACAGGCAGCCAATTTGGTCACCATCTAGGACACGTCGTACTCCCTCAAATACCACATAGTTATAAATACATACAGGTACGTATATAGATCTCTCTATAAAATCTTACCTATGTACAAATCTTTTGCTCTCTAAGTAGGCGAGTGCTGTGCTAAGCTGGTAAGCGTAGAGTATCAGAGAGGCCAGATCCAAGCTGTATTTTCGTACTTGCAGAAATGATCTCAACTTTGTGCACAAAGAAGGGAAGAAAGGAAAGAAGTTAGGACAAAAACCCCAAATTTTAAGAAGGCACATCTCAAATGGTGATGTTTACATGAGTATCAGTGGGCAAGCCTTCCCTTAGGGCTGGGTGAGAAAAGAAAATCACTTGCCATGAAGAAATTTGACTATGGGTTAAATTCAAGCAATTTTTTTCTACGTGAAAACCGTTAGTTAAACAAAAAATTAAGTAATTGTGCATTGCTTTCAGGCTCCTTTTGAAGACCGAGCATATGCTGCTGCTGGTCCAGAGTCCTCCTGGACTTTTTCTGCATTCTTTCCTTGAGAACTGCACATGGCTTTTAGAATGCAACAGTACGGGGCCAATCCGAACACCAAATAGATCAAGATTTTTTTGGAAGCATGAATCTTAATCTAAAAACAACTGGATTTAGCTCAATGCAGAATTTTTATAAGCTGTATTCCCAGTGTAAGGACCTAATGGACGGTGGCACTAGAGCCTCTTTGGAAATTAAAGCTTTGAAAAGTGACGTAGGCACTGCAAAGGAAAGCTGCAATTTATTCACATGAAATGACTTCTCCACTACAGGTTCTTCTGGTTTGGTTTTAGTTTTGGTTTGGTTTTGGTTTTTTCTTGGACAACGCATTCAGCTCACATTTTCAGAAACGTGGCTCAAAGAAAACAAATCAATGCAAAAAACCCGACGTTGTTTTATTTAAACCATTCATCCAAAAGACACAATCACGAGGAAAATCATCTTATCTGGAGTCTCCGCTGCAGAGGACGCACAGAAAAAAACTGAAGAAATTCAGTGTTCCAAGGGAAAATGCACTATTACCCAGGAAGAATAAAAGACGTACCACATTATTTCACTTCTAGAAGGTATGTTTGCAAATGCTGTTTAAATGGTGCCGTATTATCATCATCCTGACACGGGTCATGCTCTCACCCTGGAGCAGCAATTGAGTTCCCTGAAAACTATGACTACATCACCTTGGTATGAGCTGACGCAGTTCCCTCAGTGGAGGAGTCAGATCAAATTCTGCCCCTCCTGTTTCTGAGTCCGTAATTCTACGGATGAGTCTGATACCACGTTTGAGGAGAGCGCCTCTGCACTTAGTATTGAGAGTGATTTTTTCAGTCTTTTGTAAGGATTTCTGTGAGCTTAAGAAGACTACAGTCGCATGAGGATTCTTCCTACCTCTCCAAGCGTACAGAGCTCCATGATTATCCAAACTGGGTTTTCCGTAATAACTCCAATGAGCTTCACAATGTGAGGATGATCAAACTGCCGCATCGTTACTGAAAGGAAAAGGAACAAGTCGGGGTGTTACGTAAAACCTTTTTCTTTTTAAAAACAAAAATTTAAAAGCGCTTTAAGAAGCATTTAGTCTACGACCAGAAAATACAATGACAGTTCTGCAGGACTTGAAACAAAGGCGTACGAGCAATGTCTGGTCATTTAAAGTTTACTAAAGCTTGCTTTAGCAAACAGCCGTGGAAGGTGCAAGTCAAGTCAGGTTCTTTGGCTCTTCTGCCCTGGTTGAGCATTACATAAGTTACACAATTACTGGTGCACGACCAACTAATCTGTGCATTTCTATTGGAAAAGAGGAAGAAGAAAACAGTGTATGTAATTCAGTGTCTGGAAAAAACGTGTCCGTTAATAGCAGAGAAAAAAAATCTCATTTCATCATTACGTTCACATCTCATTTTATTTTCCATGGATTTTTCAGCCTCAGCAGTGCAGTCACAATATATTTTACGCAGGAAGACATACAAAACACAGAATCATTGAATGGTTTGGGTTAGAAGGGACTTTTAAAAGAGCATCTAGTTCCACCCCCTCTGCCATAGGCAGGGCACCTTCCACTGGACCAGGTTGCTCAAAGGCCTGTTCAACCTGACCTTGAACACTTCCGTTAATGGGCATCCACAACCTCTCTGGGCAACCTGTGCCAGTGTCTCACCACCCTCACAGTGAAGAATTTATTCCTAGTACCTAGTCTAAATCTACCCTTTTTTACTTTAAAACCATCAGCCCTCATCGTATTCTACACTCCAGATATAGTCTCTCTCCATCTTTCTTATAAGCTCCCTTTAAGTATTTGAAAGGCTGCAGTAAGGTCTCCCCTTCACCAATCAGCTGTTTTCCATGTGTCTCAGCATAGTTTCCAGGAGGACCTGCTGCATGATTCTGTCAGGCCCAGAGGTGAGACTGACCAGCCTGTGGAAGCCTGGGTCTTCCTTTTTCCCCTTTTAATAAACGGACGTTATTCCCCTTTTTCCAGTCACTGGGAAAGTCTGCCATGAATTTTCAAATGTGATGGAGAGTGACTTAGCAACTTCCTGCACAGTTCCCTCAGGACCCTCGGATGTATCTTATCAGGTCCCATAGACTTGTGCACATCCAGGTTCCTTAGATGGCCTTGAACCTGATCTTCTCCTATGATGGGCAGTGCTTCATTGTCCCAGTCCCTGCCTTTGGATTTGGAGAATTGGGTGGCATGGCTGCAGCACTTGCTGGTGAAGACTGAAGTCTTTGAGTACCTCAGCCTTCTCCATGTTGGTTGTAGCCAGGTCTCCCATGCTGCGGGGGGTGGTTGTCCAGTTCCTTTCATCTTCTTTTGTTGTCCTACGTACCTGAAGAAACCCTTTTGGTATTTTTCACATCCCGAGCCAAGTTCAGCTCCAGCTGTGCCTTGGCTTTCCTAACTCCCTCCCTGCATATTCCTATGTCCCAGGAGGTATATCCCTGCCTCCACAGAATGCATAGGTATGCATTCTGGGTTTGTTTTAGTTTGGCCAAGGTCTTGATTTAGCCAAGCTGGCCTCCTGCCTCCCCTGCCCAACTTCTTGGATATCAAGATGGAGAGCTCTTGCGCCCTAAGAAAATAGTCTTCAGATGTCTCCCAGTTCTCATTCGCTCCTTTGCTGCTGAAGGCAGTTTCTAACACACTAGCTCCCTGATCAGTCCTATGTTTGCCCTTCTGAGGTTTAGGATCCTCATTCTACTTTTTACTCTGAGAATTCCACCCAGGCATGACTGCTGCAGCCCAGGCTACCTCCAATCTTGACCTCTTCCACATTAGTGAGCAACAGGTCCAGCAGTGCCTCTCCTCTGGTTGGGCTCTCCACCACCTGTACTAGGAACCTGTCCTCAGTGCACTCCAGTAGCTTCCTGGACCACCTGCAGTTCACCGTGTTGCTTTTCCAGTAGATGTGGGTGGTTGGAGTCCTCTATCAGGATCAGGGCCTGCGAGCATGATGCTTCCTGCACTTGAAGAAAGAACTCTTCATCAACCTCTTGTTCTTCATTGGATAGTCTGTAGTAGACATCAACCACAGACTCCCCTTTGTTGGTTTGGTCTCCCAATTTACACCCATAAGCTCCTGACCCACGCATTGTTGTTCTTCAAAGACAGCTCTGTGCAATCAATCCCATTTTTGGCACAGAGGGTGACTCACCTCTCTGTCCTTCCCTGTCCCTTCTGAATAGTTTATAGCCATCAGCTGCAGCACTCCAACCATGTCCTGCCAGCACCAGAGCCGCTCCCCTCAGCGACTGACTCGATGCTTATTAATGTTTTGGGGAGATGTGTCTGGTAGATTAAATAAAACGTCAGGCCCCCGATTAAGTTCTCTTCCAACACACCCATGACAAACATCCTTCATTTGATCTTGACAAATATCCTTCATTTAATGTTGCAGTAGAATCTCTTTTACATTTACGGTTTGTAGCGTCAACAGAAATACGAGGTAATTACCAAACTGGAAGGTCTGCTTTCAGTTTGCCTCAAATTTAGGCAAAAATAAAACCTTCTGTCTTCTGGGTTTCAGTTAATCACCCACTAAACCCGGCAGGTGTTTCTGGAGTCCTGTTCTGATGAGCTCTGAATTCTGCTTCCACACACTGGTAGATGGCAGCCAACACATCCTGCAGCACCACAAACCCCAAGAAAAATCCTTGCACAAGGCTGTTTATAAGATCTAAGGTTACAATAGTTCAGGAAGGTATTTTCCTGCTAAGAAACTTATATGGGCAAACTTGAGATAATGTGTTCTTCAGATTTTTAATGTGTTATGAATAATAGAGGAAAAGATCAGTAAAACAAACATCTCTCTCAATGACATAGCTTAACGCATTAATAAAAAGGAATAAATAATGTGGTGGAATGTCAAATGGGCAATAGCAACTGCTGAAGTACTACGCAGAATTGAAGCTAGGTTCCTAAATAATTCAGTTCCCCTCCTCCCTTCTGAAGTAAATGGAATTTCAGAGAGGGAAGCTACTTCTGACACCTCCAAAAAGTGTGTGTTGCTAAACTAGGTTATCTGGACCCGATGATAGTATTAAAATCTTGAAAACAAAATGTATATTCTGAACAAACCCCAATTATTTAGCTTTTGGGCTCTCTTTTGCTGATCTAACTCAATGCAATTAAACATGAAAATGTTGCGTCATTGATGTGAAGATGAAGCAGGCACACAGCTTTAATTATCAAAGCAACGGAAAGGCAATTAACACAAACCGTTTGAAATCATATGGTCTTACCACTTTTAAACATAAAATGCCCTCATTTTGGAAAGTACTTCCTAGAAATGAACTCAATCAATGCTAGCAGACAAACTCCCAAGTTGAGGAAGGTAGTAGAGTTACTACATCATTTTGCCATCCAGCTTCTAGAGGTAAGAGGAATGAGCTACGGTCAGAAAGAGCAATTCACCAAAAAGTCAGTGGAAGACCAATAAAAATCTCCCCAAAGCAGGTGGTTTGTATTTTAGCAAAATAACCAACTCTGTCTCTCCAGATATCGGATTTAGGCCTTTTGAAGAGTGCTCCTAAAAACCAGGAGGCCTCCGAGAGAGTTTGCAATCTACACGCAAACGAGAAAGGTAACAGATGGGAATGAGAATTTAAAAAAAGAGGAAAGAAGAAATGGCAAAACTATGAAATCAAAATCGAAAAGCATTATTTATCTGTCTCCTACGCTGGCATTTCCCAATCTGTCAAGCTCAAAGCATAATAAGGAGCATTCAGTGAGCAATTATTTTCCAGGTTGTTAAAAGACAGCAGCCTACCTTTGCCTGCTCAATTATTACTACAAGCAATGGTGTTTACTTTTACAACAGCTAGAAACGTAAGGGAAAAAATTACAGTCATTTAAGAAAAATCTGACATCCAAAAATAGCCATTAGCTATTAACAGCTTTTCTGAACAAGTAGAAAAGAATCCTTGAACAAAGAAACAGTGAATAAAAGTCTACTGTAACATCTGACCACAACCAAATAATTTATTGATATAATACAATACCTCCATTAAATTTATAGATACACAACAGCAGAGAATAGGCAAAAATTAAGGCCTACATCTCATATCTTAAGTTGCTTACAAACCTGAACAGTAGAGAAATCAGTAACTACAACATTCTTATGGAAGTTTTCTGTCAAACATTTGTTTGGGGAATGCAGTTTTTGCGGGCAGTGATTTAGAAAATTGGTTTATTTCTCTCTCTCCTAATTTTTAAATCTGAATTTTCAAAACAGGTCTCTCTTAGACATAATATTTTTAGCAACTTTGGTAACAAAGACACCACCCGCCCTTCTGAAGTAACACGCTGGAAGAAGCGCTGCGGTTTTTAAAATTCAGGAAGGAGAAGAAGGAAATAGAGGATTGGATCTCTGATACTCCAGAAGTGGTTCTGAAGCCTTACAGGGGTCAGACATCCCTGTTCAGTTTAGAGAATCAAAGAACCCACGTATCATCAGCAAGGAAGTAGAGCAGTCTTCCTGGCATGAGAGGAAAAGGTCGTGTTATCTATTCATAGAGTATTTACATTAATATCTGAACTTTCTGGTTCGCACGGCAAGGAGCAGTCACAGAAGCTACCCCAAAATAAGTATTTTCATACTTACAGGCTTCTTGTAAGAATTTTTCTCTAACGCTGTCTGAGGTGCAGTTTTTACACGTTTTGATTGCAACAGCCATAGCTGGATTTTCCTGAAAGACATTATTGAGAAATAACTGAAATACAGCCCACCAAAAGCTAAGCCCTTTACACCTCGAGCAAAACTGCTTTAGAGAAAATAACCGCTAACTAAAATACCTTTAGTTAAGAAGTTACAATTTGAAAGCTTCAGTGTTAAAATACTTCTATAATCAAGACACCCGGTATGCAACATTTACATCTAACGCGTCAAGGGAATACTGAATCCACATGGTGCTCAGAAGATACCACTCATACAAGTTCTTAATGGGTTAAAAGCACCTGAAGTGTTTCAAAATTAAACTTTTATATTAGATATGTCTGCTCAAGGCCCAGTATGCCTTCCTCCCAACTGGGAAATGGGGAATCACGCACTGTTTAATGGGAACATTCCAGATGAACCCTTCCCCGGAAGGCTACAGGGTTGATGTATGGCCTCACCTGGTTTCTAAGGCCTGTGAGAGCTGAAGATTCTCACAGTTACGTTCTATGTCTGCTCGTGGTTGCTCTATTTTAAAGCTATTTTTACAAACATTATCGGAATTAGAATAGTGTTTATATTTTGCAGGCTTAAATGTCTATTTTCTAAGTTCCTCACAACACAGCTCCTCAAGTTGACTCTGCGGCAGAATACTCATTGAAACCTTTTCTCATACATAAACACGCCCATAAACTGACCGAAAAACTGGTGGTAACTTTAGGTTATTTTATTCTCTTCTGAAATCAGGATTCACTATGTGACGCTGGATGAGATCTCTGGAGCCTGCCAGACCGATCCTGGTGTTACAGGCAAAGTTTTGGAAACATCTCACAACCACCATTAGCATCAAAAGGAAGAATTTCAGTGTCTGCAACCAGGAAAGGCTCCAGACATCTTGCAGAATGAACAGAGGAGAAGGCCTGACAGCAGGGCTTTGCTCATCTTTTGGTTTTGGATGAGGAGACACAACGGTGAGGATTTATCAGGCTGGCAACAGTTTGTGCGCTGAGCAGAAAACGCTACTTTAAACGACACTTTTGGATTAATCCCACAGTGAACCGGCCTTTGAAGATCGTCTCACTTGAATTGCTTACATCTGAGCACCAGGATGCTACACGTGCGTACACTGCCCATGCAGCACCCTACAAACGGCCTGGCTGGCGTGTTTCAGGAGAATCTGGTAGTAAGCAGCATTCCAGGAGAGGTGGACGCTGCACAGTCATTAGAAGAAGAACTGTCCAAGTGCAACAAACAGGGATAAATGAGATTTTTCAGATTCAAATCTGAGCTAGCAGAACAAGAAGCCCAAAATCCCCCCCCTATATTTTTGCACGTGAGCTGAATATATAGAAGGCTGGAAACGCTACCATGTTATTGTAACTGATCGTTCATCTATTGTAAGATTTCTCCCAAAAGTGGAAGCTACCCTTTGCGACTAGAGCATTAAAATTTAATGATGCTAGCGTTCTGTTTTCCCTTCACACACTCGAGCGTCTTAAACACGGTAAAAGTTTTATTAATAACAGTGATCAGCAGGCTGTCATTTAAAAAACTCAAACTAGGCACAGGATGACCAAATAAAATCTGTTTTCCAATTCAAGAAAAAGAACGGAGACAGGCAGCACCTTCAGAACAACAGTCCCTCAGAAAAGAGGTCTTTAATTGGTTTTACAGAGCACTAAATTTAACCACTGTGCCTCAAGTTTAGTGAAACGTTACTCCACAAGTACTCCTGTTAACTGGGACAGGATTAAACGAAAAATAATAACCTCTCTGAATGCAAAGTATATCAGATCTGCTTTTCTAAATGAAGATATCAGAACAGGCTTCAAACTTGTCTGAAATAGGTAACATTTACCCTTACTTACTTAAAAACTGCATTAAAGATTTATTTAATGCACTGAGCCCAGGATGCTAACCAGCTCTTTCTGGGAAATACTGTTTCTAAAGTCAGAACTAGATTGTTGTCCACGTTAAGTATCATGCCAGATAATTTCTTCAAATGAGAAATAAATCTTCATTTTACACATGCGGAATTAGTTTATTATAATCCTGAAACTGGTTGAAACGGAATTATTTTCCAGCTTTCTCTAGTGTTTTGCCACAAACTTATTTTTTCCACCCATTTAAACTGCAATCTTAAGCTTTGTGGCTGCAGCCTAGAAAACCACATAAGCACCAGCCTAAATTACACAAGTCCCACCAACCTCACCGGTTCCACTGAGGAGACTCTTGTGTATTGGGGTTTTGCTGGATCAGTGTCCAAGTATTTTTAATCTTTTCTTTCAGGGAAAAGTAGGAACTTTATTAACATACAAGGGTTTTTTGTGAGAAATACAGTGAGATGGCCACTGGAGAAGCACACGTCTGATTAATATTGCCCCTCTGTTGTAGGCTACTGCCCTTCCAGCAAAGTAGACCAGAATTTCTTCTCTATTTCAGCACAGAAATTAGATCAGCTGACCCCGACACAGTTAACACTCCTGCACTGAATGCTGAACCTAAACCCAAGTTGGGCTGAACAGCCATAAATATGGTTTTAAACTCTGGAAAAGGTTCTACAGCACTGAAGGCTCAATAGTGGAGCATGGCCAAGGGACGGGTGCCTACTTGGACACACTCACAATGAAGAAGAGAGTGTACGGCTGGGGTTGAAAGCAATGACCTCTAATTGCAACTCAGCCAGTGGCTTTGGTATGGGCCTGAGTAACCTACTTGGCTCTTTTGATTCCTTTCCCAATTTGTAAAGAAATGGGGATATAGGAGCAGAGAAACTACTCTGGAGCTTGTTTCTACTTATTTGAAACAGAGAGAATACTCTTGATACGCTGAAAAACAAATCGTGAAGTCAATTTTTCTTTATTCTGGAAGACTCAGGCCAAGGCATCTAAGGAGTACATTTAATTTTTATTTCATTTTTTAATTAGAAAGCTTTTTGTGGTTATTTTTATTGCAGAAGTGAGGCTTACCGGACTCATGTAAACTCCTTGGTGCACGTCTCCAAACTGTCCTTCACCAATGCAGCGCCCCAGTTCAATTCTCTCCCTTTGAATTTCATAATCTCTGGCTATAAGAATATAACGCACTTAAAATATTAAATTGCTGATGAAGGGCAAAGAAATAATCCACAAGATACAAAACTCAAAGTAAGTCACTCAAATGTCTCACGTGTGAATAACTAAGATTAACGTTTGCTGCACACCAACCTATCAAACGCTGCACACACACAGTGGAAACCTCTTAAACAAACGGTTCAACCAAAGCAACCAACAAGGAATTGCAAAATCAGATTTGTTAAATTAATGACCATGCGTTATTTATTTCAATGCAATAGGCATAATTGAATGTTTCTTAATTATAGCTCATAAAAGACAACAGAAATAGCCAAGGGCAAGATCGAGGATATTAAATACAGCCTTAGAACACATCCCTTTGGATGTTTAAGAGAACTCCACTCTGTGGTATTTTAGATCTTGGAACCATCAAATGAGCCCAGAGAACTTTTAAAGAGGCAACTGCAAGAAACAATACAGAAGCAAGAGCATGGCAAATAAAATGAAGGAGCAAAATTTGAGTGCGCTACAGCTCTGTCAGTGGGTAATTGAAGTAAAATTGGCACGTTTTGTGGATTTATGCAATTTTGTGAACTTTGTGGTTTAACAGACTGAGAGCATTACTCATAAAAATAGCTCAGTACTTCAGCAAAACATTTAATCAATTGCAATTGAACGGCTTCATTTGCAATTTAATTTCTAGCAGACATGGAAAAATATTTCAGGAGTAGCAGAAAAGCATGTACAGTATATGTTTTCACCTCTATTTGTATTATTCAGAGAAAAAAAAAATATATAACCAACCAGCTTAGGACTTTGTAACTGATGATTTTGCCTTCATTAACACTAAAGAAATAACGTTGGCTAGAGCTGGGTAACAAAGGGATACGTGCCTTTGTTATTTCTTTTTAAGTACTGCATTTTCCTCTTTAAAATCCCAAAGCTAACTGGTTTAACTATAAATAAAGAATGTTTATTAAATGAAAGTGAAGAGTAAACTTAAAAGTTCCACATCATTCCAAACTGCAAGCATACAGGGGTGGGTAAAGGGTCTCCTGTTACCTTCATCTATTCCATAGCTTTCTGCAGTGCAATTAAGAGAAAAATCAAATGCTTACTTAGACATAGCTTCTTAAAATCAAGACAAGGACAAATATTGTTAAACATCTTTTTTTTTTAAATTAAGAAATACACTGATGCAATTTTAAGTTTCCATTAGCAGAAGTCACAGGTCTGCTCTTGTGATCTTTCCTCAGTCCTTTGAGAGCTGAACACTCGAGTCCAACCCACCAAAGCACTGAAGGAATTTCCCTTCAACAGCCCAACTCACGGGCTTTGGATTGAAGACAGACTTAAGCGTTCAACATCATCCAGGGCTGGGCCCACAAGTAATTACTTCCGTGAGAATTTAAATGAAAAGATTTGGAAGACAAAAAAAAAAAAATCAGACAAAGTTAATACGCTAACAAAAAATAAAGGATATTATTTTATCACAGTACTTGCAATTATTTTAGTCGAATCGCGTAGTGACTTACTGCAAGACATTCAAAACACGTTGTTTATTTCCGGAAAACATATATTCTTGCTTTTCAAATGTTTCTGTTCAAACATATATGTTTTTCAAAACATATATTCTTGGTTTTCCAGTATTTTCCACAGTAGTGGAAGCTATGCTGTAAACGCTGAAGCGATCATGAAACGTTCCTGCCACATGCTAAGCTCAAAAAAATTTTCATACTTTCACGGTCCTTCAGCAGAACATGGCACCAGTTTAGCACCGTCCTCCCTCTGACACCAACCAAACCCGACGGCTTTGCAGCTGCGCGTATGAATGGATTGAGAAATCCTTGTTGCCAAAATGCAACAGTAATTTCACAGACACTGCTTAAAATCAGAATACTAGACCCTCACGTTAAATCAGTTAGCCTTGACACCTCAAGGTCGTATTATAACTCAAATATGCCACAAGACAAAATCCCTGCGGTGGCCAACGCATCATTTTTTTGACTTCAAAGATGAAGGCTCAGGAGAACTTTGAATTTTTATTTTTGTTCCTCAAGCCCTTCATCTTTTAACAAAATTGCATGTGCTAGAGATGGCTAGCACAGAACTCGAGAGCAGCAAGTCTGTCATAGAGCAAGGGTGAGACACAATTAGACAGTAATCTGTGGAATTGTTTGCTCTTATCACAGAAATCTCATCCTTTAAGCATTGTGTTCACCATCATAATCAACAAATCGACCTTCTGAGCCGTAAAAGGAATTCCACTGTGAAGTCACTGACAGCAGCAAAACGGAATTTGGTTTTATTTGCGTTAAAACCTGAACTTGAAAACACTGCATCTATTGAATCGGTGAGTTTTCAAAACATCATACAGAATATTTTCTCTGTACACATATTACTTAAGGCTGAAATAGAAGATTCAGTCTCTGCTAAACCACCAAAGAAGCCTTTGGACAGCAAAGTTCCCAAGTTAACGGCCATACTTACTTGACGGCATTGTATAAGTATCTTCTTCATCTATAATCTCTGCATAGTCATCTGTCTCTGTAAAGGGAGGAATTGAAGAGTTTCGGGAAAAGCAGATGAAAACAATTCTCCAGAACAGTATCTGATTTAGCGAGGCTGAGAAGTCACAGCCCCCAACCTCAGCATTGCCGGGCTGCAGTTACAACAGCATGAATAAAACTTGCTCATGCATAATTTATGGGTATGATAATGACCTCAGCGCCAATCATTCTACGTCACAGAGATGCATTCAGCAAGGAATAAAAGGATGATTCCTTTCTATGAAAAAAAGTTCAAGTCCTGTAGTTTAAACCCATCTAAGCTGTTGACTTAAAAAGACAACTTAACAGCAAATTCCAATGAAGGAATGAGAAAACATGAACAACGGATTGAATTGCTTCATGACCTTCCAAAAAGCATGAATAATAGTTTGCTAAGTTTTTTATGTCGAACAGACAGTAAAGATGTTCCAGGGCAGCGCCTACCTACTGTCAGTGTGGTAGGGTGAGTTATTTTCCAAGAGTCTTCTGGAGCATAAAGATCTTTTAAGTTACGCTCTTGCCTTACACCCATTTTTCTTGCATTAGCCTCAATGTTCCTCGTTTAGTGGAAGGTCACCCCAGTTTTGCCGTTGAGAATCAACATCTGATGGACAGTGTTTGAAAAGAAGTTCTCAAAATTTCCAGAAAACTGACAGCACTATTTCTTCCTCTGTTTAAGACTTTCACATCATCCATTCTCAAAACGGTTTAAATGGTGTCAAGTCCTATCAGAAGGTCCTTCTCTCACTCTAAAGAACTTCCATCATGTGTAGGTCATTTCCTAATGGTCAGATCAATTCCTCTGAGGGTTACAAAACCTCAACAGTGGGATAATTTTTAACTTCAAGCCTGTTAAATGGGACTCATCAACTTTAACTGCATAGACAGGTTCTCAAAACTGAGTCATGTCAAATTCCAGGGTTCAGTTTTCAGGGCTGGTTTCAGGTGATCACATATTGGGCCACCTCTAAAGGCATTATTTGCTCCTCCTTTTCCCCCATCTGCCCTGGAGCTTTATGTACCTCCCTGCACCTCCCTGGTACCATTTCTAGAGGTAACGGTTTCTGAATGGTGAACGGGACAGAGTCCTAGCGACAGTGGAAAGGAGGATGGGATGATCCTTTCTAGCAGGAGCCCTCGGTTCAACCAGCTTAAGCCAACTCTGAAACCAGAGCAAGGCTCACAAATATTCTACACATACATAAACAAGAGGCTTAATTTTTAGACAAACTGAATATCCAACAATCAGGAAACTACAGGTTGCCTATAACCTCTGAAGTGCAACACGCTTCAGTGAGTAAATGGAGTTTTATGATCCTATCTTTGTACTATGTAAATAAAATCAAAGCTATTTTTCTTTTGAACTCCTGTAGGAATATACCATGTCTTGTAAAAAACAACAAAAAAAAAAGAATCGGGGAACGATGTCATTTAAATTTTTGCGAGGCAATTTCTATTTAGGACACAGCAAAACAGAGTCACCTCCTGAAAAGTCAATTAATTATAAAGACAGTGCACAATTCTCAACAGGCAGCATACCCCAGAGGCACTAATCTTTCTCTGTCGGTATTTTTTTTCCTCCCTACTTTATAAACGTATGTTTTTGTAGAAAGTAAGCCCCAGTTTGATCTAAAAAATAAACACTTGTTAGAAAGAAATAGTTGGTGTGACACCAATGTGACGAGGATACATCACTCTGCTTCCTTGGAATACTGTGGTAAGATGTTTTCAACTTTTGTTAAGTGTGGTATATATGAAGCTAGTATTTGAAGATACCAGAAAGTTCTTAATCTATGTTAAAAAAAAAAAAGGGACTGAATGAAAGAAGTTATACATGTATTTGAGAAGAATTTACAAAGTGTGGAACCTAGAACTGGTGCCACACTGCTCTTTAAAAAATCCAAACATTTGTCACACTAGATCATGGAACAGAACTTACAAAAATGTGATCACTGGCTTGGCTTGTTCATCTCTCTATTTTAAGCTAACGAAGTTAATTAATGATAAAAGCATCATCTGCAGAGCACTTTACATGGTTTCGATACATTGCTCAAAACCGTCCTGCAGCTAAAATGGTCTTAAATTAAACGTATGCAGTTAACTAAACAAATATTTCTTGTTACATATTTAACACTCTGGAGAGGAATATACAATGAGTCCAGACAATAATTCCTCTACATGTCTGGCATTGTTTCTGGGAATTAGAGGAAAACTCAATCACGGCATTAGCATCGATGTGCTCAGAGTGCTCTGCAGCAAAGACGACTGACCTCCCTCACGTGCAGCCTTTACTCCACGGTTAGTCACGTACTATGAGACTACTACCACGTCTGCTAAGACTCTGTCTGCTAAGAGAGAATCCAAAACCCATGTGGAGTCTAAAGCAAAACTCAGCTAGGCGAGGCTCTCCAGGCTCTTCTTTACAAAGAACGTGTGATAGAAGTTCAAGAGCTCAGCACTCATAACATAGCAGCAATTCCAGGAGACGTTCTATCTTCAGGGCCTTTGATAAATCTAGAAATACTAGGATTAAAGTGAGGGCTCATTTACTGCTGCTCTCTCACACAATTTAAAACCAGCACTCAAGTCTTTTCACTTGTTGGGTCAACCCCAGATTCTTCTAGATGGAAAAACAAACCGGTCTCTTTTGGACAAAGACTTTGGTGGTGCAGGTGAATGAGCCAATTTGAGCTTTGCTAAATCTGAATGTGTTTATTAAACAGCAGAAAAAAAAACATCCTAGGACATGAAGTCCATAACAGCTAATCCATGATCCTAACCACCCATTTGAAGTAACTCTTTTCATGATTTTTTTCCATTTATCAAAGCCCATAATTTATAAAAGAAGATAAGCACCACTAAAAAGCTACGTAGGGCAAGTATCTGGAATAGAATTTCTGAATTTATGACAGAAAATGAGTTTTTAATGTTTAAGAAAAAAAAGGAAAATTGGGGTAGTATTATCCTTGATTTCTATCTGAAGGACAGAAAGGAGATGAGAAGTTATGACCCTCTTAACATTTTATTGGCAGGAAGGCCACAAGATGTTATCTCTATTTCTTCTTATCGCTTTCCTCGGCATCCTGCTTTTTATGCCCTTTTTACCTCCTACTTACAACAATAAAGATACATATGCTATCAGTAGTAATAGTTTGATTCTTTTTCCAACATCAGATAGAATCCTTTAAAAAACTTGCTCAAAAACCTCTTTGTAAGAAAAACAAAACCAAACCCCAACGTGTTTTTACACGATAGCAAGTCAGTATTTTCTAGAAAAAAAGGTTTCTAAAGTCTGGATAAGTGACATATTTTGTACTAAGTTTCAAAATTTTGAAGAAAAACATTAAAATCTGTCTTTAAAATTGGCAGTTTGAGTAGCTGAAACCTGATGAGTAGCTCATGCATTCAATCTACACCAATTTATCTGGTACAGCTTCTTTTTCAGCAAGGAGCAGTAGCGAACTACAGAGCACCTGGATGCCTCCAAAGCATCGCTTAGTAGACCAATTTCTCATGTGTTACATCCAGCGATCTCACCCGCTGACCAACAAAACGTTCTGTGATACAACCATTTCAATCCAACGGGATGGACACTCTTGCAAGCCTCGAAAGCTTCTCAGCATCATGCCAGACCTCTCATTGCAAGCGCATGCAACACCACATCCCTCTGAAATCTTTGTCGATCCCAGTTTAGCAGAACGGGTTAGTTGCGCAGCCTGGGAAGTACAGGATTTATTGGCTAAGGGTCCAAAGCACACTGCTTTTTTAATCCTGAAATCTGGATCAAATTGATTACGGAAATGTGCGTTAAGTGGTGTATGGATAGAAGAGTCGCATATTGCACGTTAGTAACACACAGACTAGAAAACATATTACCGTCCCCACTAATTTCATCTGCAGATCCAGGTGGCATGCAAGGAAAGAGAAAAACAGAGGGGGAGAGAGAAGGGACAGAGAAGGGGGAGGGGAAAATAGACTATTAAATTCATGAGTAATCCACAAGTATTCAGACTGCAGTTATATTATATACCTGACTCAAGAGAAACCAGAAAAGTAGCAGAATTTAAGCCTTCTCACCTAAAACCCAAGGGACGTTCTAAGAAGCTTGTATGATGAAACAGAGTTTACGACTTTCAAACACAAATTTACACAAAAGTTAAATTTGGGAGTGGAACTATTTTCGCAAACTGTTAAGAAATGCCAATTTCTGGCTCAAGTCAATACTTCACTACCAAATAGATCTCCCACAGCCAGATGAGCCAGTCCAATTTGACTTTCTACACACACTTAGGATAACTAGAGCTGGTGTTCAGCCTTCCAAGGGAGATGCACTCCTGTGCTGTCACTAAGACATGAGTAAGACATGGAACCGTCTAAGTATTAATTATACAGAGCATAGAGCAGTTACACAAAGCTGAAATTGAAACGAATGGCAAACGGAGCAACTCGACTGGGAAGCTGTTCAAACGAGCACCATATTCCACATTTATGGTAGCAGCCCTGTTCCACACCGATACTCACAGCACAAGCTAATGCACTTTAGACATTATTTCTAAACAAAAGGAAAATGAGCATTAATGTTGTAAAAGTAACGCACGTATTACTCCAATTCTTCTCGCCCCTAACAAAGCCAAACTGGTCCAGACCGAAGGGTGAACCAGTATGCAGCCAAAAGCATCACTGTATTTGACGTTTCATTTAAAGTGATCTCAGCTGATGCTTCTTGTTGCTCTTCTATTTCATTCATAAGCATGCTGAATCAGGGGTCCAAGAATGAAGTGAAAATATATCAAATGCAAGCCCCACGGGTATAGACGGGGGCTGCAGAACCAGACAAATGAAATGAAGAAGTTGGTCATTGTAGAATATGACGCTTAAAACTAAGTCCCCCATCAAAGCGGGGACCAGCACGTTCGTGCCACCGCGTGAAAATCCAATTCAACAGGAGGAATGGGGTAGTAGAAATTTCATGGAATTATTCTTGGAACTCTGTTTACCTGAGGCTACAGTAGTCAAAAGAACAGTAAGTGCGTTAGTATATTCAGCTTTGGAGTTAATAAGGCAGCCCTACACAAAGAGCAGTGCAGTACCCTTAGGCGGCGGCTCATGGGAACAGAAGACGAAAGGGAGAAAGCGTCTAGCTTTCTTTACTTTATGCTGACAGTGATTGACTCCTTTACAAAGAGGCAAGAAAAAGGAAAGAGAAAAACAGAAACAAATTATTTGGAAATAAAAGAGAAGAGGCTGGAGAGAACATCTACAACGAACGAACGCTACAGGTTCACATTACAATTCTCTAGACGCAAATGAACAAACGAATGTTGTTGAGACTCTAAAGAGCAGCTGCTTTTTGCCTTCAAATTAAATTCTAAAGCAAAGTTATTCTTATTTCCATTTTTAAAAGTGAGACTACAATCTATTAAAAAGCTTTTGCCAACTATGTATATACCATCCATTGACAACATAAAGAACATTGTCCATCCCAGAGGTGCAACCTGCTTTTGCAAGCTCCCCACCCGAGTTCTACGAGACGGTGCTATAACTACATCCTGATTTAAGAGGTGGTCACCAGACTTGGACATGGACACGTTGATTTTCTGGACCCTTAAAAGAACACAAAACAAGAATTTCACATAGCAGGGTTACACAGAACAAGGGAAAATCACCGTTTCTCTGTCCCACTGAAATACAGCACTCGTATAGTTTATGATGTGAAATCTGCCACTGGAGCTCTGTCCCCAGTGCAGACCAGTCTCGCCAACTCATACTGGAACTCTCCGAGTACCCCTGGGCAAACGCTCCATGCTGCTGTCCTCGCTGTCCCCTTTCCTAGTCACCCTACTGCATTTAATTAGCAAAGCACTTCTCAGGAGGAGAGAGATATTTTGAGCAGGGGAAAACAGAAAGAAGCCACAACTGATTTCACAAGGTGAGGAAGGAGAACACAAGATGACACAAAGAACCTGAGGACAGCTGCTCCTTTTACTCCTCTTATAACCTGCTCGCTCCTCTCTGCTTTCCTCTTTTCCCAGGAAAAGTCAGAGGTGCTTTAAAAAGCCAGTCAACTGAACACCCGCTCCTTGTTGCTGGTAGATCTGCACAGTCAAAACTCAAGAGTGAGGTCCAGCGCCTTGAGTTATACAGGTGTTAGAAGCCCAGTAGCACGGAAGCAGCATACTGGCACATACCAGTCAGTGGTGGAAGGAGTGGAGGAAGGGTGGAAAAGGACATTTACCTTTGAATAAAAATAACTTCACATTTTTCATAGATTCTGGCAGCCTAAGAACCATCAAAGCAGCCATTCTTCCACAAAAGCACCATCTCAGACACAGTTGTGTGGTTTTTAGCGGTCCGATTTTGAGGGATAATGTGCAGAATTTTACTTTTAAAGGTGTATTAAGTGTGTTCAATCACTGTCTGATCTAGAGGCTTCATGTTGAATGTCACTCATGCGAATCTCATGGGTAGCACACTGCTACGTACAACCCACGCTCTGCTAAGAGGGCAATTTTCATCCGAAGTTAAAACAAGTGGGTGAGATTTATCATCGTATCCTAAACAACAAAAAAGTACTGAGGTGATTAAACAAACAGGAATCATTTATCAACGGTGAAAATGGACGTGCCATTGAAAATGGCAGAACATTCATCAAATTCAAGGCCAAAAACTAAAAGAGAGGGCAAAACCATTGAATAACTCAGTGTATCAGCATCTCCACGTCACCGCAGTCCTGGGGACTTACCTTCCTAACATCACACAGCGCAATTTTCAGCGCTATCATTCTAACCCAAACCTGAGGCAACATTCCTAAGAACCTTTAGATGTAGCATGAAAGAAAAGAAAAAAAACCCCACTATGGCTATTTTAAGACACTAGTGAAAAGGTACTGAAATGAGAATAAAGGAATGCGATACTCCGTACTGAAAGGGAAGAACAGGTATAAAGTCACTGGGAGCAATGCAAGCCGTCTAAAAGGGAAGAGATCTTTCAACTCTTGACCTGTCTGCTCAGGCTGCAAAGCTAATTTAAGCCTGAAATGCCGTCCACTCCTCCATTGACACGTGGGTAGCAGAAGCTGCCTGAAACCTGAGTAACCTATTTCATATGAAGAGCACATTGACACGACAAAGGTGGTTTTCATTCATCATGCACACGTCCTGATGCCCTGTGATACGCACTCCAACTCATCTTCTACCACGTCAAACTTGGCCTTTCTGATTTATTGTCTAAAGTTTGTTCAACTGTTCTGCCAGACTAAATGGAAGATGAGCAGTCTGGTCTTTAATATAGCACATCTTCAAGTCTAGCTACAAAAGAAAGTTTGCTTAGGTAGAGCTGATTGATTATTTAGGTAAGAGTTGATTAATTTAAAAAACAAAAAGACATTCCAAGGCTTTTCCAGGAGCTTAGAGAATATGTGCTTGAAATGAATACTACTCAGAAGAATTTCTACCATTCCACAGCAGCTTCCAGCCAGGATATCACTGGTGTCTACCTAAATGCCCATAAAGCTCAGAAATGCTGCTGAAGACTTCATTGGAATTAGTTTTTTATTTAGTCCCCTCTACACAATACTAAATATTGACTAAAATTGTTGTGTATAAAAAGAACAAATCACTTGCTATGCAAGAGTGTGTTCGAAGGAAGCAACCAGGCTAGAGGGCAATTACTACTGGAGTTCCTCTCAGGACCGTATGAGTAGACAACCAACACTGGAAGGCTGAAACTGAGAATGTCCCATTCTATTTCAGTCACACCTTCCTGAATTGTCCTGAGGAAAAACCCTGAATCTGTAGAAGGAATAGATCTATTTGTTTTCAAGCTTTTGAAAGAAAAAGAGCACCATGCAGTTGCCACATTCAGGATGTTTCCACATAAACAACAAAACCTCAAGCCTGCTACTGCATGGAACATTTTTTTAGTCATACTACAGTGCTGCTACTAGCAAAGCAAAAGCGTCTGCTCAAATCACACGAATGGATCACAAAGGAGGAGGTTTTTTAATGAAGAACTCTTGAACTAATGACAGAGACTGAGGAAATCAAGGCAGTAACTTCCCAGGCACCGATACAGAGAAAATCTGTGTAGACTATCTCTACACTTCATTCTGGTCTTCTTGTGCATGGTAAGAAGCATTTTAGTCAGTCTAAAATATAAAAAAAATAACAGCACCAGTCTATTCAACTGTCATGGGAATCTGAAATACTGTAATTTATTAACATTAAGGGTATATTTATCTATATTATCTTATTAATCAGCAGAACAGCTGGCGAGCTAAGCAGCAAGTAACTCCCTTTGTGAGCTTGGAGACCAACGCCTGGCTCAAGGTTTGCAAAATTCATCTGCAATAAACCTTAGGCTTGAATGTCTCCCGGTCCCGTGACCACAGGGCAGAGCTACAGCTGTACAGAGCCTTTACAGTCCCCTAATTACTTATGTAATGATATATATAATTACTACCTAATTTATGCTACGCCTTTGTGTTAGTTTTTGACGTTAGTTTATGCTAGTCTTTCTTTTCAGAAGTGAGCTGCAGAGTACGACATAATTGAGCTAGCAGACAGCCGTAAGCACTCCAGAGAATGCCATTTTTCATCTTAAAAATTTACTTGCAATTTTCAGCACTGCCTTTTTGAAATGACTGGAGAAAATGAACGTGAAAAAACTTCACAGCCTCAAGCAGAGAACACCTTTCTCCCCTCCCGACTAACTCAAGTGGAATTAGGACATTCAAAGCCTAGACAAGGAACTCTTTCAGAGTTGAGCAGAGGGCAGATGTTCATTTTGGGCGCGGGGATCAGGACACAGAGCACCCACTGTGCTCTGCAAGCAGAAACGAGTAAATAACATCTTATCAGTCTTTCCATCCTTGCTCATAGCTTTGTGATGAGCCCTCATCATTATGATAACGCATGTGATTAGCCTATCTACATTGAGGTCGCTCTGTATGCTCGCATCTCCTTCATGAAGAACATTTTTCATTGTAATACTGGAACCAGGGGAATACCTTTAGTGGCTTTTTTCTCTGCTCTTTGTCGCGTTTTGACATTTGGCTCCTGCTAGATTTCAGCTTGTCCTCAGTAACCCACTGCAAGCCTCTCTCACAGACGAACTGTACCATCTAACGTTTTTCTGCATGCTAACATTTCACTTCAACCATGCCTATCTCATTCAAAAGATTTTGGTTTTTTAATTCAAATTGAAATTTCAGTTAAATAGTATGACTAACCTGGCAATGACTTCAAACTCAGGATCTGCTCACTGGAAGCACCTCAGAGCACAACTCTCACGCCACGATCAGGAGTTAACCACAGTACATGATTTCAGTGATATTTATACCATAAATCTGTGATTCTAAGGCAGAACCTGGGAACTTGCTGAGAAGATCCTCTTTCTGGATGCTAAGATCCTGCGGTTCCTTCAAGAAAGCTCTCTCCAAGAGACTCTATTTCTCCTCTGCATGCTAGTGGGTAGCTCTAAGCCATGAGGTGCAGTTATAATTTCTTACAGAGTCACTGTAAGCAAACAATTTTTCCTTTCTTTCCTCTATAGAGAGGCACTACTAGAAACCTATGCCATCATATTACCATGCGCTTAGAGCTACTCCCCTTTCGCCTCTTAAATGCTACTTGTGTTAGTAACGGCGGCCACGCCAGCTAGCCAACCAGATGACAAACAAACTTCTTTTTAAGATACCTATTTCCCTATTGAAGGCGTGAGTCCTTGGGTGTGTTTCTTAGATGACTGCCTAAACATCTGCAACAGCGACCATGTTTTTAAACACCTTTTAATTTCCTTCACCATATACTAAAGCTGCAAAGCCAGAACTCGCTTTGAATCAAGCGGGGCCTTGAGGCACATCTTGTGCTGGCTCCTGCAGAACAGCTCATCTTCCTTCTTGTCATCCTTCCATGACAGCTCCCTCCCCACAACCACACTGGTTTATTCGGCAATACCTGAACAGCAGAATGCCAAGAGTGGCTGCTTAGAACCAGAGAATCATTTAGCTTGGAAAAGAGCCTTAGGATCATCAAACCCAACCATAAACTGCCAAGAACCTGACGCTGCCAAGACTCCTTCAATACTCTGCTTGTTCAACACTCGCTGGAACAAGTGGGTCTGAAATGTCATATTCTCTAGCACTGCGTGTAAAGTAATGTTTGAGCTATGATTAAAAAAATTTACATCCCCAGAATTCTCCTGTGCAAAGGAGACGCAGCGATTAGCCAAGGGATGCAAAAGTGTATTTATTCTTCCTAGTCATATTTATACAAGCGAGGATGGGGCAGAAGAAACCAAAGAACTCTGTGTCGGAAAGAATTTATGCAAGAAGGGAGCCAGCAAAGTACGGCTTCATTAATTTAATTTTATGAAGAACTTTTTATAATATATAATTGACTAGGCAAATTATTATTTTTGGAAATCTGTGTATCAGGAAATACATACACCACCTTACCAAGGCCAATGTTTGCTCTTTCAAAACAGGATGCTGGCCAAAGAGTAGAGCTAGAGTAGAGCATTTTAACAAGGACTCCAAGCAAACCAGCAGGAAATCTGAACGGGTACCCTACTTCTTACAAATTTGATATGCTATTTGCACAGAGCAAATAGTTTTGCCTTACTGCTTCCTGCTCCCGGCCGAGCACAAAGAATTCTTTTTTAATGTAAAGGCAGTAGAGGGAGAAGGAGATAAAAGCTGGAACCGTGTATTAGCTAAAACACTCGTTGCTTCTGTTGAATCGCAGTCATTTAAACCACAACACCAGCTGCCTACCAAAGAAATCTAAAATCCAACTCATTTAATTGGGCTTCTTATTGAATTATCATTCTACACACACGCCAAGGTAGAATTTGAGGGCTAAGATTATTCCTATGCTTTAAAAAATGGGGGAAATCTGGCAGGCACCTTACTTGCACCCAGCGAAAGACAGTGCCCTCTGCAAGGAACACAGAATTGGAAGAAGCAGACAAATGACAGCAGAAGAAGCAGAAGCAGAAGCATGCAGTAAGAGGTGTGCGGTGAAACCTGGCTCAGGGACACACAGCCATAAGAGAACACTTCTTGGCTCCCAGGTCCAGCAATCTGCTGCTTTGGATTCCTGAAACCAACTTCACCCTTCACTAGTTTGAAAAGGCCTTTATTTTGAGAAAAAAAAAAAAAAAGGAAGGATTTAAAAACCTTCTATCTTTGTATGCTTTGGAATATTGAAACATTTGCAAAGAACAAGTTCTCATTTCACTGGACCAGCAATATCTCAAGGTATGTTAATTAAATATTTTAAAAAGAAAGACACGGTGTCTTTCATTAGAAGGCTCATTTTGTAACCTACAGAACTTCGGACAAATACCCAAACTTTTAGACCACCAAATCGTACTTCACACTTGGTTTTGGCTATGGCTGGTTTCCCCAAATTGCGATAGGGAACTCACTGAAACTTTCCTTTAGAACTAATGGTGTTAATACTATAATTACATCTGGCTTTTTAAATTTCCTGCTGAACGTCTATCTCAGATTTTTGCTCTTTAGCTTCAGCATCAGGAGAGGTCTAAAAAAGCGGAGCCGTCTCCCTGACCACAAACAGCTGAGTTAATTTATGATTTAAACTATCAAAGGCGTGAAGGACGCTACAGCTGCCAGTAAGTTATAAAAGCTCATCTTCTTTGAAGCCCTTAGCTCCAAGTCATTTAAATGTCACCAGAGAAAAGCTCTTATTCTGCAAACTGAGATGGCATCATCCACAGCCGGCTTCGCACTGGATGGCGTCAGCTGTCAGACCCTGCCGACCTGTAACTCTCGGGTTAACCCAACATTACGTACATCTGTTGCCTCCGTTGTTCCATACTGATGGATCGGTTACATGTGACAACGGGAGTGACACTTCTTCGCATCTACAAGATGTATTACTTCATTTTATAACAAGTTTATTCCTTTGGGGACTCAGAGTCTTACAGAAAGCACCTCCCAAGGAAAAACCCTTCGCACGCAACTTCATCTCAACAACCTGTCTGTGGTTTAAATTTAATATACTGACATCCATGCTGCACTCGATGCATTTCAAATAGTTCCGGGGCAAAAAAAGAACCCCAAACAAAAAAGTACGCCTCTGTTCGACATACCTTTGTTATATTAAAAGAAGAACAAAGCCTTGAGACTGAATAATAAATGCAATGGCTTGAATGGTTCCAGTATTATCATAGAATGGATTGAGTGGGAAGGAACCTCTTGAAGATCACCTAGTCCAACCCCTCTACAATAAGCAGGGACATCTCTACCTAGGTCAGGTTGCTCAGAGTCCCATCAAGCCTGACCTTGAACATCTCCAGGAATGGGGCCTCCACCACCTCTCTGGGCAACCTGTTCCAGCGATCCACCACCCTCATATCATGTCAGTGTTTCCAGTGGTTTGTAACACAGTTTAAAAAACAAGCATAGAGCACAATGATTCCATTGTGGATAGCTATAAAACCTTACTATGATACAAGAGTAACACCTATTTGGTGTTGATTTTGGAATTAGAAGGAGAGAGAAGGACGTTTTCTGCTTTATTGTTTTGCTTACAGCATCAGGAGCCACCTTTGTGCCTCACACCTTCCCTGACCTTCACCTGAACAACCAGCTCCTCTCCTGCACTGCTGCTTCTGCTTCTTCTGTGGTGCCACAGCAAAGCTCCCATCTGCCCACCATTCACCTCTGTGGGACACCCTAAATGCCAGAGTTCTGTGGTACTACAACTACCTTCCCTACGTTGGTATCAAAAGACTCCTTCTAAAGAGTAGAGAAGAAGGGAGTTTTGTGCTCTGAGCCACAAGATACTCCAGATGGAATGCACCAAGCAAAAGACAGCTGAATCTGCAAAGTCAGAGTGACAGCAATAAAGGCCTAAATGAAGTAAGCTTTTAATGACTGCTTTTAATAGTAAAATTATATCAACCTTCTTAGAAAAATGGAAAGGGTGCACATTTGAGGTGGCTGAGGAGTACGACTTTCTTGTCCTGAAGATTAGCTTTTTTGGTGTGAGTGGAGGGATTAAAAAGCACAGCACTAAACACTTCAGAAATGTCAACTTTTCCGAAGCACTAAAATGAGCCACACAGGTAAGAATCAAGAGAGGACATGCTGACCATGCTTCATGCTTATCTACCTTATCTACCATGCTTGCTTGGTAAGTAGTGAAGGAAGAAGAGCAGCTATTTGAGAGGTAACAGTAACTGATGAAGCTCTATTACACCTCTGCAGCTTGATCCACATTTTAACTCCAGATCCTCTCATCTAGTTTCTTGCACAAGGTCTCTTTACTTGGGCTTCCTATGCCAAGGGCTGAATCTCAAACATCCTTTAGAAAAAGGTTAAGGGTGGGGAAAGGAATCTGAAAAGTAGGAAATTTATCAAACCATCTACTTCTCGTATGAAATATGTCAGGACTTTGAATGTGTGCCACTAAGTGCTCACATAAATGTTGAAGTGGGGCTGTAGCCTCTCTGTAAGTCAGGGTGGACACTCTGCTGGGTCACAGTGTTGGTTCCTAGAAATACTAGAATTACTAGAAAACTATAGGAACATATAATAATATTAGCACAATTCTGCATTGAAAATCTCCTTAATAAATATTACGTACAACGATTTGAAGTAGCTTTTTTAAGACGCTGAATCAGTTCCTCAAAAGGATTTAAGATTCTGTAACAGAAAAATGTTCTCAAGTACAAACATTTGAAAAAACCCCAGTAGCTAACAGAAATCTTAGAAGTCTCTAAGCTACAGAAACAACATGTATTACCTCATACGCTCAACCTTCAATTAACTTGTGATTTTCAATAGCAAAAATTAAATGCTTTGATCTAAACAGCAGCTACAAAAAAAAAAGCTATTCAGTTTCTTCTTTCCGAAAAGCGATCATTAATATTTAATTGCCTATTTTCACTTTTCAAAGCTGCTCCTTCATAATTAACACATACTCAGGTAATTCAACCTCCAGCCCATGATATTGTACTTCATTACAAAGCTGAGTGAAAATACTGACAGGCAGCCTTGCTTTGAAGCATCCTGGCCCAGTGTTACTGCAGGGACATGGCTGTTCTCACAAGCAACACGACGGAGGAGAGCTGCAAAAAGTTTCTCTTTGGAAACTGCACGACAAAGGCAGCACAGCCTCGGTCGTGGAAAGTCAAGAAGTGAGCTAACAGCGAGTGAAAAATCTGCCTAAACATCTGCTAGCTTTATAAATCAACCGGCGTAGTTTTTTTTTTTTTAATGAGCCTTACCTGACACAGAGACCGTGTGTGACCTCACTCCTTGCTTCTCATTGTTGGCCAGCCTGTAAAACAGAGGTTGGAATCGCTGAATGCTGTACATTCTTCACGGTCACATACACTGGGAATTCATCCTAACAGGGCACCTACTGTAATTAGCAGGGCCGATCCATTCCCCGCAGCGACAGGCTTGGAGGGGGAGAGAAGTCAGGAAGGAATCTACCATTGCAAAGCCAGCCGGGGGAGTAAGAGCGGAGAGAACGTGTCACCACTTTAATTAGCAGATTGACTCACAATGACACGATGAATTTCAAGAAAATAACCCCAAACTTGAGTTTTACTAAGTTTTAAGATGAATTTGTGCATGTCTCGACTTTCTCAGTGTACAGAACTTGATGATGCTTCTACTTTCTGTACTATACACTGGAAATAATATATTGATATTGAAGGAAATTGAGTTTTTATCTGTGAGATGAATCGCAGAATACCAGGTTGGAAGGGACCTCAAGGATCATCCAGTCAACCTTACCCTGTACAACAATTTAAAATCAATTTACATATCAAGCAAATTAAGAAAAACACATTTAAACGTAGCTAGCTACAGATGCTCATTCGAAATTCCAATGAATTATTCTGAGGGTTTTTTCATGGCCATACATAATCGTAATTTGAATGGTAAGACAGCTTCATGCTTTCAGAAATCTGGAATTTCATCTGGCAAAGGCAAATCTTTCCAGATGCAAGACGGTGTTGGCTGGAAGCTTCAGATATCCGACAAAAGCCCGTTCCTCTGCTGCCAGCCTATGAGTGTATGTGGTGCCCTTGTTTAAAGAGATTCAAGAATGCAAATTCCCTTTTGGTAAACTGTCTCAAAAATGGGAAAAAGCTTTTCCTTCAAACCTTACTTTGTGCCAGAAATTCCTACAGATTAAAAAAAAAAAGGATAAAATATATGTGATTAGAAAGTTGTGTTTCTCAGTTGTATCTATTTAAGTAAAAACAAATTTTCCTCTTCCATACGAGTGCATGCTACGTTGACTAATTTTACCACTTCCAGCCTTGACTTTAATTTCCTTTTCCTCCTGCATTTTAACTCCTCTCTTGCTGCACCATGAGAAAGCTACCCAGGTAGCAAGGGCTGCAGCAGGACCGGGGAAGGAAGAACAACCACTTGTGTCCAAGTGGCTAATATAATGCAGGTTCTGGAGCAAACTGTGCTCCACGCTCCACCCAAAATTTAAAAAGTAATAATAACAACAATAATAATTCTGGACTCCTTCCAGGAACTGAGGAAGAAACAGCCTGAGTGGCTGGGTCAACATAGGCTCTGTGTCCCAAAGGAAAAAGGAAGATATAAAACACCATAAACTATTAAATTTCATTTGGTCTTTCAACAATTATCTCCTGCTAATGGAAACTGGTGAAACTGCCCCATAAGCTTCAAGGAAAACAATTTGATGAGACGTGGCTCCAGACTGGGTCCAAATGTGGCTACAGAGAAAGAAGTCAGATTGAAAAAAAGTGAAAAAAAAAATCAACGTGGCTTGGTTAAAGGACTGAAGTTTAGGAGGCCACGATAAGAAACTGCACGTGGAAATAGGGAGACAAACACCACAACTTGCCAGATGGAGATCTAGTCTCTGAGACCAGAGAATCAGCAGGAGGAATTAGTAGGCGTGCCTACCACCTCGTTGAGGACTACCAACTCCAACAGCCTAAGAAGTGTCCTTAGATCAAAATGAGATAAATTAGGAATCTTTTCTTATTTACCCTAAAGCTCGGGAAGGAGAAAAATGCAGTGGTATATTAGCATACTTCTTTATAAAAGAATTACTAGATGCAGACAGCAGGTCTCAGCATACCTTGCATACAGTATCACCATAAAACTAGCCAGAGAAACAAATGCAATTCTATTTTCCTGACATAGATTAGTGTTTTCTACAAATCCACAATTACTATTGGAGAGGAATCTGTCTACGTTACTACAGTTAAAGAAATAGATTAAAAGGTATCTGCTATGTAAACAGCATTCTTTATTAAACTGGACCTAGAGATCCCAACTCAGACTGGCCCCATTAAGGAAATTTTATTAACAAAAGGTGACATGACAGATTTATGACAGGAGAACAAAAAAGTAAAGTATTTTCCATTTTTTCCATAAGCAGAAAAGGGGACAAACAGAAAAAACCAAGAGCATAGACTAACTCACAGCTTGAAACCACAGCTCAAAAATTGGTTGGTATCACTCCTGTAATTAAATGCACTCATGGACTCAAAATAAATAGCCTGTGTCCCAGACAAGGCTTTTCCAAAACATCCTTCTTTTGTTACTGTCAAACATGAGCGATGCATTATGCATTTTTTTCCTCAGATTTTATTTCTGGTATTTTTATACTTTAATACTGCTGTCAGTCATTTATGCCCCACGGTCCCAAATCCCCGCCTGCTATTTGTCCTAGAATCCAAAAGCAACAATAAAAATTAAGTGTGCATAAAGTCCTAAAGCATCACTTACACAAAACTATTTTTCATATATGAGAAAGCATAAAACTTACTTTGGTATCGATGGTAAAGCTCTTTCACCTTCTGTGTAAACGAGAAAAAAACAGGATTAGAATTTGTTCAAGTTTCCAAAGAACCTCTCTCAATGTACAATATATACATGCCCGAAACAATAATCACCAAAATCTCTCAAGGAAACTTAGGCTGATTCAAAAGACTCTTCTACACATATATTAAGAGCAGCGTATCAGCACAACTCCTTCTAACCAGTGATACAGACCTCTCGGCAAACTCTTATCTGAGAGAACAACGTATACGGAATATAAAAGTTCTTCTTTGTTCTTAACAAATAACCCCGATAAATCACCTGCGGAAGGTATGACAGTATCTCATCTCTAGTGAGAAATGCTTTTAGCTCAAAAGATGTTCTAAGGACTAACTTATAAATAAAACAATTGAGGCAAACTCGGACTTCCGACCAAGAGGACTGAAACAAATCATTACAGCAGGTACCTGATCACAGTGATTTGGTTGAGATTATACAATAGTAAAGCTTAGAGGCTGGAGATGAAGTTAGCTTTTTATAAACTATTTTCAAATCCCTGCCAGTCTTTCTTTGGTAACTGTGTATAAAAGCCCGCATGTGCATATTCAAGGGTTTTTTTTCCTATTGGATCTGATGACACACTTGGTATCCATGTGGGGAAGTTACTAATCCATTAGTAAAACTCTAATGATTTAAGGTAGATTGAAATACGCAGGGAAGGACAGAAGGCGGGTAACTAAACCAGGTTTCACTCCGAATCGTGGTCGCGCTGATAAAGCGACTGAGAGAAGATGGAACAGCCACGCTTTTCAAGAATGGTGACACACACTGTTGACACAAACTCATGTAAATTCTATGTTAAAATTTCTCACATTTCCAGACATTCCAGAAGTAAACTACAGCCCTCACCTTTGTGTATTATGGGACTGGGAAGAGAAATGCCCGGTACCAGAAGCCAACCTCAACAGGGCAAGCTACAGTATTTTGTTACAATTTTTTTGCTGGCTAAAGGTAGAAAAAGATCACTCTGCTCACCAACCAAGGTCTGTTTTATCTGTCTGATGGGGGGTGTTGAGAAGGAAGATGCAGGAAAGAAGGAAGAGAAGAGGCTGTGATTCAGAAGACAAACAGCTTGGCAAAGTGACTGGAGCAAGCACCTGAAACTGGAGGGAGGAGGAAGGACAGCAAGATTACACCAGAAGTGTGAGGTGGGAGATAAAGGCATTGTGACGTGTGATACCTTAGGGTAATTGATGCCTTCTGGGGAAGGAAACAAAAGGCAAAGATCCTTAGAGGTGGCATGGAGTGAGAAGTAAGAGATTAAAGCCAAGAAGGTGACAGTCTGGCGATAAAAGATCGGGGAGCAAGTATCCAAAAAATAGATTGTAATGGGCGCTAGAGGATTCACACTGGATGGAACTGGGCAAAAGACATCGAGCTTGGAGAAACAAGCAGAAGAGGCCTGCCCGCCACTATGCAGGCCTACCTACGGTTGTGAAGAACACTCAGAAGAACCTTAAATTCCACCTGATGTCTACACCAGCTGTTGGTCACTACTTGTAAAAGTATCCTGAGTTCTAGCACACATCAGTCATGCTGCTACTGATGGTGATTCCAGCACTGCTCCTACCTGGCAACGGATTTAATGGTGCCGATGAATCGCAGGCGTTACTGGTGAAACATACTCACAGTCCATTGTTTTTAGAGGTTTATAAAGTGATACAAACACACAATGCTTCATTATGTTCAAAGTACGGGCCTCAGCTGCAGATCCGATTGTTCCTCTCCTTCAAATGTAGACCTCAACCTCTTAAGAAAGTGAGAAATACTATAGGTGGCAACTGCTAGTGTATGCTGAAAACCATTACTACCTACCAAAAAGGAGCTAAGAGAGATAAAATCTAACTTTTCAGGGTAGTATTAAATTTCCGTAACAATGAGAATCCCATTCTGCTCCTGCTCAAGTCTCCACTTAATTGAACAGCTTCTTATCAGTGCAAAATATAAAGCCAGGATCAAAATAAAACATCTCTTTCACAACAAAATCCTGATTCCATCTAAAGAGTAAACCCATTCTACACATTTTGTGAGATAAGGTGAATGTGAATAGAAGCAGTACTATGTAGTCGAGGAGTAGCAGTATGATGTAGCTAATGAGTAGAGTGTGATAATGGTGAAAGGAATTGAAGATGGCTGGAAAACTGTGAGAGGAAATGCTGGGGACAAACATCGAAAAGCAGAGACTCGAACCCAAGTTAAATGAATGTTTGTTTCTAAATTGGTTGGTAAAACAGGCAACACAAATTGGTTGGTAAAACAGGTCTAAGACAACTAAAACCCTGTTGTATCTGATCATCTTCCTTTTCATTGTCCCACACCAAATTCCATGAGGCATTACTGATTTTGATCTCATTAGTAGTGGTGAGATGCTGGAGCAGGTTGCCCAGGGGGGCTGTGGATGCTCCGTCCCTGGAGGTGTTCAAGGCCAGGTTGGATGGGGCCTTGAGCAACCTGGTCTAGTGGGAGGTGTCCCTGCCATGGCAGGTGGGTTGGAACTAGATGATCTTTGAGGTCCCTTCCAACCCAAACCATTCTATGATTCATTCTAGTAGGAAAGCAACGCGCTGTCACGCACCGAACAGAACTGGGCCCCTGTCCTCTGGCTTGATGGGGGTGGGAAAGGTGGACAACGCATGCTGAGCTCTGGGGAGAAGGAAGGAGCACACGGCACCGCTCTTGAGCGACAATCTGATGTATGTGTTGACCAGCTACAGGGACAACATCCCCTTTTGGCTGCTGGAGATATGCATCAAGTGGAGGATCAGACATGGACAGGCAAAACCGGCAAAGTAAGCATAGGGACATAAAACCAAACCGAACCAAAAAGCTGTGAGAACTAAAACCCTTTAGGCAGCATTTCCCATGTTGCTGTCATCTGTTTACAGCTTATATCCCAAATAAAATACCAAACATTCATTAGTACCCTCGGAGGGCTGAAGTCAAAACTTATTGCTAACAACATCACAGTAAAAGCATATGTTGTTTTTCACAAATTGAAACCCACAACGTTTTGCCCGATTCTATATTCAGTTAAAAAAACAACAGGATACGCGGGATTGTATTGGGGAGTCCGTGTGCTGGCACCAACAGCGGGAGCCGCAGGGACAGGGCTCTGTGAGGAGCGGCCGGCCGGGGCCGCCCCATGCCGGATACAGCCGGTTCCAGCCGGTTCCAACAGCCCCACCTCAGGGCACAGCTGAGCCCCTCAGCCAAGCTGGGGGCACAGGGGAAAAGAGGTTCCAGAAAGGGCCAAAGGCGGCACAGGCGGAGGAGGAGGGACCAAGGAAGGAGCACCAGCAGAGGGAGTCCCGGGGCTGGAGGAGGAGGGGGCAGGAGGTGCTGCAGGCCCACAGCAGGGATCCTGAGCCCTGCAGGGACCATGCTGGAGCAGAGACCCACCCTGCAGCCCAGGGAGGGCTGATACTTGAGATTTTCATGTTGGGAATCTCTGCTGATGTCAGTGAAAGCACAGGGCAGCCCCACGTCTGTTCCCACAGCGGCCACCGCCGCAGCCCCACCACTACCAAAACCTTGGCACGTACGCTCGGTACCTTCCACCACTCCTATAATCCCTGGCTCCAGGAGATGTGAAAAGAACTCGGAAGTACTGTGATTTACCACAGCGTAAATCGTCCTCACCTTACTGACATTGCCGTGACAGCAAAATCAGTGAGGCCGAAAATTAGTAAAAGCAGGAACAGCATCGTAAGAATCAGAATACGTGTTGCGCTTCCGTTAAAATGAAAATACTGCTCGTGGTTAATTTCTGTGAAAACACAAAACGCTTCTTTGGGGAACCTGATGGATTTTTTAATTTTGGTATTTTGAACCTTAAAACTCGGAGTTTTCATTCAGCTGTAATCCTTTCAGATTCAAGAGGAACGTTTCCAGGGTAAAGGTGAGTTCTGGTGTAAAGGAATGACACTCAGACAACTACTTCAGTTGGTCAGCTGTTGGTTTGTTGGGGTTTTTTTCCAGAGTCTTTTTATTCTAAGAGTTTTGACAATTTTGCATTACCTATAAAGCTTATTTAAAGTGATTAATACAGAATTCAGCCACTAGACTTAAGATCACAGGAAAGCAACTTGGTGCATAATCCAATTAGCAAATAGCCACTTAATATCAGTTTAAGTTTTTATCAGTTCCTTCATTTGCCTGGCAGAATTAAGTCTGATAATGGAAACACAAGCATTAAGTTTCAAGTCTCCCCACTGGTCTAAAGGGACCTGTATACCAAAATATTTATGAAAAATAACACAAACCGAATGGAAATATGCCAAATACTGTCCAGGTTCTTAAACATTACCGAGTGCTCTCATCACATTCAGAAAATCGGGATCATTAACAGATAGTGATACAGATAATATCACAAAAACACAGGTTCTTTTAGTAATCGAGAAGGACAATTTATGAGGAGACTTGCAATAAACATGTAAATTTACAACAAAAGGCAGAGAAAACATCTGTTGGATCGAGAGTTGCTACATGAGATGTTTCTGATGTGCCTGATAAAATCAAAGCTCACTGTGGGAGGGATCTAAGGATGTAGATCACGGTGGGGACAACTCTCCTATGAAATGTTTTATTAATATGTTGAGTAGGGCTATGATCTTCAAAAAAAGAAACATCAGACAAAAGAACCCCACCATTTAACTGGAGGGATTCTCTTCATGTTGGCATAGTGCTACATAACGTTCCTTTGACTCAATCACTGCTCACTTGCTCTATGTTAAAACACACCAATAAGAGTATCACACAAATAAACACGTTCCATTACATGCATTTATTTATTCTGCATTCGTGCCTACCGGCAAACCACGGTGCAAGGCACAGCTGTGCATCACGGAGAAAAATCAGAGATCTTGCCCTTCGCAGAGCTCAGTGAGTCTAGAAGATGTAAGAACTGAACGATAAGCGAGTCAGGTCAGAGGAAGACAAGCATAAGACAGAAAAAGAACAAACAGAGCGGGTCATTTTTTATTGCCACCTACAGCAGCGGCCAGTCCGGACCCACGTGCCCTGACCATCTTAGATGGCAGTTGCTTGTACGCATCATGAGACAAGTGATTATTGCAGCGGACACAGTAAATCCTGTAGAGATTTTGACTGGGAGCAAGAACAGCAGAAGATGGCAGGGCAGGGTCTGGCTGAGAAATGGAAACACGCAACTGGAGCACAACCAGCGCCCCAACGCACAGCACTGGAAGCTTCCACCCTGGATGAACTGGACGACCAGATGAAGGCCTTGACTGCCCGTGGTTGCTGTTGTGAATGACAGAACTAGAAATGATCACACTGGTGTTTTGTGGAGTTAAGAACATTTTTGTATAGGTGAGAAAAGCAAAGCTGTTCTATCAGCAGAGGAACAAGTTGGTTATGGCACTGGCAACAGACTGAACGGACCCAAGTTCTGAGGTACCACCAGTGCAAAAGTGGCGAGAAGTGGACACACTCTACACGTGTGCATCAAAGAAACAGCAGAAGACGGAGTCAGAGCTACCCATTAACCACGTGACTGAGAAGTGGGAAAAGGTGATGTGTTAAGATATGAAAAAGTTCTAAAAGCTCAACTCTGGCTACTAGAGTTTAGGCTGAAAAGCAGTCAATCCACTGGGTGTTAGAAGGAACTTTGGGAGTAACAAGGATCGTAACAAACCCCAAGCCATGATTTTTCAGAAAACAAGAGGCACAAAAGACAATCTCTCACAAGTATAGACCAGTGTAGTGAAATGAAAATCGTGGTTTGTGATGCCTATTTTCTTTTGAGAACAAGAAACTAGCATTATCATCGCTGAGTCGAGCACCAGGTTGGCTTGAAGAGCCAAGTCAGTGTTGACAGAAGGTTTTCCTTTGTATGGTGGTAAGTTTGCATGACTAACAAATTCTAACAAAGCTGCTTGTGTTGGAGCTAAAGGTCAGTCACACACACTAAGGGTCACAAATAACAAGCAAACATGCAAATTTAAGAGTAATTTGAACACTGACTACGTGCTGTTAACATGTCCACCACCCCACAACCACATTTCACCATTACTGAATGACCAAGTTTCACCTGGGGGATTTTTCTGCCAAGGATTTAATATAGGAACCTGAGAAAGACCTGAACTATATTAATAACATTACCCCATTTGAACCACGAAAAATGTTGTCCCATTTGGCACAAAAAAAGCAGAAATATGGCTAAAAAGCAAAGCTTCAGATTGGAGCACTTCTGAGATAGTTTGTGTACTCTCTTGTATTGTAAATAGGGAAGAAGGAAATAGCTTATTTGTTGTTTTCAAAACCAAAAAAAGTTGGATTCATTTCCACAAGTAAAGATAAACACAGGACAGAAATTTCCATTCTTAGGCAGCTCTGCTTGGATGTTTTTCAGAAGCTAAAAGTAATTATAGCTGTTAATAATTCAATAATTAAAGCTGGCTGAATTAGAAAAAAAATCTAAAGAAATGTAAAATTCTCTCTTTAAAGCCAGGTGTAGCTGGACCCTCGTGTCACCACTTCCAGCTCGTGGGCCGCTATAAAAACAACCGATCGACACTACAAAACCCACCTCTGCTTTAGTGCTATTTGATGAGAGAAGCTCATGAGACTTCTCCCCAAGTTTTTAGTTTTTGAACAGAGATATTTTGAGTATCGAGGAAGGCAGAAATTTTAAAAAATTATCACTGGTCAGAATCTTATCCAAACACATTCTAACCAACCTCTCTGAATTTCCACTTGTGTAGCGGGGAATTGCATTTCAAGGCAACATAACCTTGTTAACGAGCGCCTTTAATTACAATTTACTTCTGCTAGTTAAGCCTAGAATAGTGTCAAGCAGTGACTACTGAAAATTGGTCACAATTATCAGCTGTTAAGTAAATTTTGGAGTAACATTTACTACCAGTCTTTCTACCTCATGGCTTCTCCCTGAAAGACAAGAGCCTCCAAGTGAGGGTTTTGCTGCTACCTCGTGTTTTCTATTCCAGTGCAAAATTATCTATCAGTAGATAGGAGTGGAGCAACTCCCAGACTGAAGCATCCCTTACCTTTCTGTGGCCTGATAATAAAAGACTGCGTAGCTCCATTCACCAGTCGGCAGTACCCGTCTATCAAGTCCGCCATGTTCTCTGCAATGGTTAAGGACGGTGCTGTCACTGTCAGAGGCTAAAGCAGGAAAAAAAACAAGGCACCAACAAAGAGGGATTATTGTCGTTGCAAACACGGAGTGGAACAGCTGTGTCATTGCATCAGAACTTTACACACGCTTGCAAACAGTAAACAGAACAATGTGGGTGAGTAAAGAACTACCAGAGCCTTGCTTTACCTTTTATGTGGCAAATTTAAAACACAAGGTTGAGGAAGCGCAGCTGACCAAACCTCCCACCCACATGCAGCGTTGATCCGGGCTCCAGTCGCTTGACAGCCAAACTTTCAGTCGACCACGGTCCCTGACAACTGCTAAGACTTCTACAACTGTAATTATGACAGTTCTAAAGAAGCTGCTTATTCCTCAAAGTTCTTACAGGTGGTATCTTTTTCCCGCCTTTTTGCAGCAATTTATTCTTTGCCCTAAAAGTAACCTTCCCAATTTCAAAAAAGATAAATAATAATAAAAAAACCAACTGTGGAAAAAGAGATGAGAGACATACAGACGAGCTATAGATTTGAACACCGCCGACATTCATCATCTTCTGCTCAGATCTGCCCATTTGCCCTCAAATCCTCAATCCTTCCCTACCACAGTGACTGTTTCCCAGTGCACTGGACCAGTGAAAAGATTTGATTTCACTTCCAGCTCTCCCTCCAGGTAACAGGAGGGAACACATTCTCCCCTCTTTCCTATTTCCCCCCTTCAAAGAAGTGATCGTGCTCAGTTTTGTGTTTAGGATGTAGCACCACATACATGTCCAGGCTACTATTAAGCTGCACTCAAGGGGTAGTATTTTTAAATTGAGCTTATTTTACAAGTATCAAAGTCTACAAGCACCAGATGCAAAACCTAAAACATGTAAAGAGCTCTAAACCGACTTTAAAACCAAAAATATTGGACTAGTATAACGACAACTGCTCACACTCAACTTCCCTTTCTCCTTAAAGAACCGGAAAAAGAAAAATCAAACAACTGCAGAATGCTGGAATGCAAAATCTTAAAATATAATGCGCTGGTTTTGAGGAGGAGCAGGAGTTTAAGAGTAACTGAAGTCTTTGTACACACAGAGATCTACAGTCCCCAGTTAAACACGCAGGTACAAAAGTGAAGCATGTATTTCTCATATCATGCTTACGCTGACAGCAGAAAAATCCAGAATGAAGTTACAGACCAGAACAAAAGCACAATATACGGAATATCTGCATTACGAGGACACTAATCTCCATCCCTTCCCAGGAAAACCAAAGCTTCCAAGTCTACCACAGCTCAGTATCATACCTCGGGTGCACCTGCTATCTTGAGTTGCAACATCCCTTTTCTGTCCTTGTCTTCGCTGTTTGAATACTGAATGGTTTGCACTTGATTGAAGTCTGCTAGATGAGTTGGCTGCAGAAAGGCAATGGAAAAAGCGGGGAAAATTTTAACATTACAGCAAAATACTTCACCTGTATTCCTGATGTTGCAAAAGCACACGTAGACTTTGCTCTGCAAATGACACTTGTAGAAATCTCTTCCTCACGCGTACAAATATCCACAGTATTTGCAAAATGAAACCAAGCGCCCCTTTGCCCACAGAGGTCACTGTTGAGTAGCTCCAGGAACAAGCTAAAGTAGCACATAGTGGGAACAACTGTGTGGAGGTCAAGACTGAGAGGTCAACAGGTTAACCACGTGGAACCTGCACTCACAGCCCACTTAACATACCTCCAGACTCCTGTAAAGGTACATTCTTAGCTGGCTACACATTCCTGATCTCCAAACCTTTTCACTACCTTTGCATTAATTTCAGTAGATGCCGGACACGGGCTCAAGTTAAGTGATGATTGCAAAGGTCCCCAGCTTTTTGCTAGAAGAACCTATCTGAGCAGAACTTCCTTGGACCCCAGAGGTGTACAGGAAATACTGGAACACAGTCAAGACCAGGTAAAGGCTAAGGGACATAGCGGTTGGACTCGATGATCCTGAAGGTCTTTTCCAACCAGAATGATTCTGTGATTCTGTTACTTGGGGCTTTTTAGCCTAGAGAAGACTCGGGAGGGATCTTATAAATGATTATAAATACTTAAAGGGTGGGTGTCAGGAGGATGGGGCCAGACTCTTTTCAGTGGTGCCCAGTGACAGGACAAAAGGTAACAGGCTTAAACTTGGGCATAGGAAGTTCCACCTAAACATGAGGAGGAACTTCTTCACTTTGAGGGAGACCAAGCACTGGAACAGGCTGCCCAGAGAGGTTGTGGAGTCTCCTTCTCTGGAGACACTCAAAACCCGCCTGGACACGTTCCTGTGCAACTTGCTCTGGGTGAACCTGCTCTGACAGCAGGGTTGGACTACATGATCTCCAGAGGTCCCTTCCAACCCCTACCATTCTCTGATTCTGTAATGAAAAGCTTATTAAGGGTATGAAGTAAAGCAAAGAAGCCATCAATGACAGCACAAATGCGAAACACTGATTAAACAAGCTCTTCATTTACACATTCCTAAGAAAAATGAGAATAATTTAGAATCATTTGCATGTTTCATTGTTAAAACGTCACTGCTAATGCTTTAAATTCTGGAAGTGAGCACTTCCTTTGGTACAAAAAAAAACCAAATTCAGTGCCAAGGCCAACACTCTCCCTACTGCATTTTCTCTGGTCCTAAATCACGAGTCGGTATCTGGGTAGCAGCTGCGTACGCTGAATTTCCCAGCCCTCCTGTGCTTAACTCAAAGATCAGCCTTGTCATTCCCCTTTGTGCGAAGTTCAGTTCACAACAGGTCACGGTTGTTAAGGCAGTAACTGAGAAAAGAAAACAGAAGGAGACTTACATTTGCACCCTTGTCCGTAAGGTAACTGATTCCTTCCTCTGGGCCAATTGCCAGCTCCACCGAAATAATCCAGCTTGACTTCAGGAGAGAAGGAAAAGAACAGGGCAACTTTCAATAGTAAGGCCTTGCTATGAAACACTTATCCTCCAGTGTTATAATTAACAGCCTTCAGTAAATCGCTAGAAGCTTCTGAACTCTTCAAACAGTTCAACATGTATTGAAAACAAGGAATTCTATAAGTAGCAAAACTCCTCGTGACTGGTGTCCTGGGGATCTGTGCTACTCAAAATGTGGGTTTTATCTTGGGCCTACATGAGAGCTACATACTTCCTGTACTTCCTCTTCTCTTCTTGTGGACGTTGATGTTCACGTTCTAATTTCTACTTGAGTGCCTATTTTCACAAAGCTCACAGACTTAATGTCCTTTCTCAGAATTTGCTTGAAACTGGTAGATTTTAAAAGGCATTAGAGCAAGCTTTACAAACGGAAGAAACTGAGAAGTCTCATTTCCTCAGGAAACAAATTTTTCCCAAACAAAGCACCGATAAGCGTATTTAATAACGTACAACTCTCACCCTACTAATGAATGGTGCTTTTTTAACAGTCAGCTGAGAAAGTTCTAAATAAAAGCAATAAATTTAGTTTGTTGTTAACGAAACGTAACTGTCTCTGCATCAAAGCAGAAAATAAGAAAACAAGTAATTGCAGAACAAAGCAAAACCAGTTAGGCTCACAACTACAGCGTGAGTTCTGGCAAACATTCCTCTACTTACACCGAGAGCACACTTGAAACATTCCTTGTCAAATCTGTACACCGGAGAGAGGATCTCAAAGAATTTCAAAATACTTTCTTCTCTGTTGAGGTTGGCAAACTGTCGAAATGTTTGTTGGATTAATTTTCGTAGCGTTTTGGCCTGCATATTGAAACGTTTACAGATCAATCATTTAAAATCTACTCGGAAACGGTGCATTTTAAGAACTTCAGTCACTTACTATCACTAACAGTTTATCAATGAGATGCAGACAGTTGTCAAAAAATAAAAAAGGCTTCAAAATATAACTAACAGTTCCCATAATTACATATCCTGAAAAAGAAAGCACGTAGAGGATATAAGCAGGTGTTTAAACAGCTGCATTTTTTTAAGAAGGTAATTAAACTGAGACTTGTGAAAAGTTAATTACCTTCTTGTATGTAACATATAATCCCTATGAAGTCTGCCACACATATGAAATTAAAAACATATCTGAGAAACAATCTCTAGTGTTCCCCAAAACCAAACAAGCAACCAAGAACGCTGAATGAAACCATCCACTTCTAAATCCTAGAAGAACTGGTCCAGACAGAAGTGTAGTGCCTTCTCCTCATCATCATGGTACAGGTAAGCTCCGTAAGGAGTGAAGGACCAGGTGACCCATGGTCTACATCCCATAGCATCAAAACCACAAATCCATCTATTCTTTCTCCCCTTGTCAAAGCTTGACCCATGTCTAAAGTGACTGCATGGGTTTAAAAAAAACCTCAGTAATACTCGTTTCTAATAGATCTTCCAACTAACAACGATGGAGGGCAAAACCATTCAGTTTTGGTGTAATTTCAAATTATTCCATCGCTTCAGCAGAACCTTCTACCAACTGCTGGGCAGATCATTACTCTAACAGGCTGTGGATACCTGGGTAGCATAAAGCAAGCAGCTGGCAGGCAGGAGACCTTCCTACTGCACCCAAAGCTGCTTAGACTTTGTTAGGACTCAGACACACTATCCTGGACCTTTCTGTCATCTTCCTTTTTACAGAGAAAACCAAAGACCTTGGCCTTAGCTGAACACCTGGCAAACACCGTGAGCAAGACCCTACATAAAGGAAAAGATCTGCTAGCTCAAGTTGCATCAAGTATTTCATCCACGTGGTTGTTGAAAGATGCTTTCTTCTGGCCATGGTTTGTTCTCCTGGCCTGTTTTAGCATCATCTCGACTTCCATACATAATGGCTTATGATATTTGGCTCTTCTAAGTCCACCAAGGAGACTCAGTCTTCATTTTACCTTTGAGAGCACTGGTAAGGTGTAAATACAGAAAGTTGGTTAGAAGAACACACCTCCTCCAGAACAGAAGAGAGCCATTTCTGAGAAATACCTGCAAATGACAACTTCAAGGGAAACGCACTGAAAAAACATGGATAAAACCAGAACCACCTGCAGCCACATGAGATACGGTGCGTTGTACGATGACTTTGATGTTTCCTCCTTGAGAAACCTCCCTAGGACTTGCTCTCTTTTACAGCGTCATGTCTTACAGATACTCTGTGATCAGCTAATATATAGATGTCTTCAACCTTCTGAATTCTTCTTTATTTCCTAAGCTCCACAAATAAAGCTGAACTTTCTGCTTTTAAACGGCTGTGCACCACCTCACACTTTGCACCGTTAAATATTTTGATTTTCATTTTTCCAGCCCTGTGGTCTTCCTACGCGCAGAGTGATATCCTCTGTACAGCTGACATCTCCCAAATGTATAATACCAAGAAATTTGATTACTGCTGCACTACGCTTATAAGCTCTGCCTCACTAAATAATGCCTTTTATATTTCATGGCCATCAGGAGCCCTCCTTTGCCTACCAGTAATTCAAAAAATCACTGGTCTTCACAAAGCGAAACAGTCATTTAATAATCTGAACCAATCCCAGATTATTTTTAACACGGATTTAATTTTCATTAAAAAGCAGACCCATTTTTCTTTCCCTAGTTTTTCCTCTTCATAGGTCCAACGTTTTTTTCAAGGTTCTATTCAGCTTCACCTTCTGGCAATTCTCGCTACTTCTTTCAGCTGTTCTCCTCATTTCAGGATTTCTGAAGAGTCATTTTCTTTGTTGGTCAGTTTTCTGGCTCCGTAATATCATTTTTGAGGCAGTTATTACATCTGGAGCCTTTCACCACAATTTCTCCCCTTAGCAGAGAATACAGTTTCAGATAATTGCTCAAATTAAAATGCAGACGGATTACTTAAATCCACTTGACTCCATTAGCTTCTGATTTTCAAGTCCTTTGAAACAAAACCCCTTCATGACAGACCTTTTCTGTTTATACATTTAAATCACAATGTGGACATTTTCTACATCTGCAATTGAATTTAAATTATTTCTACGAAACCATCCCTGCTTGCCAAAACCAGCTCTACAGCACCAGTTTATGATTTATACTTTCCCATATGAATGGTAAGAGAGATTTTCCCAAGACGTTCCTATCAAGACAGCTATAGCCTTAAAAATACTCAGTGACCATTCTTAATCCCCCTTTTCAAAACGTGTCAAGGAAAATTTGCATTTTTCTACTCTGGGAACACATGGACTTCAATGGAAGCACAACTCGACTGACGTTTATAGTCTTAACTAGGATTAACATTAAGTGGAAATTACTGGAAATCCTCCTTGAATGAGTCGGACGCAGTCTTGAGCAAGGAAAGCAGAATATGGTTTATCAAGTTGCCACTAAAAATATGAAGCATTCTTACACGTCCCCTTCGTCTTTCTCCAAAAGTCTCATTTCTCTTTTTTTGGGGAAAAATAAAAATATATCCAGATACAAGAGGATCTGAGGACTCGCTCTGAACTTTCACCCACGAGGTCTGAGAGGTAGAGGTGTTCTTCTCTCACAGCAGCTCAGCAAGGCCGAGTAAATCACTACTATTTTAGTTCTGCCTGTTGTACACCTGTACTACAAGGATTTATATCCTACCAATCTGAGAGAGCTTTGATACTGCTGCGCACAACTGCACGGCAACTCCCTTACAGTGAAAACGAGAATGCAGTTTTCAATTTCTGACACTTATTTTGTTTTAAGTAGTATAGAATTGACCAGGACTGTAATTACCTTCACCGAATCCAGCAAACTCTTCGGGAAAAACCGTCTTAAACCAACATCTTTCCTGAAACAAAACCACACAGAGTATTAATATCAAAACCGTTGTGCGATATTACACTGCTCTTTTTCAGTTTAAACTCCAAAAGATATCGGATTTACTGCAGCTACCCAGTGTGGAAAGTGTTTTGTTTGAAATGCTTGGGCACAGACAAGTTTTGAGAATAAAACCTCTTCTTTGTACGTTTTATGAATTTCAAGAATATTGAAAAAACATTCTCACGGCACGTGGTCAGGTGAGAGAGGAGCAACAGGAAAATGGCAAATTCTGATAAACATCTGGTAGAATCGAGCAGGAGATACAACATCAAGGATTTCTCATGATATCACCTCCGTAAGCATGCTGACAGCCGTTCCACTACCATTTTACCCTTTGCAGCACTATAATTAGGGGTTTTTAAAATTTCTACTGTTTTTTCTCTTCTACTTTTTCTGCATATTGAGCACCTAGGGTTACAATTCCCAGCTTCTTGAAAGTAATCTCACTTTCTGCATCTGTGAATCAAGATCCTGATTCTGTCTGTGAGCTCGGATTTTGCATCAAGCTCGCCTGCACACTTATAAATAGGGTTGCAGCCCTGGCTTGAAACCCTGAGCCACGAGGATTAAAGCTGCACCAAGCTTATGCCTGACTTAGACCTCTACAACTGAACATGAGCTTTGAGAAAAAAAAAAAGTTGCCAGAGATACGTCAGTGCAGAAGAAGATCGTTGTACAACCAGGTATATAACAAGTGTTATGTGACCGTGAATTAGTTGCGTGGTATTAGCAGAAAATTTGCACCCCAAAAAAGGAAAAACTAAAAGAAAAATGTAAATAGGAAAAGGATTTAGATCCTCGCCTCTGAAAGGTGTTACTGACTTTTTTCCTTCAAATTTAAGAGGTTGCAATCTCTTTTAAACAGACGCCCTTATCTGCTTCTGAAATGAGTATGAAAGAAAGCTCTCCATGACTGCATGCTTTGTACATGAATACATCTGGAATTCTTACATGGGGCAAAGAAAAGAGAAGCCGTTAGAGAGCTCGAGATAAACAGGATGGATTTACTGCTACCTCACAGCGCAAGAAGAAAACCAACATTAAAGTCAATTAAAAAAAAAAGTTTACTCAATAAACCAGGCTATTCTTAAAGCTCTCTAAAGACAAGTAGTATAAAATTTCACAAAACATATTAGAAACAACTCAGAGGAGCTGAACACTGGCATCTGTGCAACGACAGTCAGCCGAAAGATTATAAAACTTCCATAAATGTTAATTCCTTTGATGCATTTCTTCTCAAATGCAAATTGTGCGCGCTTTATCATCCCACCCAGTTCAAGAAATCTAACACGCTATTACCATCTAAATAACATGCAAAGACATCTTGACAAGGAATATATTAGTTTAGCATTAAGCATTTGAGAGAGAAATGGTGCTTTCAAGAGCGAAGGACCCTGCAAGGCTCCAGCATCACTCATCTGAACAGTTCTGCAGCACGGGGCCGTGACAACCCCGCTCGCTGCGTTATTACGAGGAGCTGTAGAAGTGCCCGACGTAACAAACTGGGCAGGAATTCTTATGCAGGGTAGAAAAGAAGCACAACTCTTAAGAAAGATTTGTTAACAAAGCAGTAATATTAAAGTGTTTAACTAAGGTGGAGAATTTATGAATTTAACGTAAGATGGATAAAGGTTTCATGCCATGGTCAACAACAAACTACAGGTACCCGTACCTTATAGAAGAAAAACATTGTCAATGGGAAGGTACAAAGAGTTTTAAACGCACAACCCTACAAACTCCTTCCCTTCCCTCCTCAGCTGTGCTGCGGGGGGGTTAAAGTGGCCAACTCGGGATACACACCAACTCCGTCCTCCCGATTAAGAGCTCAGACATCTGTTTGCTGATTGCCAGTAAGAGATAATTACCAGCAAGATACTGGTTCACACGGTTCTTCTCCAGCTTTGTGTTTAACCTCCTCTACTCCATCCCACTTGTGGGCTTAAATGTAAATGTATTTTTCTTTTTAATGTATAAACTTCAATAGGATTATTAGAATACCAACTACAGATAGATGATACCGCTCGTCATATAATGATAAGCAGCTTCAGGCAACATATATCTTTATTTGTTTTCCATCTTGATTGAAGTTGCAACAAAAAAAGTAACGTTAGATTAACATAATAGACTTTAACATGCTTCTTACAAAATTGTGGCTGCAGCTGTTCCTTCCTATAGCTCCCGTTTTTGTACTTGTAATTATCCCTGTTCTAGGCCAACAGGCTTCACATTTCTTATGAAAAAATTCTTCTTTCGTTACGTGAAGGCCCAACTATTAAAGGCTACTTAACAGTTTGATTCTATCTTCCATTTCCCATCCAGATTTGGTCTTGTATGAGAACCTGATCAAAGACGAATATACATCAAACAGAGAGCTGACAAAGACAGGCAAGAAGCAATCGCACCAAATGCAAAAAAAAATGCCATTTAAAAATTACACTCAGATGGTTAAGTGCCTTATGATGTACTAACACTAGCAAAAAAACCCCAAACACAAAAAAGCCTCACTTGAGAAATAAATATGACTTGTGTAGATAAAACTTTATAAGCTATTAAAGCAGGAAGATCAAATGAGTACATCCTGGGCATCGCTAGCACTTTCTGCAGACTGTTACTAGCTTATAATTATCTATATATTTTTTTTACATATATATATACACACACTATAATTATCTATAGCTACTTTAAGGTGCTTTCATCCTGCACCCCTCCAAGCTAAACACATTTTGCTTCTCAAACAGAAAAAGTTAGAAATAATCGTGAAGTGCACAACTCTGCATTTGCCATTTTGCACCGCACTGAGCTGTGAGATTTCGGATTTCAGAGTTCTGCCTCACTTTGTCTTTCCCAGCAGCAATTTAATTATTTCCTACCAGTTCCTGTTTGAACACACGTGCACTGAAAGAAGCAAGTCGCCATTAAACTGGAAGCAGCCCCATACTGAGTGCTCCAGGACCTGCTACAATTATTAATTAATACTTGGTGTCATCTGTCGTGACCCTTGTTTCGTTGTTTCCAAAGTTATTAACCTAACGACTAATGTTTCTAACTCATGAGGTGCCAAATAACTGACTTATAAATGCCTTTCTCAAGCTCTTACCGGAACGTAAGTAAAGTGCAACCGCTGTAACTCATTGTACTTTCAAATCATTTCTGTATCATCTTTTAGCCTTGCCTATCTGCTCATCTCATTCATCTTTACTGGGCCTTTCTCATTTCATTACTCGTTTCCTCAACCAGGATATTTCTACTAGTGGTTAACAACAGAAAACTAAAGTCTTTCCAGAAAAAGCCCTAATTCAAACAAACAAACAAAGCTTTAAAAATTCTGCCCAGATAGAGGAGCACTACATAAATAACAGGCACTATATAAATAAGCAGTAATTCATTAAAGTTATCTTTACCTATTAAGATCAGTCTCCTCAAAAATCCTTGTGAAATTACTCTTTCTAGTGAAAAATCTTACTCTCAACCTCCAGATTCTCTGATTTCACACCTCCAGAAGTCAGCAGATGTGTTTTATTAAAAATAAAATAAACAACAGAGACTTGAGTGCTACATCAACCTTTTAACCCAACTTAAACTGGACAGTGTAATTTCACAACGACAATTACTAGTGAGGAGCAGACCACTGGTGTATGCATGTATCAAACTCCTGCCACCAAACTAACATAAATAAAACCAGTTTTCAATCCCCGAAGCCTCCCAAGGACTTTGGATTGGTTGGACTGAAGCCCTCAACCATACAACATGATTAAGTCACCAAAATACTTTCAGGGTATGGATGCTTCTTAGTCTTCTTAAAATCTGTGATACGTAGATAATTAATAAATTTGCTAATTGCGAGGAAAACCACACACTGAGTGAACAGAAGAAAAAACAATACCACAAACATTCGGAAGTAACTCAAGCTACCACAGATGAATCACAACTGGAGAACGCAACCATGCGCAGAGAAACGCCGAGAAACAAAAACACCTTAGAACTAGATTTGATGAACCCATAAATATGAGCAAAATTGCAAACAATCATGAGCCTTCTGATGAACAACCCCAACCCTGTTTCCCTGGAGCAGAGTTAAAGCTGCTTTTCCTCCTTCTATACCTCGCTAGGCTTCATCATCCTTTTCTTACACTAAAGCGCTCAACGATCTCCACAAACTTCATGAAATCAAAAATGACAACAGAAACGTTCTGTAATTACATGAAATTTAATGCTCCTGATTAAAAAACAGTTGAAACCTCAAGCTAGAATGCAATACTTACTCTAACACTTCATAGTTGGACTTCTTTTCTAATGCATTGCCTCTCATCTCTTCGTAGGATCTCCTGAAGTCAGGAAAAACATTTGAAAGCGACAATTATTGGATGGTCCAGCCTAAAACTAAAACAGCAGCGTAGTCAAATCTTTCAGAGACTTACCATTCAAAAACACTGACAGAATGAATTAAAATATAATTATTAGTATTTATTCTTCTACTTCAACAGATCAGATCTTTATTTCATGAAATAATTTCATGTATGGAACATTACACAGGAGTACTGCGTTTTCAGAACCACTTTAAATCAGTTTACACTGCTACCAAAATAAGTGTTCTAACCTGCCCTCCAGCAGCTCCTTGCTACCTCCAGCAGCATCTCCCTCCTCTGTGACAGCACTTGCGTCTGTGCATGTAACAGGGAGAACCAGAGGAAGCAGGGAATGATGAAAACTGGCAGTTTCAAGCCAGACATGCTCACATTTTTAAAAATAATTAATAAAGAAATCGATCAAGAATGAGAAGACGTTGTTGGGAGAGGGCTGGGATCATTACTTTCATGGAGAAAGTGGGCCAGCAATGCTTATGGTAGGACAGTCTTAATAGTTGTTGAGGTTATCTCATTAAAATGAATCATAGAATCATGGAATACCAGGCTGGAAGGGACCTCAAGGATCATCTAGTCCAACCTTTCAAGGTGAAAATATAGTTTAAATGAGATGGCCCAGCACCCTGCCAAGCTGAGTCTTAAAATTGTCCAGTGTTAGGGAATCCACCACTTCCCTTAGGAGATTATTCCAATGGCTGACTGTTCTCATGGTGAAAACTTTTCCTCTTGTGTCCAATCAGAATCTCCCCTGGAGTAACTTGTACCCGTTACCCCGTGGTTTTTCCATGTGAATCCTTGTAAAAAGGGAGTCTCCGTCTTCTTGGTAGCCACCCTTTATGTACTGGTGTCTCATGAAGGGTACTGTGACCTCTGAAGGGTCCCAGCATGAGAACCACGGAAAGCAGGACTTGGCTGACAAAACGGTCACGGACTAGTAGACTCACAATGTGGTTTGAAATAAGGCACCAACAACATTGTAGGTGCACAGGGAGTTTGCAGTTACACAACTTCCATTTTCTCTGGGACCACCAGTAAACCTTATGAGCAAAGACATCAGGTTCTCCTACGGCAGCTAGGAAATTTCACAAGCCTGCGTTTTCTTTTATTTTGGAAACTACTGTTCAAAGGACACTTCTACTCTTTGCTAACGACTTTAAATTTGCCATTGATTTCTTATCAATTTGACTTTTTCCCTCATCTCCCCCTGTGAGACAACAGCATAAATAAAGCAAATGTTTCAGGCTGGAAATTCTCCGTAAACAAGCACAAACCAAAACACGCATTTCAAAAGCTGTGCTGGGAACTCTCTCAAGGACCTCTTAATCTGATAAATTTATCTTTACTTTCCAGCTGTCTATACAGCTGACAAAAACACCCCCAAAACCCAAAAGAATCCTTAAGATTTCATCACTTGAAAATAGCACGTTAAAGGCTGAATAAATGCAGAGAGGGAAGGTAGCAGCATTTATCTTTAATTAGATTCTTTAGCTGTAGGATTTATATATGCACAATGACAAGACTATTCGCCAAATAACACCACAGATGCATTTTTTTTATAAGTATACTCCACTCTACAGGCCTTTGAATTATTCAGACGAAGAATTCATCCAAAAGGCAGCTATCAAGATGTAATTAATTAAAATGTTAAAATAAATGTTAATTTCAAAACCACTAGAAATTGGTTCTAATACAGTCTATCCCATTTTTCTTCAAACTGCTTTGTAGCCAAAAAAGGTCTTCATGTTTTATTCAGCTATACAGGTCAGAAATCAATGCACTATTAAACAGTTTCAAAATTAATGTATATATTCTGTTAGAAACATGTTGAATAATAAATAAAATTATCAGCTTACCGGATTTCAAGGCAGCCTAGTTTCAAAGCAATTTCCTGGTCCACTTGATCTGCTATTTCTAACATATAGTCATTTTTCACCTACAGCAAAAGAAGCAGGTACGCATCACAGAAAGATCAGTTCAGTGTCAATGCAGCCTAAAATACCGCCCAAACCACTTCAGAATAAATACAGCTTAAGTTTAATTTTTTGGAATGACTATTTACAGTGCATGGGAAGACAAAAGAAGTTCGGTTCATATTCTCCACAAATGAGCTGCACTTTTCTAAAAAAAACCCATTTTGACTGCAATGAACTTGATTTAAAAGTTCCTCATCTACATCAATTTTATCTATGTTGCATTAAACATAATGAAAATTTTCACAGGAGGCTGAGCAGATGCTTGACCTGCATCCAAGATACGTGAACCTATGTTGTATTCTTGAACCACCGTGGCCAACAGTTTGTAATTTTTGTAGGTGCATCTAATCATGTGCATGGACAGAATAGTAGGGGTTGGAAGGGACCTCTGAAGGTCATCTCATCCAATCCCCTTGTCAAAGCAGGTTCACCTAGGGCAGGTTACACAGGAACACGTCCAGGCAGGTTTTGAAAGTCTCCAGAGAAGGAGACTCCACAACCTCTCTGGGCAGCCTCTTCTAGCGCTCCGTCACCCTCACGATAAAGAAGCTTCTCCTCATACTGAGGTGGAACTTCCTGTGTTCCAGTTTGCGCCCACTGCCCCAGAGGCCCTATCACTGGGCACCACTGAAAAGAGACTGGTCTCATCTTCCTAACACCCACCCTTCAGATATTGATAAAAATGGACCAGATCCCCCCTCAGCCTTCTCTTCTCAGTTAACAAAAAAAAAAAAGAAAAAGAAGAGAGACAGTAAGAGATAACAGAACTAGTGCTGAAAAACTCCAATCTGCAAATCCTGTCTTCTCTGCAACAGGTGTTTTTTACCTCTACAGAAGTGCAACCTTCCTTTAATAGCTCAAGTTATCCTCTATCTTAGGAAATCGCAAACTTGCTATTGGGTTCCTAAAGCCTAAGATCCTCAAGCTGCAGAAAGTCATGAAATATCACAAAAATTGCCTTGCAGAGCAAAGAGGAGATTACACATTATGAAAGCAGTGCGCTTCACAAAATGGTTTTTTGAGTGATGACGAGTTGTGAGTAAAACTATTTCAAACTGCTACCGCTATGAAATTCATAATCTAAAAGATAAGGAAGTACAGCAGCTGAGTCAACAGCTGGAGGTCCTCTCCAGTCAGCAACCTTCCAGTAACACAAGAACACCCACCACATCTTCTCTCACCACCCATGCGGCAGCTGGAGCCAGCCCCAGACTACAAAGCAACAAATATGTTAAGACCTTCCTAGTTATGAAGTCCATGAAAAATTTTGTTATTGAAAGATACAGAAGAAGAAAGAGCATAAACAGTGCAAGAGTGAGAATATGAACTATTACAACAGCTGCAACATCAGGAGAAAGCTTCTCGCAGTTGAATTCATACAGGTGCTCAACACAACAGCGTTGGGAGGGATGGAGCTGGGGTGGGTCAGGCAGGGGTGTCCTGCGAGTTCCGCTGAGGAGAGAGGGTGGGAGCTGGGCTTCCCACAGAAAATGGCGGCATGGCCCGTACGTGCCCATGTATCAGCCAGTGGCTTGGCTCGGTCCTGCCTGACCAGCGAGGGGGCCTGAGGGCTGCTGGTGGGACTGAGGTACAGCCACGGGCAGGTGGGTGGGAGCTGGTGGGGCGGGTAGAGGGCAGGTTGGGACACAAGTGATTGCCTCAGGTTTGGGGCCCTCCCGGTGGCTACTGGTTGGGAGCAGCCCCAAGGGCTTCCTCCTCGCCTAACTGGGAGGGATCCTGGAATCCACCCACAGCTGCTGTGCCAGAAAACCTGATCTGTACAAACGGTGCATTCAGTGATGATGACACAACGACAGAGTTTTGGCCTCTGGTTCCGGATGCAGGATTAGGGCAGAGATCATCTCTGTACTCAGCACTGGTGAGGTCACAGCTTGAACACTGGGTTCAGGTTCGGGCCCCTCACTACATGAAGGACACTGAGGGGCTAGAGCATGTCCAAAGAAGAGCAATGAAGCTGGTGAAGGGTCTAGAGAACAAGTCCTGTGAGGAGCAGCTGAGGGACCTGGGGTTCTTTAGCCTGGAGAAAAGGAGACTCAGGGGAGACCTTATCACTCTCTACAACTACCTGAAAAGAGGTTGTAGCAAAGCGAGGGTCAGTCTCTTCTCCCAAGGAACAACCGATAGGACAAGCGGAAAAGGCCTCAAGTTGCACCTGGGGTGGTTCAGATTGCATACTGGGAAAAATTTATTCCCCAAAAAGTGTGGTCAAGCCCTGGAACAGGCTGCCCAGGGAAGTGGTGGAGTCACCACCCCTGGAGGTATTTAAAGACATTCAGATGTGGTGCTGATGGACATTGTTTAGTGGTGACTTGGCAGCACTAGGTTTCCAGGTGGACTTGATGATCTCAAAGGTCTTTTCCAATCTAAATGAAATGAAATTATTGCATTATCTATTGATTTATATGATATGGCAGGTACATTCCATTCATCTGAAAGATTCAGCAAAGTAGGTTTCGCAAAAGTATATTCTGCAGGGGGAATTTAAGATCCTATTCTTCAGCATCAAGTGTAAAATGCTACTTAATGTTATGAAGTCAATGAAGAGTTCTCCCATCTGAACCACCCAAAAATCACACAGGCAAGGAACCTTTGGAGGTCATCTGCTTCAACACTCCTGCTCAATCAGGGCCACCTAGAGCCAGCTGCCCTGGACCGTGTCCAGACAGCTTCAGAGTATCTCCAAGGATGGAGCCCCCACAACCTCTTAGGACAACCTGAGCTCTTGTCAACCTCACAGTTAAGAAAAAAAAAATAATAATAAAAAATCAAACCTGGTGCTTAGACAGAACCATCTGCATTTCAGTTTGTGCCCACTGCCTGTGGTCCTGGAACTGGGCACCACTGAAAAGAGCCTAGCTGTGTCCTCTTTGTACCCTCCCTTCAGGTATTTATAGACACTAATAAGATCCCCCATCAGCCTTCTCTACTACCATCTAGATGCCTTCATAAATGGCGCAGCATAATACCTTAAACAGAAAGTTCAATTAGTACTTCTGTTCATCAGTAAGGATATGAAACCTGTACTGCACTAAAACTGTTGGACCCAAGCTCAGAGCACTTAAATCAGGAATATAGTTTTTAGGTTCCCATGTCATTACCATAAATGACCTCTGCAGTAGACACAGGTGCAAACAACTGAACAGTACTCCTTGTCTGCAAGTCTACATGGGGGTGTTTGAGAAATAAGAAGCAAATTGAAGATCAAAATTCTATGTGAGGAGTTCAGTTCTTATAGGGATTGCCATCTTCCAGAAACGTATTAAGTTAAAAGAACCTATAATCAATTTACTTCTTCTTTATATTATCCATATTGAGGTTTAATGAACTTTAATTGTACTTTAAATCATAGAATGGTTTGAGTTAGAAAGGACCTCAAAGATCATCTAGTTCCAAACCCCCTGCCACCTGCAGGGACACCTTCCACCAGACCAGGTTGCTCAAAGCCCCATCCAACCTAGTCTTGAACATATCCAGTGATGGAGCATCCACAACTTCCCTGGACAACCTGTTCCAGTGTCTCACCACCCTCTGAATGAAAAATTTCTTCCTAATTTCTAATCTAAATCTCCCCTCTTCCAGTCTGAACCCATTACCACCCATTCTACCCCTACCAACCCTCACAAGAAGTCCCTCCCCAGCTTTCTTGTAGGCCCTCTTCAAATACTGGAAGGCTGCAATGAGGTCTTCTCTTCTCCAGACTGAACAACCCCAACTCTCTCAGCCTGTCCTTGCGTTCCAGCCCTCCAATACAAGCTTTCATTTCCTCCTCCCACTCCATTTTTGAGAATTTGCCTTCCTGTACAGGTGACTTCACCTACAATGCTAAGATACCTGTTCACAAAATCCATTGGCTAGCCTACCTTACAGCCACCCAAATCAAACATCCATTGGCTACTTATATTGAATTAAACTCTTTTTTTTAAACTATGCATTCAATTTTTAAAACTATTTCAGCATAGTTGGCATCAGTGCTGTTATCCACCTATTCCTTGAGGTATTCAGACACCAGGAAGAACTGGCTGTAGCAAAGCATTTTTTTCCAGTCCTTCCCCTTGCAGAAACTCTGCTCGTGTGAGGCCACCACTCTATCATGATCCAGTGTGAATTAATTTTCCTTCACAGCTCATTGCCTTGGAGATCCCAGCACCCAAGTATTTCATTTGTTAAACTAAACAGCTTCAGAACATCTTCAATTTCACACAAACAGGTTTCTAAATGCTGCTAGCATCAAGTAACTACTACTCCATAAATAAATCTGCAACATTACCCAAACATTCAAAGTTTGGGGTTTCTTTCCTCACTCTCTGGCTTGTGAGCTTTCACAAATTCCAGTCGTGTTTTCCCAGTTTGATTTCGCTACTAAGGGCACCAGAACTCGACTAAGAAAATTTTAAACGCCCTCCCCACTCCAACAATTTGGAAGCAAAAATAAGTGTTGTGAAAATTCTCTGCTTATTTGCAAGACAAAAGCGAGACGTTTTCACCACAACGCTGCAGACAGTGGCCTACTTGAGTGCATAATTTTCTCAGTGTGACAAGCAGAAAAAAGGAGGGGTTTTTGCATATCCCAGTCCAGAAGAGATGAACAAAGATATTTCATAAAGGTGGAGTAAATGGCACATACTTCTCCCACCTCCCATTTCAGCCAACACCCTCCTTTGCTGATTTATCGCGTGATGCATGATTGCCCCTCTACACAGCTCCTGTAAGACCCCACCTGGAGCACTGTGTCCAGCTCTGGAACCCCCAGCACAAGAAGGACATGGACCTGTTGGAGAGGGTCCAGAGAAGGGCTACAAAGATGATCAGAGGGCTGGAGCACCTCTCCTAGGCTGGGAGAGTTGGGGTTGTTCAGCCTGGAGAAGAGAAGGCTCAGAGGAGACCTTATTGCAGCCTTCCAGTATCTGAAAGGGGCCTAGAAAGCTGGGGAGGGACTTTTCACAAAGGCCTGTAGTGACAGGACGAGGGGTAACGGCTTTGAAATGGAAGAGGGGAGATTTAGATTGGAAATTAGAAGGAAATTCTTCACTCTGAAAGTGGTGAGACACTAGCACAGGTTGTCGAGGGAAACTGTAGATGCTCCACCCTTGGAGGTGGTTCAAGACCAGGTTGGATGGAGCCTTGAGTAACCTGGTCTAGTGGGAGGTGTCCCTGACATGGCAGGGAGGTTGGAACTAGATGATCTTTGAGGTCCCTTCCAACCCAAACCATTCTATGATTCCATGATATGGTTCTGCGGGGGAGGGGGGGGGTGTTCGTGTCCTTGGTACAGTAACATGGAGTTTAAAGTCTTTGAAATTCACATTATTCAACCTGAAGAGTGGGATAAAAATGCCTTTATCCACCTAAGAAATGAGATGGAAACACAGAAAAAAAAAATACCCTCCTTCAGTGTCCACAAGTGACTAACAGCGGTTTCACCAAATCAGTCATGACATCCTCTCATCAGAATTAATAACTGCACTTGATTAACATAAAGCACTGGACATACATGATGTACACCTCTTTATGTTGGTGTTTAACCTCTGGATGGACCACCAAGAGCTACATGGAGCCTATGGCCAGAATCTTGTGGTCTATTTAAATTAAGCAGTGTCCTACTATGAATAGCAAAGGTCATAAATTGATAGAAGGAATTAATTTCATCTTGCTTTTTTCAGAAACCTGCCCGTGCACATTCTTCTTTAAATTTCAGGAAGTCTAAAGAAGGGAGGGGAAAAGAAAAAAAAAAGGCAAGATTCAATTTCTACTTCCAGAATACTAATGAGATCTTCTCTTATCACCTTTAATTTTTCCTGACTATTCTCTTTGAGATGGCATTACATCAATGCATGAACTAATGCTCGTGTGGAGATTAGATAAGAATTTTGCAAGAGGTTCAGCACGAGCTGCGCAACCTCCTAAGGAAAACGCCTGAGCAAATATTAAATGGAAGAGACGCAAGAGATAATTTAATGGTAATTAAGTGCGCTGCCACGAGGCAATTGAAGAGTTTGCCTAGAAGTCTTTTGTGTTTGCTCAATTATTATTTTATTATTATTGTTGTTAATACAGTTAAATGAGAGAAATGAGAATAATTTTTAAAGGGGAAAAAAAAGGCCCTGTCTTTAAGAGCACAAAGCCTATATAAATATGAAGACAAAAAACCCCCAAATTTAAGAATTCTACCTTTTTTTTTCAGAAGAAGTGTGTTAAGAGGGAGGACGAATCCTGACCTGTGGGTTTTGGAAATAATTCTTCTCTGTGAGCTCATCTTACACTCACAGAATGACCCTCCTTGGTGGCATGTGCAGACCTTTACTTATGGCTTGGAAGTTCAGTTAACAGCTTGCAGTGCCTGGAGGAAGGCTGAAGAGCGCATCATCAAGACTCTTCAAGCAGATCAAGTACCACTGCTGTTCTTCTGCTCCCCATTTTAATGGTTCAGAATGGGATCTCACCAAAGGCTACACCAAAAGAAGTGTAGGATGTTATTTAACACACCTTAACTTTAGGGAGCACTGATTTATATAAACTTGTCACACAAATCTGGTTTTGAAAAAGCCACCATAAAAAAACCCAACTGGCTGAACTAGAAGCAGCAAAGCAGCAGCCCTTACTGAGTTCCACCAACTCAACGAAGCCTTTAAGGTGCTCCTGCTAAACCTGGGTGGTATTACTGCAGTTACAGCACACACCAGAGGCCAGATGCTCTGGCAAAGATTAGACTATGCAAAGCCTGTAATCATCTCAAATACTTTATGGTCGCAATGTTTTAGCAATAAAAACGTATAAAGCGACAGGATAAGAGGAAATGGGCTCAAGGTGCACCAGGGGAGGTTTAGGTTGGACATGAGGAACAATTTCTTCATGGGAAGGGCTGTGAAGGTCTGGCCCAGGCTGCCCGGGGCAGTGGTAGAGTCCCCATCCCTGGAGGGGTTTCAAAGCCGTGGAGATGTGGTGCTGGGGGACATGGTTTAGTGGTGACCTGGCAGTGCTGGGGGAACAGTTGAACTCGATGATCTGAAAGGTCTCTTCCAACCAAAACAATTCCATGATTTTCACTAGGATTACGAATTCAAGTGCTACACTGCTAAAAGCCTATATACTTTTTATTTCATTACAACCAAACCCCCAAAATATGTCTTAAGTGAATCACGTTGGTTTAAGCTGCTTGTGACACGCTTGCTTCCACTTATTCATGTCATGCTTATCTGAACTCGCTGAGAAAAATATCTTGGGACACAGTTTAAAGGAGGATAGAGACAAAACTAATTTCTTGCTGCAAACTGACGTTGATTTCAAACACCTTTTCCCGCCGATATTTTCTCGTGAATGTTCTAACAAGTTTAAATCAGATCTACAGTCAGGCAGGTGGCTGCTTTGGGAGGGAAAGGAATAGTCTGTTTAATTTCCCTCAAACACAGAGCGATGGCAATGGACACCACGTCGGGCTTCCAGCTGAGTACTACCACGGCAGCATTAGAAGAAGTAACTGCACTTGTATTTCCTCATTCCCAGGCTGGCGAGTAAGAATGAAAGAATGAAACTACAACTTCACACTTGGTGAAGATGTAGTAAGTCATCCACACACTTGTAGATGACTTTTGGTCACCACAGTTACAAACAGTCTACTACAAGGAAGAGCAAGAAACAAAACTGGCGCTCTCCCCCCAGCATCCCCGACCCGTGTTCAATGAACACACACTTAGACAGGGCAGTAGTAGCGAAAACAAACAGAATTTAGAAGTCCAACATAATCCTGTACCATAACGTATTTCCTGACATACTGGTGTCCTGACATTCAGTGAGAATTCACTTTATTTACCTTCTGTTCTCACCAATATTTTTAAATATTTTGTCATTATTCTTCATCAGTTAGCCAGGACAAAAATCTCTCTCATGTCCCTCGTCTTTTGAGCATTGAAAGCTCAAAGATACTCTTAAATCATGACAAAAGAAAGGAGGTGGACACTGAACCGTGAACTAATTCGCTTTTTCCACACGGAAACAGCCACGTAAACAAAAGCCCAGTTCCACTTCTAATGTCAGACTTGTAAAATATTTCTTCTTTCACTTCAATGGGCAAATTACTGACGGTGTAACTTCTAACTTCTCAAAATTTACCAGGAAATAACGGGCGCTTCCCTAGCCAGCTCAACAGCCAGCAAATTCCAGCTGGTAGAATTTAAAATAAAAACTGGAGACGGAGGAAAGCCCATGTTTGTGGAGATGGAGAAATTAGAGAATAGCCCTATGCCAGCACACATGATTTAAGAAGAAATCTATCACAGGCCTCGTATTTTATATACCAGCTGCTACTTTCAAAAGCCATCTGTTTCATTTTTCTGCGCACGATTTTTTCAGGCAGCTGCAGTATCTCAGAACGACATTCACTGAGGCTGACGAGCCAGCTTGCCGGCACGGTTCACAAAAACACCACGCTGGATTTCAATTTCTTTATTAAGAACAAGAGTAAAATCATTCTGAACTTAGTACTGAATCCTTTCCAGGAGTTTATGGATTTTTAAAAACCCTGCTCGCTGTGTCTTAAGGATCTATTTCACATTTTAACTTATATCATTCAAAATTATTAAAAGAAAATTATCAAACTTTCTACGGAGTTTTCTTCTCGAGTGTAACTACTGGGGAAATTCTGTAGCAATGGCCCCATCCAACGACGTCTCAAAAAGAGTGAATCCCAACAATCTGCCACTACACCGGCTTTCGCAGCTCATTTAATGCTGTCAAGAAATTTCCCACCGGATAATCTCCAGTTTTTCAGGAGGACAGTTTAAAAATACGCAATCTATTTCGCGTGCTTTACTCTCCATGTCTATGACCTACTTACACAACTCAGTCCTTGTTTATTAATTTTTGTTTCAAATGGGCATTGCTTTGAAAACCCCATTTAAACAGTGCTTCAGTGATTAAATACCCCTAAAGAGTTAAGTGCATAACCAAAAAAACCCTCCACCCCAGCATATATACCACACTGCTGCAACATGGGAGATATTTAGAGATGCAAGCAAACAGAACGTCTTCTGTACTCCGTGTAGTAAGCAGCGTAAGACTTGTAATTATAACAAAGCATGGAAAACAAAGAGCGTTATTACATCATCTTCTCCTTTTCCATTTATTCTATCCAGGTATTTTTAGCTGGTGTTTTTCCCATTCAGAAATGATGCACTCGTGTTTGCTTAGTGGCATTTAGATTCACAAATACAACCTGTCATTTACCAACTTCAGTTCCAGCTCCTGCAACATGAAAGTCCAGAACACCTCAATATAGTCACCGGAAAAGCTGATCTCCACTTATGTGACCCAAGACAATGACTGAAGCATCTACCACATTTCTCCTCCCCACAATTTCCCATTCAAAAGGCACAACGTTTCTCTGCATTCCAGGAACTCCTGCTCAGGCTCCATTTTGATCTGCTCTTGCAGGAGGTACCACATGCAAGCCCACCACAATCCACATCACAGCTCCTCCACGGTACCCTATCAGAAATAATGATCTCAAACACTGTGCTTGCTGCTGTCATCTTTCTTGTAGCATTAAAATGCACCATCGAAACGCTGTAACGTACCCATCAACAGATGAAGGTGGAACAGTCACCCAACACAATCGCTTGTATCTGTGATCACCCAAAGGAGATGGCTCCTGCATCTCCTCACAGCGGAGCCCACCCTCGTTTACCAACAGCAGGTCCCTGTAGGACACTCAATTTTCTTCACTACAGAATCAGAATAATCAGCTTGAAAGAACAAGGTCCCAAACCCACGTTACTACAGCTTTGGAAACCTTATGCAAAATTAACCCTCAAAGATTTGGGTCTCATCTGCTTTGGAGGAAGTACCATATGCACAGAAGCCCAAAGCATGCTCTTAACGTCATCAGTATTTTTAGGAGCCACCTTAATGATCGTAATGGTAGTTTTAAAAATATGCACAGGAGGGAAACACATGTGGTTCCACCCTTATTTACCCATTTAATAATATTAGGCTTGTTACAGAAGATAAGTCTACATTAGAGAAAATTAAGGCTTGGGCCTCTTGTAGCAGAGTTAAAAGCACGGATTCGGTATCAGGGTAACACTCATCTGCCATCTGCCCTCAGCTCCTCCTCTCCAAGGTCACAGTCTCTGTATTATCTAGAGGTGATCTCTGACATCTCTAACTAATTTTGGAAGCTCCTCTGTTAATAATAAGGGCATTAGAGAAGGGGGGTGGAGGGAATCAACTTCTGACGAGGCATTGTTAGCGACAGAACGGCTAAAAATGATCCCTTCTGTCCGAGTGGGCTGATCTCCAGATGTCCCTGCAACACACACTGCTGCCTTCCAGATCTTCCCTAAAGTAGGACTATACTCTGGGGAGCCATATAGTACTCAACCTACTAAGCACGCCTTGCTAGCTCCTAATTTTATACTTCTCCTCTCCAACACAATTTCGCTTTTCCAGAACAAATGAGTCCAAGCGTCAAAGTGAGTCAACTTATTTTTTTTTTTTTTAGTCTGATACATGTTAAAAGACACTAATGGCAGGAACATTTTGTTCATGATTGCTAACAAAGACACGTGCACCAGTACACGGAAACCTGTCCTCAGAATTTTAAAGTTGTCTCGAACTAAGACTCATAAAATCCTTCAGGTTGGAAAAGACCTCTGGGGTCATCAAGTCCAACCAATTCACATCCGAGTGCAAGAATCTTCCCCACTCCAGTTGACAGGTGGAAACTTTCAATCGAAGCCACCGTTTTTCTTTGGCCTGAGCTCTGCTGACTGTCCAGGAGGTGTTTAGGACCACGGGTATGTTTTACATCCCTGTCACAGAGCACCGCGTACAGAAAGCGGACGTTTGACACGCGACATTCGGAAGACACTGAAGTAGCCACACGACGATAGAAACAGCAAGTTCTACAACAAGAATGTCAGGGTAGGTTTGAGTGTCCATCGACTTTTACAGATAAAAAAATGAGCGCTTTATGCAGAATTGTGAATTTCGGCAATTTCAAGAAACCCACCCCTGCAAAGGGCATCTCTCTTATAACTCCTTTTACAACCCGTAAGGAGGACATAGATGATGCTCAGTTTGATTTCTATTTTTTAAATATAATTCTTTAGTATCTCTTTAAGCAGCTGCAATTCTTACATTTCTGACCACCTCCCTGGAGGGCACAGTTTATGTGCCAACCATGAACTCTTCCCGAAAGATCTCTTTTTTTGTTTATTTTTTGAATTTAAGCAGGCTGCCAGTATCAGGAACAACGCCGGCTGTTCTCCCTATGTCCTTGATTTTCTTCACAGCTTTTCATGTCAAAGTCATTTGCTTTAGGTCTCCTATTTTTATGAGGGTATAAGAGATGTTGTTATTTAATTAGGTTAAAGAGTCTAATTCCCAGCCTGCACTTCAAATTATAGCTCATGCACCTAAGCCTTAAAAAACTTTAATCATTAAGTTACTACAGTAATTGCCTGGACTTAAAATTTCTACGAGTTGGGGGATAGTGTTATAAAAATAATTTCATTTCCATGATGCATTTATCTACCATGATATAAAAGAGAATTTTTATTTAAGGAAACACACTCTAAGTGTTAACATAATCTTGACAGACACTACAGAGAGAGCAGAAAAGTGCCATTTGTCTGCAAGAAACTTTGCCCCTTTCATGAGTAATTTTTTTTCCCCTTTTTTAGAAGAAAACAAATATCCCTTTTTCCCCCTTTTCTTTTTGAACAGTTTTCTTAGGAAAATGAACCTGCAGAAACACAGAATCCCCATGGCACAGAATTCAACCCCAGTTTTGCAGACCATCACTTATCTACCCTAACTGTGAGATCACCCTCTCTCTGGTTCCAATCCCTGCTCTCGTGCATTACACAAACTGGCTCATTTTAAAAGCAAATCTGAAACACGGTCCTGTCCTACAGACTCCTTTATTTTATATATACACACACTTGTACACCTCCGGGGCAGCTCCACATGCAGGCTCCACAAGGCAGCACAGAGAAAAATTCTACGCTAATAAAAACAACCTTTTCTTGTGCTTCAGGACCTAAAAAACCCCCCAAAAGTTACTTTAAGAGTCGTCTGTTTGAAGCACATGGACAGCAACAATGGAACAGCTGATGCCCAAGAGCTGGTTGCTCCCCCCACTCTCATACAGATGCTTATTCCCTTTTCATTACGGGATAAACCATCTCCAATTACTGGAGGCTAACATGTTATTCAAGGATAAATGTGTGCAGGCTCTTGTCCCGCAATAAAAGGAAGGCAATTCAAGTAGCTTACGTCTGATTCTCATTATAGGAATGTTTTTAAAAGCTGTGCTCTATCTTGATGCGAGATAAGGCTTTCGTTCCTCGCTCAGCTATTAAGGGAAAAGAGAGAAGCCCGTCTTTATTTCCACCTCCCGACGGCCATGCCACGGAGCAGAGGGAAGGGAAGACCCTTGCAATGAGTTTCACCAACACTTATTTAAAGCAACTGGAAATTCTCCCAAAAAGTCCAAGAAAAACGGGAAGTCTAATTTTCATTACTCAAAACCCTCCGATTTTTAACCTCCCTTTGCACCTTCATCTCCTCTTGAAAAACGGCAGAGTTGGATACAAAGGACAGGTATCTCATTATTCCTTTGAGGTTTACAAAACAGGCAAAAGAAAAAAAAAAAAAGAAGTTATTTACTTATCAAAATTAACTTGTGGTATTTTCACTCAGCAATCCTGCATGTTTAAGGGTTTGGGGCTGGGGTTAGACTTTGCTTTGGATCAGATCTGGGGACACCACCGAGGGCTGGCACAGAAAACCGAACTGCCAACTGCGCAGACAACCACAAATCTGGCACTTCCTGACCTTTGGAATCCTTTAACCTCCCAATTCAAACAGCACTGGGTGGGATCCAATTTGCCTAATGTGGCTGAAATTGTAAGCAGTGGGGCTCAGGGGAATAACGCAGGCAATGCAGTATCACCGCCTCAATGCTCCACTTCGTGAAAAAAAGAGAAGACACCTCTGAAGACCTGTCATCTACTACCTTTGGCACCTTCCAACTAGCTCAGCAGAAAGACAAATCTCAATTTTTGCATTACTCAGTCGATCAGCGCTCTCAGCTGCCATGTAACATAGCACGTCTCGAAGACACGACTCCACCAGCCATGAGCAATGGCCCACGCACCAGCTCAAGTCCCAAAGCTGAAGCACAGCCTGAACCACAGATGCTTCAGCAAACTGCACAGTATCAATATTAGTATGACTAATTCCGACGTTACAAACAAGTTCCGCATTTCCCCCCCTCCCTCACACACACTCATTTTAATCCTTTGCTGTGCAGCTTGCAAACCAGGGCCACCCTTATGAAAAGTCTCATTAAGTGCCCTGCTTTTCCACTTCCAATTGTTACAGCTTCCGCCCACCGCAGATGGCACAACGGCCGCCACCGATTGCAAACAGCCCAGTTCAGCGATTCCTGATTTAAGAGTCTTGAAAAGAAAAAATATCCAAAAGAAAGAAAGGTCCCAGCATCCTCAAAATAGTCAAAATTAAGGAGCAGGGTGGGAAATATAATATATTAATTTATTTTTTTTAAGTCTAAGCAGAGAAGACTGAAGCGCTTGCACTAATTTACACAGGGCAACGCGCTCGCTGAAGCGGACAGGAGTAGTCACGCTGCCCGATAATTGTGTTTGGGGTTAACTGCGTCTGCTGGCAGTGATTAAGGGAACCTTTCTTATTTTTACAAATCATAGAATGTTTTAGGCTGGAAGGGACCTCTAGAAGTCATCTGGTCCAACCTCCCTACACAAGTAGGGACATCTCTACCTAGGTCAGGTTGCTCAGAGCCCCATCAAGCCTGACCTTGAATGACTCCAGGGATGGGGCCTCCACCACCTCTCTGGGCAGCCCATTCCACTTTCATGCTAAAGAACTTTCTCCTAATGCCCAGCCTAAGTCCATCCTTCCCTAGCTTAAAACCATTACTCCTTGTCCTATCACTACAAACCCTTGTGAACAGACCTTCCCCTGCCTTCCTGTAGGCCCCTTCAGGTCCTGGAAGGTCAGTATAAGGTCCCCCTGGAGCCTTCTCTTCTCCAGGCTGAACAGCCCCAACTCCCTCAGCCTGTCTTCATACAAGAGATGCTCCATTCCCCTGGTCTGTGCTTTTCTGGAAGATGAAGACCATTTGAAGGTTCAGTCTCTTACTCAAACTTTCAGCTTCTTTTTCAACAAACCTGCTGCTCTGCAACTCAAACTCCAGAAAATAATTACACTTTCTAAAATCCACGGACAATTAATGGGTGACAGAGGCCACCCCATTTCTTCTCCTTCTCCACGAACTGTATAATTGGATGTTGTACATTTTTAATAAGTCAGACAACATGTGTTTAGATGTTACCAAGTTCACAATAGGTGCTCAGCCTCCTCTTGAAAAGATTTAGTCACAGGCAGCATCTGGTCCTCAAAATCTTTTGATTTTTACACCTGCAGAAGCCATTTTGATTACAGAAGTGTTCGTCTGTCCCATTTTTTAAAAAATTCTTTAACCAGGTTCTACGTTCATTATCTCTTAACAGTTATTTCTGTGCAGAAAGCTCAAGATAGCCATGTATGCATAATTTATTTAAGAGGCCAAGTGAGACTTACGGAGCAGAACAGAATCACGGACAGAGAGTGACAGCTCTGGAAAGCTGTGCACCTGATTTGCATGACAATGGAGACCCAAATACCTTGCAGCACCCCAGAGCAAAGAAGAGTGACTTTTGAAGAACTGGATTTAGAAATATCTCAAGATACAGTGGAGAAGAAAGGGGAAGTGAAAAAAAAAAATGGTGTGGTGTGCACAGCAAAGAGACCAGAAGCTCTGATTTCCATTTTATAACAGAACTGAGATTCAGGCATTGTCAGATACATGCGGCTATCGTCTTCGCATATCAGCTCCTGAAGACCTTCATAAACCTTCTCGCTATTCTCATTTCCTCTAATTTAGTAAAAAACACGTTTCTCAGAAAATGCTGATTCCTTGCTTGAAGGAAATAGAGCTCTAGAGAGGACGCTGCAGGCTCCCCAGCTGCTGAGTAAGTAAATGTTGGAGTTCATGGAATTATTCTGGAGCTCATCCCCTACTTTTGTATCACGGGAAACACAAATCTCCTATGTTTAAAGCCAGTATGAAGAAAGTCACTTGCAGCAAAAGCAAAAAAATGACGATCACTTTGTTGTTTCTACAAGAATCCCTTGCAGCACTAAAAAGCTGCCAAAATTCAGACAATTTGAGGCTGAAACAAGCCCATCAGTTAAACTAGAATGCTCAGCCCAGGTAAGCACTGCACTAGAATCACCTTCTCAGAAGTCAACTCTATCATACATCAATACCAAAAACTCACCACACATTAAGAAAACTACCAGGTAGGAATGTGTGGGTGTGTGTACAAGAAAGAACAGAAGACATTTAAGAAATGAGCACAAGCACATTCATTCTATATTCTGCTTTCAGACGAAGCACTGGACAGAGGGGAGGATTATGTTTCCCTCTCTTAAATTTTAAGTTTCTCCATCAGAACTACTCTTTTTTTGGTTCCTCATCCACAAACCTGTCTGTTGACAGGGCAGAAGAAAGCCATGCTCTCAACCCGCTCCACTTATATCTTAATTTTAGGGAACGTTGCTCAAGAATTCTGATGTGCCCCAAGCAAGCAACCGACCAGGATATTTTTGAATGTGGCAGAAACACAACAAATAGTTTTCCTTGGTAGAAGCTTTCGGGGTTTGAGTAGCTTCATCAGCACTTCATATTGTTGTTCCTTCCACAGAACAAAACGCATCAGGTTAAAAAAATAAATCCCATTTCAAAACAAAACTCCAGAGCTTTCACGGTGTAGTTTCTCAAGCTCTGCCATTTCAGCTGACTTCACAAGCCCTCTCTCCTCCACGTAATTATGTCTCTACAATGAAAATACTCCATAAAACGACTGGAAAAAAACATTTTATGATTGCAGTGAAATTGTCCACTTATTTACACTTGCAAAAATAAAGAAATGCAGTAATTTAATAAAGTGTCAAGTAACTATGTGAAGTCAGTTGAACAACAGTAAATTTTGTATGAGTTAGGACAACAACTATAGAATTACTTTGTCTTAGGAACATATTCCTCACCACTTCTCAGGGAGAACGATGCCACGAGCTTCTGCCTTATATACACAACCTTAAACCTTACCAGCTACTCTGCCCAATAATGTTAGCCACATAAACAAATACAGAATTTTCCAAATTCAGCAAAAGAAAAAAAATTAGCAGAATTTATCATACCTGCTGATAGAAAAAATTGAGAGTTGGTTTGTCCTCAGTGAACTGGTTTAGAAATCCTTTTGGCAAATATCGAATTCTCAATTCATATCTGGAACGCAAGAAAAAGAGAATTAAACTGGTGAGACAGAAATAATAATTGAGATTCCCCCACAAATTAAAAGACATCGTCAAACATTCTTAAAGGTAACGATAAAATCAAAACAAACTTAGAAAACTAAGGGCAAATTGCCTCTTTCGACTACTCAGAGAACTGAACTGGAATGTAGCGCCTGTCGTTTCGTAACGATGTTTATAAAGGACCTTTGTAATAGAAGCAAACATAAAACCCTTCTGCCTTCTCAAAGCTTCAGCGAGGCCTGAAGCATCGAGGCTTGGAGCAGATAAGCTCTCAGGTCCAGATCCACAGGAGGGGAGGCCCCAATTAGGTGAGGACAGCAGATGAGCTGCCACAACCACTGACACGACCCCCTGGCAACAGCTTTTATCTTTGGTTATCCCCAGCGTGGTACTGAAAACACAGGTCCCACTGCTTCGAGTGAGAGTGGCAACCAGCGTTACGCAGCAGGGAGCCACATCCTACGGACCAAACGAGGGTTTCCTCAAGGAGTACAGACTGCCATGACTCTGATCAAGCGCTCTAACATTCACCTCAGAATGGTTTCAAAGGTTTTGAAGGCCTTTCTCTGTAAAAAGGTTTCCTACTTCCTCATTCATCCTCAAGACGCGTGCGAAAGCCAAAGGAACCAGTTTTCAAGGTGGCAAATACGCTGTTCAAGCTAACAGTACACCAGAGTGAGGGAGATGCAGAACCAGTCTTGATCCGTGACCTATACTGGGATTGTGGTATTGCTTGTGCTGCATTAACAGCCCGTGATGTCTGACACACATTGCACGCTTCCTCCTCGAGTATTCCTGCCGGGAAATTCTGACAATAAATACCCTCACCCCTCTGGGCGTGTCGATACAGCCTGCCCCAAGTATACAACTCGTTACCCCTCGTTACTTGTTACAGTGAGGGTGGTGAGACACTGGCACAGGTTGCCCAGGGAAGTTGTGGATGTCCCCTCCCTGGAAGCGTTCAAAGCCAGGTCGGATGGGGCTCTGAGCAACCTGATCTAGCGAAAGATGTTCCTGCCCATGGCAAGGGTTGTTGGATGACACCCTTAAAGGTCCTTTCCAACCCAAACCATTCTACGACACAATGATGTAGGTATAAACAAAAAAAGATTCAAAGTCACAGCTAAGACAAACTCTCAAAAATTACTCTAATTGAGAGGGCACACAGAACCACCTTCCGCTGCTGATCAGCATCTACATTTCATGACACATGCCCGATACCCACCTACTTTGTTTGCTAAAACTCTAGACAGAAGTCAAATTGTTTCACTGTAGCTGCCTAAGGGCTAGGGAGAGAAAGCAGCACGAGCACAGTGGCCAGGAGCAGAACCTCCCCAACCACCTTCTTCTGCCATACCCCTCAAATCTACCACTGAACAGCACTGCAGAGACTGATAGGGAATAAATACATCTGTACAAATAATGTGCTTTTTTTTTTTTTTTTGGCTCTACCACCCCGTGCATTCTACACTGTCAGATTAAACCCAACGCTGTTCTCTGAAAACTGTCCTTCTGGATTTGTCGTTGTTTCCCAGGTGCGTTTTCTCCTGCTATTCTCTCCTCATCCTTTACCTGTTTCCACTCTAATTCCTCCCCACGGCAGCAGGTTTCCACATCACCTTCCCAGCCTTGCTATATGAAACGTCAAGCAGGAAAAACAGCATTCAAAAGTGAAGCTCCAAGCTTTGAGCAAAGCAAAGCGGACTGACCCGACACTTGGAGGTGACTGCCTAACTCGTTATCCATGTTGCAGTACCTCGGTTAATTAAAACACAGTTTCAACCTTCCCCTCTGGAGCTGCACATCAGATTGCTGGATGCTAATCCAAAATCTGGTACCCGTTTTATTATTGCTCTGCTAAATCTTATACAAATTGCAAATACAGAGGAAAGGCTGGCGAGCAGCTCGAGGGTATTACAGCGGCACAAGAGAACTTACACATCAGACGCTGAAGTCAGCTAAGGACAATTCCGGAGCCCACAGACTAACACCAGCCACTTTTCTTGGGCACAAAGCTACGGCTTTACCTGAACGGATTTCTACAGGCTTGGCTTGTGTGCAAAACACCGTCAGCACATAGTGGATGCTCGGGGTGGTCTGGTAGCCAGCCAAGGTCAACCCACCGCAGGGGCATCAAGTGTCTGACCAGGACACTTCCACCTCCTGGACGGAAAGCGTTGTGATTCAATGCATGTTTCAGGTATCTTATTTAATACGAGCTACTGAAGACAGGGTTGAATTTTCACACTATACAAATGAAAAGAATCTGTTATTTTGTCCTCCAGTGTACTAAGAAGAAACATTGACTGGTAGTCACTCCACAACACCTGTCTTCCTATTTTTCAGTCACCCTACAAGCCAAAAATCAGAGTCCATTCACACCTGAAGAAATGCACGTGGAACTGATCTCAGACCTTCAGCAGCACACGTACTGTCTCAGTCACCCTGCTCTAGACTAGGACGTAGAACACCTTTACTCTCTGGTAATAAAAAAAATAAATAAATTGGAAAAGCAATCCTCCTTCTTCAAAGGTACTTGTCTGACTAGCTGAGGAGCAATGAGAAGTACAGCTTTTTGCATCAGGATCTCATGGGAAGATCAGGTAAAGCAAAACATCTTGGCTGGGAGAGTCACTGAAAGTGACCTTCATTACCTGTTTATAACCTCATCTCTGGCTACACCTGTGGGAATGAAGAAGCTGACTTCCAAAGGTCAACTCAAGGACGGGCTTGATTTTCAATATCCTCTAAATATACCAGTTTTGAAATGCAGCCAACCGATGAGGATGACAAGTCCCTTTCGCACAAACCAGGTCTGCTTTGGAGCAAGTATACCAGCCGATGATCACTTCCCTTGTGTCTGGCAGAACCTGAAGACTACTATTCTACCTGCTGCTCTGCATCTACACTGTGGTAAGATGCTTCCACGCATACACTGACACACACTATGGGCCTCCACTCGGACATGCAGAAAGATGGGCATCAAGAGTTAACAAAAACATGGTGAAGTGACCTGTCCACCACGTAACATACACTACTGAGAAGTTCTAGGAGCTTCCCTTTGAGTAGCAAGCACCACCTGGGCAGCTGGTGGAGCCAAAAAGAAAGGATGATCCAACTCTTAATATTTTGTGGCACGGAAAGAAAAAATGTCACCGGTTCCAACCACGTGGATTGCTTCCAGCAGGTTCCAATTCAGTTCACATTAGCAGAAAAGTAACCAGAGAGGAGAAGATAGGAAGAAAAAAGGCAGACAAATGAGGAGCCTTGTGTGAGTTTAATGAGCTGAATCAGCTCGCTGAGGGATTAGACGAGCATTAAGACTCCGAGAAGAATAGGAACAAGACTGGAGAACTCAGAGCAAGAGGGGGGAGAAGAGAGACTGTGGAGAGGAGAGGTACAGAGCTGTTAGATCAAAGCAGCCAACTCACTAAATCGTTCTGCAGGTGGTCTGGCCTTTACATCAGTGCCAAGGCATCTACACTGAAGCTATCAGTACAGCTACAGCTCTGCCAAGCACTGGGGCTTCTTTTGGGGCATCTTCTACCTGCTGGAGCCAAAGCATGAATGTCACCTCGTTACAAGGACCTGCTTTACCTACAATCCTTAACTACAGAACCGGAAGGTGCCTGCGCTATTGGGAACGTGAGTGTTTTCCAAGACATACGACTTTTTACTTGAACCTCTTGATATTTCCCTTGTGGGACAAAAAAGACCAGCAAATGGAGCAGTGCTCCGGGACACGCCATCTTCAGAGACTGAAAGGAGACCTCCTGTGACTGACCTCTAAGGCTCAGTACTCTAAAAAATGATGAGGGTTGATGCTATCTATGATTTAAAAGTCCCACATCCTGCTAACCCTCGTTCACCAACCCGTACAGAGGTGACGATGAAGGTTAAGGGAGGAAGGCTCTTTCACCTTTCTCCCTCATGCCCTTGGAAAAAGCCAAGCATTGAAATAATACTACTACAACTGAGTCATTTCTTCATTAACACACACCTTGCTAGCATAAATGCAAACAAATCCACCCCATAATCCACCCTTTCTTGCCTTCTCGTTAAAAAACTCTGGGATTTTGCTTGTATTTCACTTGTCATCCAGCAGCACCTTGCACGCACAGGTTTACAGCCCTTCGTACAAGCACCTGCTGATTCTGCTACGGTAAGATAAACCCAACGGCAGCAGTGTCACTGGAATTCTGCAAGGAACAGAACTCTCAGACCGCATTTGGAAGGCTGCACTTCTCCTAAAGCGACTGCAGGGAGTTACACTCCAATGATACAATGCTTCTGCAGTGCTACATCTTGAATAATTCAAAGAAATAAGACAGTACCACCCAACGTGACACAAACCACAGCAGACTCCAGAATACTTATTTTCTGAACAAACTACCACAAACAAATAAGCCAGCAGTTCCAATAATTATAACTCTGATCGTTTCTGGCACCATGATTTAGGTGCCTTTGGAATTTTCTGGCGCTGGGTGGAATTATCTTCGTTGCCAGAGGATAAAATAAAACGGAGAAAGGATATTTGGTTTGATACAGTTAAATGGCACAAACATTCTTAAAGTAAGTGTAAGTGAAGGTGCAGGCACAGTCAATAAAAGGCCGCTGCCATCTCACCTTTAGTACCAGCCTTTCTTCATTGCAGGAAAAAATTAAGTATTAGGTCTTTGTTGATTTTTATTTCAAACAAAAAAAATCCAAGCAACAAGGTAGTTCAAACCTTTGCTGTCTCGTGCAAAAGACAAACCTTCTTATAGCACGAAGAAGGTCAGAGTACCAGATAAAAGCAAACTGGAGGATGGGGGGGGGGGGGAAACCCCAAAAAAAAGACTTCCAGTAAGCAACAACCTCCTGTTCATCCTTCGTGACGTAACCGAGGTTGTGGCAGGCTGGCAAAGCTACGTCGTGTGCGCTCCTGCAACCGAGCTGCTTGTCGTAAGAAAAGGGGAGAAGACTTGACGTGACAGAACTCTGGGTGATCTTCTTGCCTTTCAAGCCCACTATTATTTACTCTTCTGAAGCTCTAACTACGTCACCTCTCTGGTTCTCCCCTTCTCCAGCTCATCCTCTGCAGGATTATAAATAATAGAGCACTAAACAAAAGGTGCGTATATCATTTTATTCTGGTAACTTCTGTGCACAACCTACCGACCATCAGTGTAACCTCCAGTACCTGGATTAGTCCAAGAGAAAGTGCAAAATCTCATTTCTGAACACTGTAAATAGACAGCCCTTTAAATTTATTATTTCTGAGCACTGTGAATAGACAGCCATTTAAATTTAGAATTTCAAGGGCTGTCTATTCACGCCGTTCAGAAACTAGAACACTGATTAATAAAAACGTAGAAATTGATTAATAAATACTAACAAACACCACACGAGAGGTAGTTAGTGGTTTATTAACGCTACAGGAAGCTTTTAATTTAAGAAACATTCCAAGACTTCTCCCCCTTTAGTGATCTAAATATTTTTACAAGTCCTGTCATAGGATCTTAAACACGCTGTGTTACGGTATTACAAATATGACAGCAGCGTTTTGATTACGTGCAGCAAATCTCTATGGGTTTAAAAGGTATGTCAGGCTGCATAGATTCGATAAAACATTAAATGACACTCTGGAAAGGTATTGAATAATTTACGTCTCATCATAACTCTTTCATGAGTATTTTATACAATTCCTTTCCACGAACTTCAAAACAACCATCTAACTTTGCTTTTAAAACCGATTAATTTTGTTCTGCAACGTGTACAACGCGAGTGGCACCACGTAGTGAAATTGGAACTGACGTTTGTACGCGATGTAACAAACTTCCATAGCGTAAATTATTCACATCTTATACACCCCGCTACCGTCATGGAAAGGACTCGGGAATCCCCTGTTTCCTAAGCTGGGATTTCACAGTTTTATTCATGAAAAAAAAAAATTTGTGAGGTACAGAAGGAAAAATATTGATGCACAGCCCAGAAACAATAAAATAATCGACACAGAAGAAAATGTGCAACTTGAGGGCTTGTAGTGATGGGACAAGTGGCAATGGCTTCAAACTGGAAGAAGGTAGATTTAGATGAGCTACTAGGAAGAAGTCCTTCACTCTGAGGGTGGTGAGACATGGGAACAGGTTGCCCAGAGAGGCTGTAGATGCCCCAACACCGGATGTGTTCAAGGCCAGGTTGGATGGGGCTTTGAGCAACCTGGTCTAGTGGGAGGTGTCCCTGCCCATGGCAGAGGGTCTGGAGCTAGATGATCTTGAAGGTCTCTTCCAACCCAAACCATTCTATGATTCCATGATATTCCATGATTTCTGAAACCTGTTTTCCTATTTTGTTTGAATTTGTTGCATTTACTGAAATCGGGCCCCTAGAGAGAATTTATAGACTGAAGACCACCAACTGTGACATCTGCTAGTACGTAATAACTCCATTTGCAAGAAATTAAGTACAGACTACTTACAACCACTTTGCAGAAGGTACACGGAGCCTTTCAAATAACCAGCAACTTCTGCAGAAATGGTCGTTATGAACATAAACCACAGGAAAACACACACAAACCCCCTTCAGCGAACCAGTAACCGTAGCAATCTACTACTTCACGTTCCCACATGAGTTTAGTGCTATACTTGGTTTAATAGTATTTTAAAACTCTGAGCTCCCCATCTTGTCTACTAGACCATTGTGTCTTTCTGCAAATATATTTTAGTTTCCTCTTCTTTCTACCAGGAGAGTGGACACTCTTTCCCATCTTCCTCTCCTGAGCATGCGCCAGCAGCTCACTCTGCTAAAAAGATGAAGAAAACTCAATGTTCAACAGAGCACAGGGGACCAACGAACTGGTATCATGAAAATACCTCAGGAAATGTACCCAGGCTGTGAAAAACCCTCAGCTTCTGCAGTTACGTTTCTATTCTTCACTGCTTCTGGTGTCACTGGAGAAGATCCCAGTTAGAAGAGGGGCAGACGTCACTCATCGCTCTGGGCCTCGATACGTTACCCAATAAATAGTTTTACAACTGCACAGGGATAAACGGATCTATTCACTGCATTTCACTCCCGTCAAATCACACTCCTCCCATTTAGTCTACATACAAATACAACCAGTACTTAACAGTATCTCTTTGGTTTTACTTAAATAACAAGATTTATCCTTTTGAAATGGCAGCGGTGTGCTTATACCACAAAACAGGAACATCATTCCTGTCCTGACACTCTTCAGGATGACACAACCTGAGGTGGGGCTGGTTCACGAGACACATCACAAGTTCTGCAGATTTTCAGGACAAATGACAAGGAGATTTCTGTTCCTATTTTGGGCCTCCTCTAAATCCCAGGTTACCCTTATTTGCTCTCTTCCATCTGCAGGAAACCCCTCACAACAACAAAAACCTCTTAAGCAAACAATACACCCTTTGTGACAAGTTTGGTGGTTTTCCCCCACCCCCACCCGGTTCCATCACCTCTAGTCCACCACAAGAGAATCTTCCTTAGTAAAGCAAATTACAGAGTAATTTAAAACAAGGCAAAAAGACTTATATGACTCGATTTTGACATGGAACAGATTTACTCTCTTACTTCCATTCTTCTGGAGGGTGGGCTAGTTCAAATTTCTCTCTCACATGGGACACCCCCATGTCCAGGTGTAGCCAGTGAACCTCCTCAGACTGCAGATGACTGAGCCGTAACCCATAGCAGGCCACATTTTTCACTTTCTGACTGTCCACAATCTTCTGAATTATGCCCTAAAACAGAGAAACATACACTCCTTACAAGCCGTAAAATGCAATATATATATATTTTTTTTTTTTAATTCTACAGTAAGGCTTTAAAATATAACCACGACATCACACCCTATACAAAATGCTAAGCAATAAATTAGATCCCACCTTTATTAAGAAATACTAAACATCTTCAATTTTAAGCTACTTTTTCAGACAACCATTTTACAACTTGTGAAGTTTTACCAGCGTGGCTTCACAAAACATCAGTAAATACGTTTCCATGCCTCTTATCAGAATTAAGCCACCATTTCCTCTATGTAAAACAGAATAACGTAACAGCCAAATACAAAAAGCATACTTGTGGATGAAAGTGAGATGTATTTCTTAAAAAAAAAATAAAAATAAAATTAAAAATTCACCAGCAGCCTTTAAAAGTCACCATCTACAGCTGGAAAATTGTCTTAAGACTTTCATCCTATTTAGTGCCCTAACAGCGAGGATTTTGTAGGTCACGTCACAGCCCCTTGCTCTCCTTCCCTCGCTTCCCACCACTCATTTTCTCCCCAGATTCAGCACAGATCTCTTCTAAAATGAGACAAGAGACAATTATTTGGGAAGATTCTCAACAAAACAAACATCCCACTTGTTTGTCCTGAGGTAAATTTCAGAGTTTGAGGATCTTTTAGCCCAGAAAGGAACCTTTAAAAAAAATAAAAGCATAACGGATTGCCCTTTCCCTTCCATATTAGACCATAGCAAGGTCTTCCACACAGTGACTGAAATTCCAACGTGTTAGTAGATCACGGATTAGAAACCTTTCAGGCGCAGCGTGCTCTTATCAGGATTAGAAAGTCGGCAGGAGATCAGAGCTGCTCCCTCGCAAGCCGGTAGAAGGTAAGGCTGTCTCCTCCCGCACAGGGCTGGGAGCTCAGCAGGAGCCCAGCTATCACTGCTCCCAGACGCTTCTTTCAGGAATTCATAGTCCTTTGCTTCTGACCCTGCAAGGGTCTGAACATTTCCTCCTGAAAACGCTCACGTGGGAGTGCGTATACACGCAGCTAGGCATCCGCACGCACACGTGTACCCGCAGAGGTGCACACGCTGCTGATTCTCGCTCAGATTTTCAGACAGACAGACAAAAAAAATCTGAGAACCACCCGAGTCGGAGGTGGGCTACTGGAGTCAGGCAAAAAGCTTTTTTCACAGGACGTTGTTTCCCAAAATTTGTTATTTTAGATCCCAAATAAATTAAGACCCTGATTCTGCAAATTAAGCAAGGAGAAAGCTAACTGCAAAAAGAGAATTAAGCATTAAACCTGACTAGAGCGGGAAGATGACGCATGTAGGAGTGGAAACATGCTTTCAGCGCAGTGACAGTGAGACGTTTGATCAGCTCACGCATCTTCTCGAACTGCAACCTTGAAATAATCTTCCAGAAGCAACGCAGTGCATGGTGAAATGTAAAAAAGGATCTTTCAAGCCTACATAAGGGGAACACAGGCTGCGTTTAGTGAGTTCAAGAGTCTAAGTCAGAAGAGGTTCCATCAAGCCCAGGACCTTGTCTCCAACAGCAGTGGTAGGAGCATCTTCCCTGTCATTCAGTTTGGTACCAGTAATGTCTCCCAACACCCTTGTCTTCTTCCATGCCCAGGAGCTGGACATCCACTGCTAAGTGGCTGGCGAGACCAAAAACGAGGGAAGATGGACACAACCAGGAGAGCATGCAGGGTGCTCACGGAGGACTGTATCACATGGGAGGAAGACTTCAAAACACACGGGCAAATCCAAGTTTTCAAGTGGCACTATGAGCTGGAAGCACCACACCCATGAACCAGCCACAGCTGAGTCCTGGCAGCCAGAACCTGCCTGAGATGCTGGGACAAACGTCTGATGCAAACACAAGTAACCTCCCTGCAGGTACGTTGGTTAAACAGCTGAAGGGAGGCCCCAGATGGGTGCCGAGTGAAGAAGCCATGCAGCAAAGAGGAGACACCAGGCAAGCACATACAACACTTCCCTCAAGTGCTCTCCCAGCCTCTGACTATTTTTATCCGAGTGGATTTCCTGAGCCAAGCATTGTTTCTGCCACTCATCAGCCTCCAATGGACCTGTTCCAGTTACTCATCCTGTCTCCTCTCAAAGCAGTTTACTTTTTGTAACCTTCTCCAGCAAGTTCCAAAGGTCTATTCCCAGAGGTCAGGGAACAGTGTTAAATCTGAATTAAATGCATTGACCACAGCCCACAGAAATTGGTTAAGTTGGTCAAGTTTGTTTCTTGCCTGTATTTAAGGGTCTCTGTAGCAAATCAGGCAAAGGAGAACAGTCGCCTGTATCCCAGGAAACACACAACAACCACCAAGTACTCTCAGAAGCAACAGAGGCCATTTAACCTTTTCTTCACCCAAAGGACAATCCCTGCCTAGTTAGTAAAGCCTAACATCTTGGCAGGCGTGTCCTCCTCTCCAGGGAACGCTGCCAGCTCTTCCATGTGCCTGCAAACAGAAGAGATTCATTCACTCGCGTCTCTTTCTGCACCCTGCACAGAGTACACAACCTTTGGTTTGGAAATCCAGCCCTTCCCCTCTCCCTGACCCCGTCAGTTGATAATGAAAACGGGGGTGCATGTTCTTAAACGATCGTTAGGCCTGCTGTGATAGGAAACGGCTTTGGGAAGAAAAAAAATTCAGGCAGAATGATCTATGACCAGGAACTGCTGAGGACACTGATGCATAAGGCTCAGCTGAAACCATTACTATTTATTCAGGAAGAATCAAACTGGACCTCTCTAATTTTGAGGCTGGGATTTCAAAAGGTCTGAAGAATTCCTATGTCTTCATTGCCATCAGAAGTGAGTGAGATTTTTAAGCCTCTATCCTTTTATAATCATCAAACAATTCTAAACCTATCACAGAACCAAAGATAAATCATAGTTTAGAAGTCAATGTGTTTTCTACATGACCGAGGAAGGGTAGCCCATCCCTTCCAGCCACGAGGTTGGCATCACCCCAAGGAAATAATGAGCAACAATGAGTACATTCTGCAACTCAAGAAAAAGTCAACTTCAGAAGTCAACCTGCACCACAACAGCTCTGCTCGTTCAGCAACGGGAACTCACCCGGGAAGCGCAGTGCAGCAAAAGCACAGCGAGATCCTCTGCAGCAGGACGGGGTTTGGTTTATCTGGCTGCTATTTCCAACCAGTACAAGATTGGTCTCCAAGACCTGCACTGGCACCGCAGCCATCACTGGGTCGGCGTATTCAACTCTGATCAGTTAGTAAACAACACGTGGAGTCTCCTCAGGTTCTGGACAGCCTCCACAGACCCAGTGGAGACACGCAGAGTGTCAAACAAAGGCACCACCATCACTCCAGGATGGGCGACAGCTTCTCTGCCTTTCATGGGTGCAATGTAAGGAGCCTTGCCAGAAGCACGCCTGATGTTCTTTGTGCTAGTGACCAGAATGCTTAAGCAGAATTTTCCAGACGAATGATTTAACTGCTTGACCACCACACAATAGCAACGAAGACATCCTGCTGGGACATGTCATGACAATCTTTTAACTGGAAGCAAAGCCAAAGAAATCTGAAATCTCTCCAGACTCTACTACAACCAGCCTTTTAGCTCAGGAAGCTCCTCAGACTCATTTCCAAGTGGAAAAAACCAGGTAAGGAACACCAAAGTTTCAATCTGGATCACAAACTTAGGACCTCAAATGAACCACAGCTAGAAATCCTCATAGGAGCACCTGGCTCCAGAACGAGACTGCACTTTGGGTGTACACAGGTTACCCACGGGAATATACACTTCTAGGAGATCTCACGTGTCTCTTGTCATTCTCATAAACACCCTCCAACTGGAAGGAACTCACATTCACATGCCAGCTGAATGCTGTTTACTGTAATCACATTGATTAATCAGGTTTCCAGAGCTAACATTTACGCTTGGAACATAAGAGCCCAGTACAGCTGAGCAGAAGACAATGGGAAGCCCTCAGAGGTAAGCGATGGGTCACCTCCGAACCCACAGGGAATCAAAAAAAGCTTCTTCAACAGCTAGAAAACCAGACAGCGCTCATTTTTACTTACTTGTCTAAAGAATCCACAAATATTCAACAGAACTAATTTGAAAACTAGCTTAATACTTGTCCTAAATTAGAAGAATGTGTCCCAAAAACAGAATTTACGGTACCTCCTATTTAGGAGGCTGTTGAAAAATCCTGACTGACCAAAAAAAGGCCAAAAGGTGCAGGACACCTTTAGGTTCTCCCAGTGTGTATCGCTAACACCTTGTGCTTCTGCAAATGAAGTGAAAATGAATTGCTTGCTTGTAAATTAACAAAGCAGATGTGCTGCTATGAATAGATTGGAGTAATATACTCCCAGTGCGACTACAAACCCAATTTCCCTATTTAGTAGGAAGGAGAAAGCGTCTTGCACTGAAGAAAGTCCTTAAGTAGGACCTCTGACATAGGAACATGGCGTTTCTGTTTGTGAAGCACTTCAAATATGACAAATATTATTTATATCAAGCATTATAACTCCTGATGATAGATATACATGGAGACATTAAATGAAGAGTTGGACAAAAGCAAACTACAAAGCTCTGGTGCAAATGAATTTCCGTAAAAGAAAACTCCATGTCCTCACAGCACCATAACACGGGGTTGTCCTCTGATGAAACTGTCTGACGTTCAAGGAGACAAGCCCACAGCCCTCTTTTTCTCATTATGATGCTACTTCCTCTCTCGTGCCCTGATCCAGCAAAGACGTTTGTACATCACATGATTTATTAGACCGGGGAACTGATCCAGCTGAACAAGAACTCCACCACTGAAGCACCACAGCGAGCACATATTGAAAGTATAACCTGAAAACAGGTTCTTCTGCGCCCAGGATTTTCTCACCATGCAAGCCCAGAGACACCATCAACTCAAGCAATGCATCCATGTAAGCGCCTCAGCATCTTTCACACTTAAGCCATACACAGATCCATCATCCAAAGCACCTCTCCACCTACACATCATTCCGTAGGGAACCTCCGAGCACAGGCCACCAGCGCTGATGAACACCGACCTGGTACAGTCCTGCTTTCTGGTCTCCTTGGCTGCATCAGCACTCTTCTGATCCTACTGCACCCTCGTAGAGCTTCCTAAAGAAATGCTGACCATAAGTTTAGTTTTCCAGAAGCTTAACATCTAGAACTCCCCTATCCTCAGTTGTGCTTGCAAAGTCTAGGACCTGCCTTGGATCCAGTCCCAAACGGCTAAACACTAATGTGGGACGTGCTCTTGACTTGAGGGGAAAGCGCTGATCTTCTCTCTCTGGTGCCCAGCAACAGGACATGAGAAAATGGAGTGAAGCTGTGTCAGAGGACGTTCAGATTGGACATTAGGAAAAGGTTCTTCGCTGAGAGGGAGGTCGGTCACTGGAACAGGCTCCCCAGGGAAGTGGTCACGGCACCAAGACTGTTGGAGATCAAGAGGTGTCTGGATGATGCTCTTAGTCATATGGTTTAGTTTTACGTAGCCCTGCAAGGAGTAGGGAGTAGGACTCAGACCTTATGGATTCATAACTTCATGTTATGGATTCATAACTTCAGATTCCAACTTCAGGTATTGTACGATTCGATGACTTGAAGCCATCTATAGATGTAGCTGTTTTCAGAAACATGTCAGAGAACTATTTATTCGGGTTTTTAAATGGTGTTTTCCATGCGTGTCTCCTCTAAGGATACCAAGAGTATCCTGCACAAGTAAAAAGAGGCATTCTGAAGACAAAGAGCATTTCTGCCTGTTATAATCAGCCCGATGATCACAGTCCAACACCTTCTTTGTTATACAGCTCATGGTCCCATGTCGCAGTTTTGAGTTCTTGAGTTCTTGAACTTTTTCAAGTTCTCAGAAGAGAGGCACAAATTAACTAACAACGCAACTGTATCGGCTTTGCACGGCAAGGTTTTGATAGCAGAAGAGGTAGAGGAGTGGCTTCTGGGAGAAGCTGCTAGAAGCTTCCCCTATGTCCGACAGAGCCAATGCCAGCCAGCTCCAAGACAACCCACCACCAGCCAAGGCCAAGCCCATCAGCAATGGTGGCAGCACCTCTGTGTTAATATAGTTAAGAAGGGGGAAAAAAAAGGGTCCAATTGCAGTCAGATGAATGAGTGAGAATACATGAAACAGCCCTGCAGACACCAAGGTCTGTGAATAAGGAGGTGGAGGAGAAGCTCCAGGTGCTGGAGCAGAGATTCCTCCGCAGCCCATGGCGAAGACCATGGTGGGGCAGGCTGTCCCCCTGCATCTGATAGAGGTTAATGATGGAGCAGATATCCACCTGCAGACTATGGAGGACCCCATGCTGGAGCAGGTGGATGCCTGAAGGAAGATGTGACCTCACTGGAGAGAGAAGCCCGTGCTAGCAAGACTTTTGACCCCATGAGGGACTTATGCTGGAGCAGTCTGTTCCTGAAGGAGGGCACTCCGTGGAAGGGATCCATGCTGGAGAAATCTGTGAAGAACTACAGCCCATGGGAAGAACTCTCATTGGAGAAGTTCATGCAGGACTGTCTCCCATAGCAGAGACCTCACGCAGGAGAAGAGTGTGCGGAGTCCTCCCTCTGAGGAGGAAGGAACAGCAGATAAAATGCACAATGAACTGACCACAACCCCCATTCCCTGTCACCCTGTGCTGCTGAGAGGGAAGGAGGTAGAGAAATCAGGAGTCTGGGAAGAAGGGAGGGGTAGGCGGAAGGTGTTTTTTAAGGTTTGGTTTTGTTTCTCATTATCCTACTCTCCTCTCAAGGTTACTCCTCAAGGCTGAGAGAATCCTTCTTGTCTCAGAAACTCGGGAAGTGAATTGGGAATAAGTGCACTGAAGCTTCGAAATCTTAGCTAAGTGATGTAAAGGATTGACTGTGCATCTGTAGTCCTTTAGACACAAACCCCTGACCAAGTCTGGGACTACGTCTGGCTCCAGCCCCACATAAGATCCCCTCTGAGAAGGGGTTTTGAAAGCAAGGGGGTCCTCTCTGAACTTCGTGACTCAATGGGAGGGTCTCCTTGACAGTTTTGTCTGGCCCTGTCCTCTATGCAGTAAATAATCAAGTGTACCTTGCCATCGAATCTTGTTAAACCACTGTAGGATTTACTATCAAACTTTGTGAAATCATTGTTCTATCAATAAACATATTGCTGCTTCTGTCTTGGGAGGGAAGCGCATCGCTCCATCTGCAACAAGGAAGAACCAAGACACAGTAACACTTACCTGGCCCACCCAGCAGTTGGAAAGCAGAGTATTCAACTTCTGGCTACCTGGTAGTCAATCAGAATCAGCAGGGTGCAGACCACCTCTGCTCCAGACTAGGAGCAGACACTGCCTTTTGCCCAGACACCGGGTCAAAATAAGGTGGGTTTGAAGAGGGAGAACAGACTTGGGAGGACAGAGATGAAGGTGAATGGGTGGAAGAGTGGCTAGAAGTTAATCTTCCTGGTGACTGTGGTTAGATTGACAAGTCTCTTGCCCTTTTTCAAGACAGGCAATATCCCTCTTGAGAAGTGTTTGGAAACCAGGAATGCTGCAGTGGATGATGAGGGATGCTCATAAATGAGGTTATTGCCTGGTGGTGCAGTGCCACCATAAACAGGCATTTCCTTTATTCTCCCAGTCTTCTCCATGGTGTCAAACCACAAGCCGATGCAGCTAACAAGATTGCGGAACTGATCTGGATTAAAAGCAACACTAAAACCATCATTCGTTTTAACTTGGACTGGGTTTGCCAAACAGTCACAACACCCATGCCAGCACCACTAAGGTGGCAGCAGGAGGAAGCAAACAGCAAGAAGGAAGCTGGCCCGGCTGCCAGAAGAAACGCTTGTCTAACCAGGGTATCAGCTGACTTGTAGGGCTCTGCTCTAGAGGCTCTTTCCACTCCTCCACCACAAACTGGATCTCCAAGAAAATACTGAGGTCTCCTGTATTACTGAGTAAAACTACAGCAACATGATACGGATTGAACAGGAAAACAAATACTAGCACTGTAAAGCACTTGAATATCTTGCTTTAGTGATGTCTTGGCTGAATGTTCCTCAGCCCTTCTCCTCCTAAAAGGTTCAAATCAGGGAACTGACTGGAATACACAACTCTCCGACCTTGTACCCACACCTTCTACCTGGGAACAATGAGGTTCTGCAGGTGAGCAGGGAAGCTGAGGAACTTGCTCTGCTCTTTTTCCAGGATGCAGGGATGGGACACAGCCAAGGCATACCCCTGGACTTTAGCTAAGGATGTTCTTTGTTTATTCAGCTTTTTGAGTTCTTATTCTGTCAACATTGAAGTCAACATTTCGCGTGGTACCACATAGAAAAGGGAGAAAAAGACAAGCTACATGATGAACAGGGTAAGACAGCCCTGGACCTTGTATCTTACTTGTCAAAAGTCTTCTAACCATGCTTGTCTTTACCTTCAGAACAAGGACAAAGCTGACAGCTAGAAGTTTCAATGCTATCTCTATCCAGTTTTAGATAGTCTTACAAAATCAGAAGAAAACAAACTGGTACAAGAATCAAGTGGGGCAATAGCCTGGCTTGAGATTTCTGGTTCTGATTTCCACATAAATAATGCCATCTTCTCACAACTATTATTCCACAATCAATGATAAGCTTTCAGGGCTAGGAGTTTAAAACCAGGAGTAATGGATCCAAGCTGGGCACCTCTGGGGTTAGAATGCAGACTATGGAGCAGAACCGCACATCACCAGAAGTCATCTACAAGGGTTCACGCAAGGTTTCCAAAGGTCTGTTTTCTAAAAAACCCAACCCCTCCTCAGCCCCCCAATCTGTTAAACGCAGAGCACTCGTTTCTCTATTAAATATAGCTACAATTCTGCTTCAACCACGTCTTCTGAGACCAGAAAGGTGATTTACTTGTACCTGCTGATTAAGATGCGGTGGCAGCATTTACGAAACCAGGCCACAGGGTGCACTTGAGACCAAAGAAATTCCATCTCAGCAACACCCACCTACTTGCATGCCACACCTGAGGCTGCGAACAGGGCAGAGCATGCCCTGCATCCTCTCCAGCCCCCAAGCCTGGAAATTCCTCTTTGTGAATGCGCACGTAGACAACACATCCAAGTGGAGCCTTACCAAGATAAACAGGGAAGATAAACAACCTTTATTTCTCTGGCAAATGCCCAGCTCTCTAGATGTGCACAGGAGGAGAACACTGTTTGCACATTCATAGCAAAAGCCTTTTATTTCTCCTTTTGGAAATGAAGCATGTCTTCAGTATGCTACCAAGGAAAAAAGGGTAAAGAGAACATGCCAGTTCTCTGAAATCCAAGAAAGCATTCCCAAGAATTGAAGAGCTGCCCTTGAATCCATCGCCGAATACAGACTCAACCCGCAGAGGAAACAGCTGTCTTTGAGGGCCTACATCCATCCAGAGTAAGCAGAGGTCCACAGCCAGAAGCTCTCCTCCAGACAAAGTCTACATACAGCCACGTTGGTGTCTTGGTTCAAGGTATTTCAAGTCACATAGCAAGGAAATCGTGCTTTCAGCCTAGCTGCCAAAGAGGCTCCTGCAGAAAGCTACGTTCTGTTCATCTGAATTTAAGAACACGACTTTTTTAATCAAAAGGGATGTCCCTCATGACCACAGATTTGTGTAGAAGGTATGCAGCTGAAGCCCTGTTTCCACTCTACTCTTAGGAAGTCATAAAATACCTTCTTTTTTCTCTAAAAGGGAATGGGTCTTTCCTCACTTCTTTGACTGTCAATCATCCCCTTCCACTGCCAAAGGCAAACTTGGCTCCGTTAGAAACAGAAGATGTTAGAAATGACAAATCAGGAGAGAAAATTCCACCCTTGGTATTAGTATATTCCACAAAGTTCTCTGCTTTACCAGCAGAAATACCTTCAATTGGCTCTTCTGGAGATTTCAGACCAAGTCTGACTTCCTCTGAATACTGGAAAGGTTCCTCGGCTGCCATCCCAGAAGCTGTGGTAACTGAGGAGCAGTCCTGAAAAACCCTCTTTTTCTTTTCCTTTTAATTGCAGACCTGTCTTAAAGACATTCACCTCTGAATATTCTTCCAGAGCTCCTTGGAAAGAAGCCAAAGGCCAAACCCAACACCAGTCTCCTTCTCGGTTTGTAATTCAGAAGTGGAAGCTCCATTGCAGACTCTCTCCTCCACAGAAGGATGGAGGTTTAAACTAAGGCATAAAAACCTTAAAGGCTATTTTAATCTTAAATTATTCAGCTCGGTCGAGCAGCAGTCACTCCAATGGAATGTAGGCTTGTACTCCAACAACAGTTTACTGTTTCTAAAATAAATGTCAGGACACGGTGATATGCCAGAGCTTTACTACGAGTACCTGCACATCAACAGTCACTGTCCCCTTTTAACCAAATAAAGAACCACATTTGGTAAAAGAACAAAGTTTAACCGCAACCCATCACATTCTTCTTCATTGGGAAAGAAGAATAATACAAAAATCCCATTACTTTTAGAAACAACCATCCAATTACATGTGCATATAGGAAAACTAAGAACGAAGGCAAGCCTCAAGTAACCGTTACTTGCCCATTCTTTTGATTCTGCTTTTATTAAAAAAATGACACATTTTTGCTTAAAACAAGGACATGTGACTCTGCACAGTGAACTCAGCACTGAATTTCTTCCAGGGAGTGTAAATTTTGGATCTGTAAAGCCCATAACCACAGGTATTTCCCAGCTGGAGAAACCAGAGATGTAATCTCTGCTTTTGATTTTCAAGTTTCTACATACTTCTTTGGAAAGATGACCTCAATTTCAAGTACCATATGAAGAACCCAACACCTTTGTCCACAGTAGGGGCTTGCAAGGTTAAAAAAATTCTGAGATCTAGGTTTTCTTCCCTTGTACCAAGTAATATACTTGATCAAACACATTAGATATATTAAATCACTGTAATTAAGCCAGAGCACAAAGATGTTTCAAGTGGCACCCAAAAAACCCTATTCCCTGTAAAATAAGTATATGCTGTTCTATGGTTTCTATAAAGATCCTATTGACAGCGATTCCTGTTGTTGATTCTCTAATCTGCCCGCCCACCAAGTCACCCCTAAACACAGATTTGAGCTTATTAAACTGACAAGAGATGAATTTTCTGATCATCACCAACAAAACCCCTTGAATTTCACAGGTCTGTGAGCAGTGTCACAACATCCCCTCCACTCAGGAACGCTGTTAGGTCATTTCATACCCAGTCATGCCAGAAATTAAACGGTAGAAAAGGAAGAGAAAACATTCTAAACTTTTTCGTCTCTAACTTGGTTTTCCCTTGCATAAAGGAAACTGAATAGTGGGCGGAAGGAGACAAGGCTCCTTAACTCTGACAATTCTCCCTCCAGCAGATTGGAATCATCTTTGTAGTGGAATCCGAAGTACCGTGCAGAGAATATAAATGTTGGAAGGAATGAGCAGATGGGCACCAACTTCTACAGTAAGAACCTCCCAGCAGAAAACAACCCCGCACACCACCTACCCCCACGCAAGATTCTGCTCTTGGAGGATAATTAAAAAACGAGCAAACCACGAAGTTTTTAAAGCATTTGACATGTTAAATCGAGCTTCATTTCTTTAAGATAATACACAATTCTACATCAGGTTTCTCTGCTCTCAAGGAAAGCTGGTACCACTTAAAGCTTTTTCTGAAGTTACTCACAATATACAACAGGTAAAGCTTCTTTTAAAACAAACTGCAGAACTTCTGTGCGTGCTTGCTTCCAGACTTCTACCTTCCACGTTTGGAGCGTGAAGTTATTAATACTTAACATAAAGATGGAATGAGAAGGCTAAGAGCAAACTTACTCGGACATCAGTAGCATCTCCGTGTCGGATATTGCTGGCCCACATTGCTGGTTCACTGCTGTTTTCAAAGTAGTGAAAAACCTTTAAGACTCGTTCCATGGCCCCTGGGGAACGCTCCATCCCAGTACTGAGGTGCGTCTTTGCACCTGAACTCGGCGTGTGATTCAAGTTGGGATCAAGGTAAGCGGCTGCCATGGTTTTGCTAGATGCTAGGTATCGGTCATATTCTAGGGAAGAGAGACAAAAAAAGACATTAATTTTAGTTATACCTGAATCTTACACTGATCCAGCAAAGCATTTACTGGAAATCCCTACAGACTCTTTTTTAAAGGACGTTTACTTGCCTTTTTGGGAGTACTCTCCTAAAATAATTATACCTCTACAAACGTAAAAAAAGTTGCCCAGACGACTACCAGAGAAACCACAAGGCTGTTGGAGCAAGTGATCTGAATTTGAACACCACGGTCATTAAAAATATGGCATTTTTAGCAAGACTTGAGTTTCTCCATGAATTAACCCAGGCCCCTGCCAAAGCCTTCAAGATCAAATAGCACCTTCCAGTTTTAACAGGAGGTTCCCATCCCTAAAATCTGCCAAGTCTGGTCTTGCAACAAGCTTCTAAAGATCGGCACAAGGAAACTCTGACAGCCCAGTCATGAACTGGAGGCCTCCACTAAGAAGCCACAACAGGACCAGGCTCTCCTGTTTGCGGATAAGACATTGTCACATCACCCATTTTGTGCTATTTTTGGGAACGAGTGCAACTCAAAACCATCCAGAGCTAAATTCATTATTCACTGACAAACCATTAAAGCACCACTGTCTCTCCTCTCATCAACTATTAAATGAGTGATTAAGTTTGATCCTCGACTACCCCGGTTTCCAAGTGATTTCCAAGAGTGGCAGCAAAAGGCAGGGACCACAACATGAGTCTGCATCTCAAAGAAAAAGAGGAGGGGGGAAGAAAAAAAAAAAAAATCGCCTTAAAGCTACTGCTGCAAATTAGTCAGCCACAAGCAGATGGTGTCTGAGAAATCACTGCAGTACAAGAGAAAAAGAGCAAACAACACCTCCTCCCTCGCCCGACAGTCTCAAGCATCATCCCAGTCTGCTGGCTGGAAAGAGCAAAGAGCTGCAGGGCTTTGCTCCAGGGCTTGGGGAAGTGCAGAGCCTTCTGTGCCTCCTCCTCACAGCAAACAGCCAGTGGGGAGGCAGTTGGGGAAATCTGGAGATGTTAAAAATAAAATAGACTCGGTCCTTTTGGCAGAGTACTCTGAACACCTTTCTGGTAGTAGAGCTGGCCTGTGAAAGGTGGCTGGAGGAGAGCAAAACTGCTTCAGTGCTGCTGCCGAATGCCTGAGCCTTGCTTTACTCCATTGCAAGGTAGAAGAGAGACCCACGCTTCCAGCTGAGCCCTCAGCAGAGCTTCAGCCACCCACCAAGGTGCTCTGCTGACCACCCTGACAACTGGGTCAGGCAACTATCAGGAAGGAAAGAAGGTGACTTGGTTTTCAGGGTTGGCTCGGTTCTATACCACAGCTGTCTGAAGTTGCCACAGACATTAGACAAGCACAGAGGAAGAGAAGCAGAAGCAGACAGTGGTCAGGGGCAGGTGAGCCCACCTCCCCCCCAGCAGCAGCTACCCATCACACCAGTTCACCAGCACTGACAAACCACACCATGAGCTCAGCTAACAAGAATCAAGCACCAGCGATAGATCGAGGCTTGAAATCTTCAGACTGTAGATAAGGACATTTGCTAGAGGCTAAAACAGGACTTGAAGCCTCACACAGTGATTTTAACGTCTACTTAATTCAGAGCCACAAGACAAAGAAGCAGCAAACAGCCCATCTGCACCGCATGTCTTCGCCTCTTGAATAAAGAATTGAATTGCATTCATCCAACAGAACTGTAAGAACTTAAAACTGGCAGTAGTGGGTCAGAGGAAAGGCTCCTAAGGTCATGCCCTCAGGGATGATGGGAAGAGCAAGCCAAGTAGACACTTCTCCCAAACATTCCCCCAGCGTCTGGCCCTTGAGGGACTTCCCCCACCTGCTAGTTTCATATCCCTGCTGCCTGTCTGAAAACTCAAGAAATCCTTACAGCTGTTGAACCTTGCTTTACTGTTCTCTTTTCTGGCAATCGATAAAAACGCATTAAGCCAGACTTAAGCCCACGTTAAAACCTCTCCTCCTATCCACCCTGCACCAAGAGACACAGATCTGAAGATGTCGGAACCCCTCAGCAATGCTGCTCTTCACTTATCCTCACCAAAGGACCCTGCGAGCTGTTTTTACTCAGAAGCTGAAGCGGGTATAAAGATCTCTCGTGGAGCAGACTAATAGCAAGACGGCGTGACCATACACGTTCCTAACTGCAGGGCTCCTCTCCTGTGAGGTTAAAACGGCCACCATCAAACTCCAACCATCCGCAGGGTGGGGAGCTTCACCCGGACAAACCTGCACAGATGAAGCCCTTCAGCAGTGAGACGACTAGGAATGAAATGGCAGTTCTCAGGCCCGGACAGGGGCCACTTCTGCATGTGGTGTCTCCTTCAGAACAACCTACTCGAGGTCACGAGTGAGAACACTGAACTTTCTTCTGAGCTTACACACGCAAACGGCAGGAAAAATTGCTACGAACCAAAGTGAGGCGAGTAATTTTTTAGTAAAGAACTAAAAGAAAGCCTGCTTTTAATAGTAATTTGATGTATTCCATCAGGTTTTATTCAGTAGAGAAAGAACAGGGAGAAGAGCTACAGGAAAACAGAAGCATTTAGAAGATATGTCTGACCATGGACAATTTACATCCCTTGGGAGCAGCAAACAGGAGAGCGATGGAAGACACCACTTCCTACATACAGAGGTGCTCTCAGGCGGTGTAATTTCCGTGGATATGTTAAACATTATTCCAGTTTTTTCCACATTCATCACATTGAGGGGAAAATGTGGAAACAAACATCAGAGCAGTTGTTCTGGGTACAAGGTATTGCCAGTTTTCACACGGTTTTATGGGACAGAGGTTTCTAAAGGTAAAACAAGCTCCCACACAAAATCAGCAAAGCCATTTTCCTCCAGAATTTTATCATCGTTGGGTTCCTCACAACTTCTTTTCAAAATCCCAATGCTTACTTTATGAGGCACCAGAAGAGCAATGAATTTGATAGCTCAGGGTATTGAAACCCAGGTTATCTCTGGTTATGGATCAGGATGGTCCATCCATACATAATACATACATAATACATTCCCATTAAAACCAGTCCCCGGCTTTGAGTTTGCAACGGGACCGTAAAGCTCTGCCCAAGGCCAAACCTTTGTGAGGTAGCTGCTCTCCACGCAAGGATAGCTGAACAACTCCTCTACAAGATCTGCTCGGCTGCTTTATGATACAAAGCAAGCTGAGATTACAGACTAGGATGTTGATTTGGGCTCTTCTAAATTCAAACCAGACTGGTTTGTAATCCTGCCATCGCAGACCTCAGTTTTAAAGAGCAGCTTTAGTCCTCCTGGTATTAAGCAGACAAGGAGCATGCTATTATGGGGCAGAAACATACTACAGTCAATTAGAGGAAGGTAGATCTAGCTTAGATAAGTAAGACATTTTGTAGGATCAGGGTGGTGCGACACTGGAACATGTTGTACCCGTGGCTGCCCCATCTCTAGAAGTATTCAAGGTTGGACATGGCAACCTGACCAACCTGTTCTAGCGAAAGAAGTCCCTGCCTACAGGAGGGAGGGTGGACAACGTGATCTTTAGAGGTCCCTCTCAACTCAAACCACTGCACCATTTTACACTGCGTGTAAAGCAAACCAATCCTGGCCTGGTGGTATCTAGTAGGTCTGCTAAGATGCTGCAGTTGTTACCAGATTATGATGCACGTTATCGTTCAGGTGATTTGCTCCACTGCAGAGGAATCACAGAATGGTGAGGTCTGGAAGGGACCTCTGGAGATCACTGGGCCCAACTCCCCTGCCAAAGCAGGGTCACACAGGGCAGGTTACACAGGAACGTGTCCAGACAGGTTTTGAAACTCTCCAGAGAAGGAGACTCTGCAACCTCTCTGGGCAGCCTGGTCCAGGGCTCTGTCACCCTCACAGCAAAGAGGTTTCTCCTCATATTGAGGTGGAACTTTCTACACTCAAGTTTGTGCCTGTTGCCCCTTGTCCTACCACTGAGCACCACTGAAATGAGACTGGGCCCATCTTCCCGACAGCCACCCTTCAGGTATTGATAAACATGGACCAGATCCCCTGTCAGCCTTCTCTTCTCCAGGCTAAACAGCCCCAGGGCTCTCAGCCCTTCCTCATAAGGGAGATGTTTCACTCCTTTGATCATCTTCATAGCCCTCCATTGGACTCTCTCCAGTAGTTCCCTATCCCTCTTGAAGTGGGGAGCCCAGAACTGGACACAATACTCCAGATGGGGCTTATCAGGAGTACCTGAGGTTCACAGAAGCATGTAGGACAGTTAAATGAGATTAGGAGACAAAGCTTTTCAGAAAGACCATAAAACCACCAACAAGCCAAACCCAACAACGCTGCACTCAGCTTCTCAAATCGATTACAAGAAAACACCATTAACCTTTGATGTGCCCTTTTCTGGTTTTATACAATATACCTGCCGTTTCCATTCCTTTGGTACCAGCTCCAGTAGGAAAGTACAACAAGAGCGGTTTTATTTTCTCAAACCCTACCAAATTCTGAGACAACAAACCGAATCCTTCTAGGAGTCGTCTGCTGCCCAAGTCGACTCCTGCTGACACATCTCGTGAGCGCTGCGTACTCCGCACGTGCACCAGCTACCTCAGGAACATGGGCAGTATTCTGACCTCCAGCAGCATGATCAAAGTTCAAAGTCACTTTTCACTACCAGCTCCAAGAACGTTGAAACTAAATCATTTCCATTAACGCGACAGTAAAAAAAAAATAAAAACCAGAAAAAAAATTTGAAATCAGCTAAAAATTTAGTAATAAAGTGATGGAAAAGTTAGAAGTAGACTCATAAGGGAAATTGTTTCAATGCCAACAATGCCTTCAACGTGAGCAGCTTGATAATTAAGAAATAATGAAAAAAATAAACAGACCTGTTCCTCATACTAGCATTGGCCGACGGCCAACGACACGGCGTTAAGAAGTTCGCGTTACAAGGAACCAAGCTGTAATTACTCACACTGTGACCTCGTGTTGTCCTTTGTAGGTATCATGAAATTTTATAACAGCCTCCCTGTTCTGATGCCCACCTCAGGCCTGAAGGCACCGACCTCTATGAGCTGAAGCCCCTTCCAGGTCATATTTCTGCATAATAACTTGGTCCGTCTCAATTCAAACCTATAAAAATCTGTAAGATTCTATAAAATCTATTAAAAAATATAAGAATCTATAAAAAATACAATAAAAATCCAGAGTTCATTTCTTTCTCTGGTCCTGGTGTAACAGTTCTACAAGACTTAAAATATTTAATTAAAGTTATTAAAAGAAATAAAAGCCTTTAGGTTACTTGCATCCTCAAATAATGCTGCTCTACCAGCCTGGCTGTAAAGCAGCTTTGAAGATAAGGTCCTGGAGATCTTGGGGGACAAGAAGCTGACCATGAGCCAGTAAGTGTCCTTGCAGCAAAGGTGGCCACCAGCAGCTCGAGGGAGTGGATCCTTCTCTTCAGTCAGCACTGGTGAGGGGCACTGGGAGTGCTGTGCCCGGTGCTGGGCTCCCCAGCACAGGAGATTGGACATAATGGAGACAGTCCAATGAAGGACCACAAAGATAATCTGGAGATTTGAGCATCTGTCATACACAGAGAGGCTGAGAGTGCGGAGACGGTTTGGCCTGGAGAAGGCTGAGGAGGATCTTACCCATGTGTCTAAATACCAGGGAAGATGGAGCCAGACTGTTCCCAGAGATGCCCAGTGAGGACACAAGGCAACGGGCATATAGTGGCCAACAGGAACTCCAATTTTAGAGAAAACGTTTGCACTACACGTCGGTGAACACTGCAACAGGTTGCCCACAGAGGTTGTGACATCTCCACCCGTGGACATTCAAACCATGACTGGACACAGCCCTGAAGAAGCTGCCGTAGCTGAACCTGCTCTGAGTAGGGGGCTTGGACCAAACTATCTCCACACGACCCTTCCAACCTCAGCAGGTGACTAAGACTAAATCAAGAGTCTATTTCACACTCTAAATTCCTTAGATTACCCATAACATATCTCACACAAGACAGAAAACATCTCACGAATTTCCAGCTCAATCCATTTTCACAGCTTGTATTAAACCCTGCTGTCGCTCACCTTGCAAATATGACTTGACTATCTCAACCTCCCAGAAAGTAAGGATGTTAAGTACTATTTTGACTACGTACCCCATGACAAAGCTTGTATTTTCAAGAGTCTGTGTAGAGCACATTGCTGACTTTTGGTACGACATCTCCTGATGGACAGATATCATAAGATCTGGTCCCAAGGCTTGCTGTTGGACATGAAATATCTAAAATCCCTCCTGGCAGCACCTAAAAAGACACTTCTTCTAAGAGAACCACCATGGTGTATTCAACTACATGGTGAGGGCCACGTGATGTGGCTGCACGCTTGATTATGGCAACGTTCCCATTCCCAGAAGACCAGTGAGAATGGAGCAGTGGGAAAAGCAAAGTGGTCAGAGCAGCACCTCTACAACACCCCACGCAGGAGAGAAGCACCGAGCGTGCTGGGTGTGCAACGAGGCTTTTCACATTTACCTCATGTCAACATCTTGGTAAAGAATCAACACCCACATCTAAAGGAAGCAAACCTAAGGATGAAACCTTGAGAAAACCATTTGGTCTGTGACTTCAAATCAGGGACACGCAGAGAGGAAAAAGGGCGGTTTTTCCTCTGATCATCACTTTTGCCCTCAGAAACAGCAATTTCAGCTATTTCCATCAGTCACGTTGGAAAGTCCTTGTTTGATTCCTACCGAGTTTATTTTTCTTGTTCTCCCTCTTCCAGCTAATGTTGATGTTCAAAAGCAAAATAAAAAAGTAGCAGTCCTTCCTTCTTAGACATCTTTCAGCTCTATTCGCTCTTCTTGGCACTATTTGCTAGGACTACACCCAAGAATGGAATTATTTCTCTTGCTGCCTCTTCTCTGATCCCCTCCTGGTCACTGCTCTCTCCCCGCTCCTCTTGCTAAAGGTATTTTTAAAGTACATTATTTGCAGTCAAAGGCACTTATCAAGGCCCCAGGTCAAAGTCTACAGTGCCTGGCCTGCCACATCAGAAAACCGCGTCCAGCTCTGGAGCCCTCAACACACTGTGAAGACCCCTATGAACAAAAGCAACACGACAACCTGGGGCCTGTTAAACACAAGGCAAGCATCTCTTGGCAAAAATCAATTCATAAATAATTGTATCACCTCAACTAAATGAAACACGGACATGTTCCCTGTGTAGCTGCCTCTCATGGGGGCTGTCTTAAGGACTTCCAAGTCACGTTGGCTGTGCTGCAGAAGCACCAGCCCTTTATTTGAGTAGCACTGCACCTTGGGATGAAGGGAGACAAGTTTCAGGGCTCAACCCCTGGTACTGTCAAGCAGCAATTCAAGGTTACCGAGATGTCTTGCACGCCGTCCATCCTGCAGTACCCATCCTTCTCACCAAGAATAGAGTAAGTCCTGATATAACCTTAAACATTCCCTCTAACCCAATTTTATTGTAACGTTGCATAATCGGTGCTACCAGCAATTCCCTTTGGAGTCGGCACCAATTTCTATTCTTAATTTTTAAAAAAAAGTAATAATGAGAAAACATCAGTTGTGCTGGGAATTCAAGAAAATCAATGTCTACACAGGCTTTAATGAGAACAAGGTACCCAGCTAGAAACCGCCCAATTTCTCCACAGCACTCGGAACCTTCACTGAGGTCCCTCAGCACCACTGAATTCCAAGTAAACACCGATCTCCGCTCACATCTTCCATTGCTCACCTTTCGAGCTTCTCTAGCAAGCTGTAGAGAATTATAGCAGTGCGGTTTTCTTTAAAAAGGCAGCACCGAAATGAGCAATTCCGAATTCTGTAGTTTTCAAATAAAGGTTAAAATAAAACTCTATTTTGAACTTGCACTACAGGTTCGCAGAAGCCCTTCCTATGAACACCAAGCAAATGAAGCAAGATGTATGAGTTCAAGTGCTCTTATTCTATTACTACTTAGTGATTTTTTTTTATAGTCGGGGTGATGAAACACTGGCCCAGGTTGTCCAGAGATGTCGTAGATGCCCCAGACCCTGGAAATATTCAAGATCAGGCTGGACTAGGTTCTGAGCAACCTGCTCTAGTTGAAGATGTCCCTGCTCGCTGCAGGGTGGTTGGACTAGATGACCTTGAAACACCCCTTCCAACCCAAACTATTCTACAATTCCATGAAATATTGCTCTGTGAAGGCCCTGCATGGCACAAACTCTTCTCCTAAACAGCTTTGGAGGTAAACAGAAACAGGGAGAGCTTACTGTCTTTCCAGAATAGCAAAAACAAATTAGAATTAGTGATAAAGCCAGTGTGGTTCTCAGAAATCACAAACTAGAAGTGTCTGCTACTACTGGCAGCTACAGTGAAGAGTGAGGCATTCTGGCTCTGCACTACCACATTTGGGTTTGGACACCACTGGACTTTAAACTCTGCCTTTCCTACTTCTACACCATCCCAGTCCTACATTTCCAAACATTCAACTGTAGATGCCTGTAATGATTAATCCCCCTCCTAATATACTTCTAACTAGAAGCACACATCAGATAAAAGGCACTGAAGGACCCAAGCTCCAAGAGGAACAGAGCAGGACAACAGCCGTGTTCCTTACATGGCAACGGCCTACTGCAAAATTCAACGACCTGTAAAAGGTTTTATTTCAGCCTATTCTGGCTCAATTTTCCAAAGCCAGTAATCACAGCCTCTGGTATATAGGTAGCCATGAAGAGTAAAATGATTCTTTTCCAAGTGGTTGAATGGAAGTTCAATGTAAGATGACCATAGTTCTCCAAATTACAAGCTTTTGTGGGATTACGCTTATTTACGCATACAGAATCAGTGATTCTCATCGTTGGGTCTGTTGGAACTGGGCTTGTATCACACATCTCCCTGCATCCTCACATCAGATCTTGAAGAACGGGGTAAACTGTGGTAGTCCCTTAGATCCCCTTAGGAATCACAGCTCTTGGCTCCTCAAGAGCTCAAGACTCAATGCTGTGTTTGAGGACCTAAACACCAACCACATCATTCTTTATCTATGCATTTGTTTCTTCCAAAGTCTCCATCTACTGCTCCTGAAGACAGAAGAGCAAGCAACATTTGCTTAGTTAGTGAAAGAAGAGAAGCAATACCTTCTCAAATGTGACATCTGATTCAACAGCCAAGTCAAAGGCATAATGCCCGGTAAGAAATCAGCTGGTGGCCTCCAGCATTCATGTTTTGCCATGATCATGAAACAGGCACAAGTCCGAGTCTCTACGATGATCACCAGTAAGTCTCAGTCCTCTGGTTAACCAAAGTCAAGCCGAGAGCAGATACAGTCACACTGTATGGCCCATATCAAGGTTTTTATTTAAAACAAACAAACAAAACACACTGCAAACTTGATATAGCCTGTAAAAGGCATCGGAAAAGACTTCATCCGCTCAAAACAGTACATCAGGGCCCTCTCCAGACTTCAGGAGTCCACACCAATGATTCCATATTGCTATGTGGCAGGACAAGATTTATGGATTCTCTATCAGTGCTTTCATCCAAGGTGGATCCTAGGATGTAGGGCTGGATGTAACCCATGACCTCTACCCTTTCACTCTCTATCTCACTGCAGCTGGAATTCTACCTTGGATATAGTCCTTCTCCCCGCACTCTCCTCACCAAGCTGGGGACTACTCTATGTGCATTGTGTATCTGCTCAGAGGGCCTTCCATTGTCTTTGTTCTTTTAACACAAACATGAAGTTTATGCTACTGATCCATGTGCTTTCCAGCGACTGCTCCATTAAGTCTTTGAACAGAACCAACAACACCGAGAAGCTCTGAAGACCAGTCTCATCCAAGAAAACACCCTTGGCTCCCACCAAAGGCATTCTTCAGTCTTTTACCTCCAATCTACCGAACCTTCCTTGAGTTTAGATTAAAGAAGCATGACTAATATACTAGAGGTCCTGAGGTTCAACATTTGTATTGTACCAAGAAATAAGGAATTGGCAACTTTAAGGGAAAGCTGTCACTTAGGTAACTTGGTTAGGACATGAAGTGGGTTCAGAAAGGTGGTTTCCTCAACGTGCAGTAAATGGGGACAGAAGACAAACAACCACTTACCAAACAAGTGATTTTAGAACTATTTCAGTTTGTTTCTTTTTTCCTGTAACCATCTCCGATGTGCATGTGGGATCAGTCAAAGATTTGCTTTGCACGAGATACAAGCCACGGACAAGATGAAGATTCCCGAGTTGCGGCTCCAATCAAACCATTCTTTTTCCAACTCAGTTGCTATTTCTCTAAGTTCTTAAACAAGGGGGGAACTTCCTAAACTAGCTATGAACCAGCTGAAATACGTTTACTTTAAGGCTTCCTTCAACAAAGTTCTCTGAAAGAGAAGCTCAATACTTCAAAGGATAATATAACAGTCTGCAGTAGAGAAATTAATTGGAACCTGGAAGAAATTAGTTCAATCCCCTACAGCAAGACAAGTTTTGTTACAATTAAGCTTCATCTTTTTTGTCACTTCAAACTGTGGACGAAATCACGCAGGAACATCTCAACCCTCCCACGGCAGGGGCATCCTGGGTCAAAACCACGCCATGTTTTGCAGTGTTTGGGCAATACATACAACCCGGCCTTTGCCACAATGAGCTCCAGCCTGTTCCATTAGCGTTTCCTCTAGTCCATCTCATCCCACCTGAGCAAATCCAGGTATCTTAGTTACTGACAGTTATCTCATTTCAATCAACTTGGAACGGGTTCAGAAATATCATCAGGTAATCCAACTGCTGCACATTTTGAAAAAAATCAGCAGTAAAATGCAGCCTTCACACATTTTTTGGCAGCCCATCAGCTGGCTAATGAGCACAAACATAGCGACAGATCTATCAGCACACGTTTAGGTCCAAAACCACCAGTGTGTCCTGTCCCTCATCACGCGGGGGGTATTGAAGGACACAAGGGATGATCAGTGTAACGTCTCCATGGTCAAGAAACGGGGCAAACCTGCAGAAATCAAGTAGGTTTCATACCTCGTTCATTTATTGCGTCGTGTTGTAACATATTTGATCACTGCATTAAGAAGACTCATAGAGATGCAACTGTTCCCCTACAGTGCGTTTTTAATCTATTCAATTATTTATCTGGAAACAAATCAATTCCCCATCACCCAGTGATGAAATATCCAATTTGTGTACAACAACCTGACCCTCGGCAGGAACAGCGGGTGGTAATAAATTAAGCTGGTGTTACACAAACAAGACATCTCCGTAAGCTAACAACAGCCAGAGCTATCAATCCAACCTTCCTTCAGCCCCCGTGAGAAAATACAGAAATAAAGAGTTCGAGGGGCTACTTAAACACGTGCAATATTTTTTTTAAAGCCTGAGTTTTACTCAGCCTGACAACAACAACCTCTTACAAGAGGATCTAGTAATTCAAACACAAGCTTCTAGAAGTAAAGAGCTTTTAGATATTTGCAATTTGTGCTTTCAGTACGTTTACACTTCTTTTAAAAATAAGCATTTCGTAGTAGCTAAAAGGAAAATAGAAAAACAACGTCCTCTAACAAGGACTACACGTGTTTTAATATGTATGACAATACAGACATTCCCGCTTCCCTTCACACCACAAACCATTCCTCCACGCAGCAGTAGTTCACAGGTCGGAGGCACCTACTGCCACCCAACCCCCTGCGCAGGCTGGTAGAGTAGTTAGCTTTCAGGCAAAAAAAGGGCAGAAAGGCATAAAACACTACATATTCCACATGAAATATTCCAACCCATGGATGGAGTATTTAATTGCAGGTAATTTTAACGTGAAATTGGGTCTTTGTAACTAGTAAGCACTGACAGAACCTCCTCCAAAAGGCCAGGGGTGGGTGTCCAGCATCTTCAGCATCATAAGTTTATTCTATTTTAATCACAAGATGCAGCAGAGGAGAAAAGCCAATGAAATTTCCGTACCTGTCCAGCAAGTCCAGAAGTGCAACTAAAATGATTACGGGGCAGAGCAGCAGCCACGTAAGGAGAACCGAAAAAAGCTGAGACTCCAGCAGAGAACTTGATCCATATTTACAAAATCTGTGATAACGGATAACTTGAACCCTAATTACTTCTAATTAGAAAAGATCTTTGAAACTAAAGAGGAGTAGTGGAGGTGAACAGGAGGCAGACGGTAGCAGCAAATTCAGAAAGATGCGGACAACGGGCACATGAATGGACATTAAAAGACTCTCTAAAAGGTTCTCATGCAGTGGATGCTCAAGGTTGGACTGCCGACAACAGCCACGTGAGCAGGGCCTCCTGAGAGAGTCACAAACAGGAGATACTGTCCAAGAGAGTGCACCATTGATGCGATACATATATTTTTACATTAAGAATGTCCATAATGTCCTTGTGCTTCACTGTTGAAGCTGAAACATGACCCTTAGTGCTTCCAGAAAGCTCAGATGACAATACAGACAAACCAGCTCTGTGAGCTTCCTCATGTCTTATGGTTTACCAGCTACATTTATTACGTCAATAATTGCCAGCACAAGACGGTGATTTCCATGCCTGGAAAAGTCTGAAAAGAAAAAGAAGTCGAATAACATTTTGATGATTTTTTTTTTGCGTAGAACAAATTGGAAAACTAAACAATCCTAGAGAAAAGCACCTCAATGAATGCATCAGAAAAGCCTACGCTGCATAATCCGATCCTTGTAACGGTTCATGTAAGCATGTTTAAAAAAATAAAATCAAGATCGCCCATGTTTCGCGGAATACTTTCCATTTTTAAAAAACTTCAAGTGTTTGCCTGCACACATCTCAAGCGCTGACGTACAGTTTAATGTTCAAATATCACTAAGGAAATTGAAGCCTGGTTCCTCAGATCTGCCTCTGTAAGAAGCTACAGAGTTAAATACAATTCTTCGTGAAGAAATACATTTGTGCAGGGGTTTGAGTTAATTCTTCAGAAGCAAGTAAGTTGTCACCACAGGCTGCTGAACCAACTTAAGACAACCCACGTGTCCTTGCTGCTGCCAAAGCTGTGGAGCTTGCTATCCCCTCCTCCCTGCCAAGCACCCATTCTTCCTCCCTGTGCAGCCCTTGCCTCCTTGCCATGACCTCCTGCTGTGTCTCAAACAGTTCTGGAGCTACTTTTACATATTAAGACAGAATAAATCAGTCCAGGCTTCTTTCATCTGGTTTTGGTGGGTTTTAGTTGTGGTGTGTCTGGGGTTTTTGAGAGGAGGTCCATTTTCATGGGCTCAAGTGGCTCAAGAAGAGCTCCAAGAAGCTCTGGAGCCAGCACAAAGTAAACAGCAGAAGCACATGGCCAGCAGCAGGGGGAAGGAGGCTTCCCATTTTTGGTAGCTGCAAGCTGGTGTGTCCTCTCATTGCTCTTCTTGGACTATCCTGGGGGGAAAAACATCAATGGGAGGGAGTAACCATCCTCCTCTGCACGCAGACACGGGTTGAGGACATGAGTGAGTTTTACACTAGTGGAGGTTTTTCAGTACAGCTGCATGAATCACGTGCAGTCCAAACCTAACAGCGCAGAGCTTCTGATGCTGAACTATTAAATAACATTTAGTGATTTTCAATACCTGGTCAAGAACAGGGTGAAGAGGGGAGAAGGAAGGAGGGCAGAGCAACAGTAGGAGAGGAAGAGGACCTCTTCCATTGTGGTGATTGAAGGCGGCAAAAATAATGCAGTTAAAATACCAACAGGAAAACCTCAAGTGTCATTTCCAACTTCAACCTTATTTTTTTTCCCTCTTCTTTTAAAGCCATTTATCAACTATTGACTGGTGCCAACTAAATGGGCAGATGTGGGACCAAAAATCTTTAATACTAACATATTGAAGTGGCTTAAAGAAATACCCAGAGTGGACAGAAGAAGGAACAAATATGAAGGCAGAACAGGGAAGAGCTGCTGAGAAAAACCAGTAATACCTTCAAGGCAGAGTGACTGAACTTTTCTGGTGTTCAGCAGCAGGTTCAAAAACTGGACTCCAGCTTCCTGGCTGAAAAAAACCCGGACCTTTCCATGCCTCATCTACCTCACCACCAAGGACTTTGCAGGTCTACAAAGCTCCTGTATACATCTCCTAATAATAAAGATGAGCAGTTCTTTAGGTCATCATCTGATTTATGTTTTCTCTACTCCCTGCCCTGCACAGTAAACAAAAAACAAACACAAACTGCAGATTTGTTACATATTAATTGTGAAAAATAAAGCTTTTACAGTAATGGCTTTACGGAACCGAAAAGGTTCTTTTTCCTCTAACAGACTTCTAAAAGATTGCATATAATAGACCACATGTAAGGCCGCAGGCATACATTAATTGCTTATCATTAATTTAAGATTATTCTTGGATTTCCTGACAGCAGAGCAACACAAGAAATTGATTTTCTAGTGATTTCCCGGTTTGAAGTGTTTGTAAACTGAACAATTACAGCTGCTCTAGTATCCAATGTTCTTCTGAGATACAACTGTCTTCAAAAAAAAAAAAAAGAAAAAATAAATTAAAAAATCAACCTGATGTTTTGCAACATGCACTTTGACAGTGTTAAAATGTTTGGAAAGTGTATCTGTGAAATACTGAACAAATTCACAAAAGCATATCAGAATTTCGTATCTCCAGAAACTTTTACTATTAAAAGTTGAGTCACCTCCAGACTTTGGGTTCTGATGAGATAGTGCATGAGCTGAAGGCCTTGAAGCTTGAAAGAAAACAAAACAAAATATTCAAATTACCTAGTTTAATCTAAACTATCACGATTTCCCTTTCTGTAGGAGCAGTGTGTTTATTAACAGGCATTAATTTTATCATTTCGTACACTCTTACCAATGAAATTCTTACTTCCAATCATTGGGACAGGGGCAGAAGTTGATGAAATTCCTCAGGAACAGGATGGACAAGGAAGACTTGTCTGCATCTGATACAAGGCAGTCAGTGATGAGCACCTCTGATTTGCACCAAAGCCAACAAAGCAGCTGATCATGAACTATCACGACACCATCTAGAGATCTTCAGCCAGGGATCAGAATTTGAAGAGGTGGCAGAAGCACCACACTAACCCTTAGAAGTAACTTTTTGACCAGAGACCATTTGAACACATGATAGAATAATAAAGTGTAAAGGAAAAAAGTAAATTTGAATTGTGCCTGGCACCATCGATGGCAGCACATCTAACCTCTAATTATTTCTGCATATTCTGTAAATGTCAAAGTATGGTTTTAAAGATGCTCAGTGTTTGTCTGAAACATGAGGCCATTACATTTTAATTAGCTGCAGAACGCTTCACAGAGCAAGCAGAGTGAGTTTCATAGATGACAGGCATTCAAAAAGAAAACTCACTTAAACTGCAGCTACGCTCTTCTGTCAAAGCCAACGCTTTGACCATCAGAGCAACGATGGACACCAAAAAGAGGTGATGTGAGAAGCAAAGAGCCACAAGCGGAGCTTGTCAGGCTTCCAGGACGTTCTTGTTCCACCTGGACAACGAGGAGATGTCCTTGTGGGACACAGTGCAAAGCTCTGCTGCTGGGGTTTGGTAGATGGAGTGCCCATGTTCCTTCTACACAGAAGTAAAATTTGAGACCTTAAGAGTTAATAAGATTTGCTCTGAAGAAATAAGTTGCAAATTATTTTCACACTCCAGAAGGAAATGAGTTTTCCCACTCTGAAGAGCGAAGAGAGGAATACTTCGCTAATGTAGCCGGGAGCACAGAGCAGAATACTTGATGAGACCTCTTCCAGCAAAGAAAAGGCCAACCCCAACCCCCCAGATGAACACCCCCAAGGCACCATCTTTCACTTACCGCAAGGCTACACACTCAGAAGGTTGTATAAAGAAAGGGCAAATTCTAATTCATTAACGCGCGACACTAATTCCCGATTTAAGGTGTCAATTAATAAAGAGATCGAAAACAGCCCTGTTCCATTCGTCTCGTGAAAAACGCATTTTTCCCAGCAAGCGCTTTAGCTGCACAGGCTGTTTCTCTGCTCTACTTCAGGGCAAGAGCGAGATACACACGAGAAGAGAAGGGTGTTGCTGTGAGAAGAGCCCGTCAGGATCAGCCACCGGCAGGTTCCTCCACAGCCCATCCCATCTACTCACTGATTTTAACTATTCCTCTACCCTGCTCTTGTGAGAATCTTCATGATTTCTCCCTTGGTGTTGAGGTTTCTATGGCCAACTCCAACCGTGGAAGACTTTCCTCATCCCCACTTTGTGCTCAAGATTTTTTTTAACTGGACAACAAATTATTCTTCTTCTTTTTTTTTTATTTTTAATTAACCAAAAAACTCCCAGCTCAAAGACTTCTGAGACGACAACTGATGCCAAAACTAAAAAAAACTTGTATTGGTTTCTATTTACTTCATATTTATGATGTAGCTGGTTATTTGTTGAAAATATCCCATCCATTTTCCCCTCGCACATAGCAATCCACTTACTTTAACAGCATTTAAAAGGAGAGGAATTAAAAAAAACAAAACACAACCAAAATTAAAATACTTGATATATGAAAAAAAATGAATCAGAATTGAGTTGTGGCTTTTATAAATCTGATCAATGTCTAGAGGAAAAAAAAACGAAAACCAAAAAAAACCCCAAACTAAACCACCCAAAACCAAAAAACCCAAAGACCAAATACTTTATTCCACATTTTCCAGAGGTAAGATGTGATTTTAAAACTGGATTTGTTCTTTCAGAGTGTAATTTCGAAAAGAGAACACGATGCTGCACAGCATAGATTCCATCTTAAACTTACACATTTACCTTGAGGTTTTACTTTGTTTTATAAGGCACAAAGGTATATACCAATAGAAGGTATCTACAAAGAGATTATTTTGGATAGGATTTGAGGTTCTTCTCGGACATCTTGCAGAAGAATCTTAAATTCCTTCCTTGTTTTCATGCAACAGAATTAAGATTAAAGAGAGACAGAACAAATTACATTGGGAGTATTCCTAAGAACACATTGTTTTGCCAGAAAGCTCTGAACTTATAAATCAAGTTATTGTAACTTTTATATAATCTACTCTTACATGCTAAACAAAACATTCACAGCGATAAAACAAACATCATCTCCGTGGCCTGCAAGGGGTGAGAGGAAAGGGAAAAGAACACCAAAAAGTAGGAATCAAGGCCAGGAATAACAGTCCATTGAAAAATTCAGTGCCAAATTACACTGAACCATCAAGGGCAGAGAAAACACGCTGAATAATTAACAAATCAAGAACCTGATGTGTTCAGGATCCCCCCTTCTCCAGCACGGTCCGCTTTTTGCAAAGCAAATCCATACCTGTGGATTTCTGGAATGGCAGATTTGAATCTACAGATACGTTCATGGGCATGGGAATACACACGTGCACACAGAGGAGGAGGAAACATTCAACACCTGAAAAGACCTGGCCCTAAAAACCTCTAAAACACTGTGTGTTGGGTCATAAAGGATGAATTTTATGAGCAACTTCATTGCACTACAGCAGGTTGACCGTCCTTGCAAGAGCAGAAGGGTCACAGCTCACGTCCTATCAACCGCCTGCTCTGGGAAACGTTGGTCCTACTGGAGGAAAGGAGTAAGAGTATTTTTCTTTCCATTTCCAACAGACCTGAAGCAATATTAATAAATGGAGTGTAGATGGGATATAAAGAGTGAGGAAAGTCTAAGAAACAGAAGGCGAAATATCCCCCCTCAAGAATTTTATGGTAGTAAGTTACAAAAAGTTATAGATGAACTCCTGCTTCCATGATTATTTGAAGGGGTCCTACAGGGAAGCTGGGGAGGGAATTTTACAAGGGCTTGTAGCGATAGGACAAGGGGTAATGGCTTCAAACCAGAAGAGGGGAGATCTGGATTACAAGTTAGGATGAAGTTCTTCACTGTGAGGGTGGCGAGACCCTGGCACAGGCTGCCCAGAGAAGCGGTGGAAGCCCCATCCCTGGAGGTGCTCAAGGCCAGGTTGTTTGGGGCTTTGAGCCACCTGCTCTAATGGAAGGTGTCCCTGCCCATGACAGGGGGTTGGAACTAGATGATCTTTAAGGTCCCTTCCAACCCAAACCATTTGATGATTCTATGATTATTCCAGAGCTGAAGCATCACATATACACAGAGATGGAAACACAACTAAAATGTTTCCAATTCACAATGATGGTCACATCCTCCATCCAGGTACCATCCATACGAGCAAAAGGGAACAGCTCCTACTCCCCCAAGCGTAGTGTTACTCAAAAGAATTGACGTTCACCCAACTTACGTTCCTACCATTTAGCAGGAAAATAATCAAAGGCTTAAAGCACCAGGGACTCATTCCTCAAAAAAAGCATTAATCGTTATGGCACATCAACAGCTTGTGTCCATCCACAAACACATGCGATGGGCAAGCACTTAGCAGACACGTAAAACCATACTAAGCTGAGGTTTGCTCTTCTCCTTCCTGCCTGCCCTCTTGTTTCTACACTTCCAAATACAGCATGTTCATACTAAAATACTCTGCATTGCTCAATATACCAAAGAGAGAAGAAACGTGAGTGCAAGTTTCAAACTTGGTTTAATTTCTCATTCTCCTCAAGGTGCACAAGCCATCGAAGCTACACAAGGGAGTACAGTAACTTCAGATAGTTGACGTAAAAATCCTTGAGCGGGTATTTTGGACACCTCTGTACTCATAAAAACATACCTAAGTACGGTCCCATCTTATAACCAGTTTCAAATATGTAGTTTCCAATCTCAGGCGTTTTCTCCCTTTTTGATGAATGTTACTCGTTCCTGAGATTAAGTCCAAACCCTGGTTTATTTTACTTTGGCTTGACTGGGATTTTAACACAAAAAAACCAAACTGGAGATAAAAGTAGATTAAACAGAAGCAAGTGTCTGCATTGCTCTTCTGTGCTGAATAAACATTAGTTTTGTTTTGCTGGTTTTTGAGGTTTGTTTTTTTTTTAATCACCCATTTGAATTACTGCAAACTTTCTGTGCAACAAGTCCCCAGATTCATTTTTATCAGCTCAATAAGCAGCCACCTGATTTTAAAGAACCTCGCACTGGCACACACATTATTTTTGCTTTTGTCTCTAATCGCTAAACTCTGAACGTTTCAGAAAAGCAATTCTCTACTTGAGTATTTTCGTGTAGTAGAAGGTGGCTGGTGGGTACCACACATCAGGTAAGGGTGTGCATCACGTCTGGTCACGCTGCTTGTTCCAGTGAAACTAAATCGGTGCACCCAACACCACCACGTAGTATGTTCAGTATCACATCAAACCAGAACCTCTACAACTCCCCAAAGTGACTTTGAAGAAAGAACAAATCATGGATAATTTCCTATCCAAGCACCAATTATTCCTTGTATCCTTTTATTAAGTTTCTAATTTATATTATATACACTCCATAGTGTATATAAAAATTAGAATAGTAAAATTAATGTGGCTGAAGGAACTTTGTAGCCTAAGTACTACGGTGCAAATCTCATTTCAAGGGCAGAGCAGGAACAGCGCAATGACGTTCTCCTGCCTCTGTATAAGAAAATCCAGGCATTAAGTCCTTCCGAGATAACTAGAGAAAAAAAAAACCCTAAATATGAGAAAGCATAGATTTAGAAACAGCTACAGAAAATCCTACCTTCTGCTACAACTGCAGGTAGTTGAGAAAACACTAATGCACTGAGCTGACACGGCAGCTCCCTGCCATCTGGGATGGGTATCTACAGCACGCACCCAGAATCACAGAATGGCAGGAGGTTGGAAGGAACCTCTGGAGATCATCTTGTCCAACCGCCCTGCCAGAGCAGGGTCACCTAGAGCAGGTTGCCCAGGAAGGTGTCCAGGCAGGTTCTGAAAGTCTCCAGAGGAGACTCCACAGCCTCTCTGGGCAGCCTGGCCCAGCGCTCCATCACCCTCATGGTAAAGAAGTTTCTTCTCATGTTGAGGAGGATCTTCCTGTGTTCCAGGTTGTGCCCACTGCCCCTCATTCTATCCCTGGGCACCACTGAAAAGAGACTGGGCCCATCCTCTTGACACCCACCCTTCAGGTATTTATAAACATATGCTTCCATTTTGACGGTACAGCTATAAACAACCATAACTCAGAGATGTTTTAATTCTGCCAGTATGATTCAAGATGGTTGCAACCAAACACCTGAACGGACAAAAAAGCTGCTGCTCAAGTCAACTGGCAACGCAAGTTGTTGTGCAGGAATCCGTCGTTTATGACCATGCTGAAAAGGCTGCTCTGCTCTAAAGTATCTTTGTTGCAATTCTTCCGTTTATCTTGACCAACCATCATGTCACAGACTGGACAAAACCCCCTTTGAGTTGAGCACACTAGGATTTCAGGAATATGATTCCTACTAGTATCTCCCCAGAAGAGCAAGGACAACAGATCATCGCTGAGCTGCAAACCTAATAGCAGAAAATCTATGAGAAGAGCTTAAATCTTATTGCTCCTTATCTTCAGCTGTCAGCTGAGAAGCTTCAGGAATACATCCAGTTCCTCCCCATCCTCCTCCCTAGAAATACAGATTTAGCAGGACTACAGACCATTACTCACCCTGCAACTACTTGTGATGAAAAAGTTCTTTACTACAACAACCTTTATACGCTTAAAGGAGAAAACTCAACCAGTACGGGAATCCATGACCAAACACTGGCAATGAAGTAATTGGTCCAGCTTCATTGAGAAGTCATCATCACCCTGTAAATGATGAAGTCTAATTTTACTGACAATTTTAAATTGAATTGGTTTAAGCCAAATTCTTACTGGGATTAAGGAAAGAAAAAGCATGCAGTGAAAGGAAGGCACCACCAGTCTTCAATCATCAGCCAGACTGCCCCAAGGTGCCACATGCTGTAAAGAACATGACAGTGAAGATCATCTGCCTCTTCTACAAGGCTGAGAGGCAAAAGCTTTCCACCACGGTTTTGAACAAGGTTGATATTACTGTTTCTGTACCTCTTCCAATTCTGAAACGAAACTGTCACATCCCCGAGGGCCCATTCAGCAACCGTCAGACCAAGCACCGACCACTGGCTGCAGAGGGGAAGACTATTCCATTTCCTGTGACAAAAAGAGACTTCCAAGTTCTAGAGCATGTCAAGTGGAAGGCGAAGTTTAGCTTTCAGTCCCAAACTGCCACGCTTCAGTTTGTTATGCTCTTCTGGTGTTGATATGACACCCTCTACAGCTCTTCCCTCAAGTGCTCTCAGTGCTGTGAGCGGTTGTCCCAAGTAATGGTACAACTGAAGGTCACGCACTGATGTTCCTCCTGTACGTACTCAAGTTGAGGAGACTCAGACTGTGGGAAAATCTGGTTTTCCTTAGAAACTTCTTCAATACAGCAAAGGACAACACTTAATTCTCAGAGCGAGTCCAATTTAAATAAAAAAAGACAAACCAACCCCCCAGTGCTTAGTTTTATGGATCTCAAGTCATTGGTAGAGGAAACGTTATTTTGGAAAGGCCTGGGAGAAGTGAGGAGCGCTCTCTGTTCTGGCAAAGAAACAAACCTTTGTTATCAAATAAAAGGAAGGAGTTTGTTTGCAGATTATTTTCAATGAAATGACTCAGCAGGATTAAATTCCACCCAGAAATCCCTTCCATAACATCTTTGCTAAGCGACATTCAATAGCAGAAGAGGAAAATCCAACCCTCTTCCTGTACGTCAGTAAATAAAGCATCAGCCAAGCGCTGGGCAACCACCAGTTAACTCCACAACCTCAGCAATCCCCCTCCTTTACAACCTGGCATCTTAATTCTCCGTTCGGATTCAACAGTAGATATCACAGTGATCTCATTTATTTTGCAAGCTGATGAAATCTTCACGAACGCTGCAGTATTTTTATAACCGCTATAATCAAACCCATTTATGACGTGCTGCACTTCAGCTTGTTTTAACAGAACGTTTACAGAGATATTTCCTGATGTCTGTCTTTTGTTTGCTGTGCTAGTTTATAGAGCTCAGTGGCTTGTAGGGGCTTGCCTACAGTAACGTGCCAGTGTACATTCATCTAACACGTCTCCAGGTTTTAATAGATTACCACAAATAAATCTGCATCAGGGCATGAATTTAAAGATACTAGCGAGTCTGTGTGCATACCCGTGTCTGCATATATATGTGCCATACACAAAATATATACACGCCATATACCAAATACATATACATGCACAGTGTGAGTTATGATTAAGAAGAATTTCAAACAAACTGAGAAAGAATTAAGGCCGCAATGTCCCGTTGTAACTTCCCACCGTTCTCTTAAACGCTGACTTTCTCTTCATCCTTTTTCTAAATCATCTTCAAAAGGATATTTAAAACATTTTGTCTTCCTTGCTTGAGTTACAGGTTTTTCCCAGGCAGCTCAGAATTTAATTCCAGGCTGGCTCCTTACTAGGTGCTACAATTGATAAGATCGGACATCTCCATTACACAGGGAATGCCAAATGCTTCCACAGGCTTAAAACAATCACTTCCCTTTGTTGTAAAAATATCTCAAGCTCCATCTTCTATTCCAGGAGTCTCTGAATAAGAAACAAATCACCCTAATGGAAATGCATCAGTGCTCTCACAGCTGCATGCTCCCCACACATCTGAAGAACACCAACACTACCTCATGCTGCACTGTAACACCAAAGGGAAGAAACCCCCCTGGCTTTTCCAGGCTATTTTTCACTTTTAAATACCCATGCAGGCATTTCAGGAATTATTTTTAAAGTGCCTTTGAAAATTAGTGGTTTGATAATATTAACGCTATTTTCCTTTTTTTTCTACAAAGATTTTCAAACGAGACCAGGCACACGTGAATTAAGAGATGCTTTAACAGTTGGAAAACCTCACGCCTTAAGAAGCTACTAACTTTATTAACAAAAGTTTATGGTGTGGAAGGAAATGGCTGATGTGTCACGTTAGCTAATGTAGCTACATACAAAAGCTGTATTTGTATGTTACATATGCATTGTCTGTGTCAAAACAGTAAGAAACCTCATTTTAGAGACTATTTTACCTGCCCACCTTCACAGCACCAGCAACGCCCCTTATTCTGCTTCTACCACTGCGTCTATTTTAGTGATTACCTATCACCTAAAAATCTAAGGGTCTGTTGGACTGAAAATTACCCCCTCAGTATTTTTCTGTTGGCAAAACAGCAGAGACTTGGGAGATGGAGATGAAAGAGAACAGCACTGAACTTTCTCTCTTACGTATACAACTATCTTGCTTATACTCAACAGATCACCAGCAGGTTCCATCGGAACGCTCCTTCTGAAACAGCAGAGTTAAGGCAAAAAAAGAAAAAACAAAGAAAAGCAAACAAACATTTAACTTGGAACTGCTTATCACTTTAAGAAAAGATTGCAACATTAACAGATTGCAATAAATAGGCTAAAACTCCTTCCCAGCTGATTAAATACATTTCACAACATAGCTAGCTTCAATTTTTTCATCTTTTTTTTAATCAAGGCGAGCTTTTTGACTGAACTGGCCTTGATTATCTTAAGGCAGTATAGACTTTTCCATCCTAGTCTGAACAGCTGGATTCAAGCACTGCAATCACCCTTCAGTGACTACTCACATGACTAACAACATCAGGTCCACTTACTGTTCATGAATTATTAAACAGCTCTACTCAAGTAACTTCCTCCTTCTTGGGGTGGGTCACCTCCAGGTACGCTGCAACTATCCTGAACTGCCACATTTACATCTGAGGTGTTCTGTAAGCTTACCATGGCCGCAGGAAACTCAGAGAAAAGGCCACTAGTAAAAGCACCTAAACCAACGTACAATGTATTATATACCATTAATAATCTTACCAAAGATTAGAGATGTTGGTGAGAAATTTTTAATGACCCGTGACTACTTTCTAGTCTACTGTTACAGCCAGAAAGAAAACATCCCTGTACGAAACTGGCACCAACGTTCAGCACTGAGCTGGAAAACCAGTACTGCCTTCTCAGGGACCAAGACACCCACTTCAGCTTCCCCCGGAGCTGGAACCGAGCTCGAGGCTGTTTATTCCACGAGACCGGAGATTTTAAGTTTCAAATTTCTTAATAAAGGAAGCAGCCAAAAACGTCTCAGTCCTGTCGCTGCTGCAGTCAAGTAACACAGGCTTGCTTGCTGAGAAGTACGACAGTAAACAAAATACACGCTTGTCTGCATTTGCCAATCAAAATAACCTCCAATCTGGAGGACGCGGATTCAGGCTGAATTAGTGAATTCTGTAACACTACTGAGACGGGACTTCAGCAGAAAGAGGAGACAAAGCAGATTACACGAATATTTCATAAAGCAAGCAAGCATCTTACTCTTTGATGCAGTCCTACAGACGGCACGCAGAACTGGCTGCAATTAGGTCATCGCACGGTATCGCTAAGAAGATTGAAGATTTTAGATTTAAGAACGCTAAAAATAAGGTAGAAGCACACTCTGAATGAGCACAGACACAACCTGAAGCGTTTCAAAGCGTTTTCAAAGAGCCAGCGTTTGCTGTGAGATCACACGTAATACACTGAGCCTTAATCTGCCACAACACAAAAAAACAGAGCGTTTAGAAAAGTTGTGGATTAAAAAAAACGTTATGGATAATAAAAAAAACGTTATGGATAATAAAAAAACATACATCACGATCCCATTTTAAGACATTATCAAATACTTTCAAAGTTTTACCAGTTTTTGCTGCAGGTAACCTGAAGCTTTAACAGAAAAGCCAAAGAGCCCGAATAAAGCTATCCAAACTAAATGTTTCTGATTAATACATTACCTTTCCTTGACTGTAGATATCTCACAGCCCTTATCAAAGTAGGCCAGATCCGTTTCATTTCCCTAAGGTTAAGCTGGTGAGCAGCATACAGAGCACTCATCAACTAAGGAATGGCCACCATTCAACGACAAATATAGCACAAGCTATTTCTCATCTGTCCTATTTTATTTTTTTTTTGGAGGCTGACTGAGATGTAGGTTCTTCTAGAATTCACCACAATTGGCAGCCTTGAAGATGCTGGTGCCTTTGTCCTCTTACGCAACTCCTGGTGTCCCCCTTCTCCCCCCAACAGGAATAAAAAGCAATTACAAGGCTGCTCTCCGTTTCAGGGCAGAAGAGGCTGGGTAAGCAATCTCCCCTGAAGTTACCTTCTGCGAACACTTCACAGGCGACCAGGGGAAGAGAGAAGGATTGTTTTTCATTCATTTTAGTTGCTGGAGTGGGTGGAGGGGGGGATCGATAGCTTTTGTCATGGCCCAACGCAGCCATCTTCTGCGAGGAGCAGCTAGCCCTGCTGTAGTCCTCCTCTGGTGCTGGAGCAGGAGGGGGAAAACCGATACCCCCAGTACTAACCAGCACCAACAACAGATGGTGACGACTTGCTGCTGCTTTGAAAAGATTTTTCTTCTCTGCTTTTGAAAGTTACTCTCTGGGAAGTACCTTCTTCCTGACCCTCAGAAAAGTCCAAGGAGATGAATCCCAATTTCATCCAATACTTTCGCTATGCAATTTATGACACACAGGAGCAGACACCGTTACTACCCCTTCACAGTAAACAAGTTTTACAAAGCACAAAGCACAGCTTTGTTTCAGCTTTGTTTCCAGCTACTGTTACTCGCTGTTTTATTAACTATTATTCTGACAGATTCTGTACATCACGAGACGTTACCAGGAGGTGGTGTTGAAAAGAAGAAATCACAGAATTTTAAGTTATTTCCACTATATTTACCACTATTTTTGTGTGGCAGATGCCGGTTTAGCCTGAGCAGTTCAGCAAGGTGCTGAAAGCACCCAAGACAAAGGCAGTGTTAAGTGCTCACTCCTGTGTGCTCCCCATAACGAGACAATAAAAACTCTAAATAAATTTACTGTTATTTTTTCCAAGACAACGCAGCAGCAGCTACGCCTACCAAATCCTTAGCTCAGATACGGCTCCCCTGAACTTCTGAAGTAACTGCCTCTGTCTGCAATCCAAGATCACGGTGACGCAATCCTTCACTGCCAGTTTCTATTCCAAAAAAGAAAGTACATTGAAATGAAAGTGAACGCCAGGGAAGTTGTGCTTACAATCGGAAACGCTCAACCTTTGAGAGCTGCTCTCCATCTAGGGAAGATTCGATTCTTTGGGTGCTAACAGAATTTTGAGTTTAATCCCTGTACTGCATCTTCACATACACGCTCCCACCCAGGGCGCCGACAGACAAATACCTTCTAGATTATAATCGAATAAATATTAATGCCTTGGGATGCAAGTTAAGATAATCAAGTGAATGAGTTTCACGCGTCCACCTAATCGTTGTTAAGCCCCACTATCAAGTCACTGCAACCAACACGAGCTCTGTGGACAGTTATTGTCTCCTTTGGGGGGTGAATAATTGGGGGGCACCTTCCAGGAGATCAAGCAGGAAGATCTTAGTCTGCTACTCTAAACGCTTCCTACCATCGGCCACTTCAAGCCTACTTCTTCCAAAGGGTAAGTGAAGGCAGAATGACGCTCACAGGGGTTTTGAACGTACAAAGCTCAAAACCGAAGCCCTCAGAGCCTCCCATCACTGGAAGTAAAAACCCAAACATCTCGAGCACCCGTTCACTGCGAACCAAAGTGGAAATAAAGCAAGACGAGGCAGTGGAGCTGTCAGGTGAAAGCAGATCCTGCGGCTGCTTCGCTTCACCAGCGCATGACTAGAATAAAAACATTTTCTCTCCTAGCTTCGTTTATTTTTTCTTTGAGGAGAAGAAAACCTACGGACCCACAGGTGGTAAAACATTACATTA
>VZZY01020694.1:177369-210939 GCA_013400335.1 Eurystomus gularis
TGGGGATGCGCTTCCCGCGCCCCGCCTCGGAGGCCGTTGTCGCAGCCCCAGGCCCCGGCCCGGCCCCGCGGCACTGGGAGCCGGGCACCGCTCCTCTGGGTCCTGGGGCTACACCCGAGCCCGGCCGTGCTGGAAAGAGAACCCGACACCCCAAAAACTTCCATCAACTTCAGCAGGCGCTGCGCTGAGACCCTGCCTGGGGTCTCAGACGGGTGAAAGCGGCCTGGCTGTGCTCCTTGGCCTTAAAAAAAAAAAGAGCAAAGATCAGAGCCGGCGCCGGTGCTTGCTCAGAACCACATCCAGCCCCCCTCTAAAACCAGGGTGTCTTTATATACCCCGCATCAGAAGGCAGAGGCGGCTGCGAAGGGACTTGCTGCCCGGCACTTGCATCTTCGTGGCTGTTCCAACACTCCTGGGAACGGCTTATAACTGTTTTTTTCCCCCCCTTTTAAAAATGCAGCTGTAAACACTGCGAGAGCCTAAAGTTTATAAACACGCATTCAGGCAGCGTGTGTATAGGGAAATAAGGAAAACAGCCGTTTTACTCTTAGTAAAAAAATGTCACAAAAATTATACATGACTGATTCAGCTGAAATATTAAAAAAAAAGAAATCATCTGCAGGAACAAGACTCGCACTGATCATTAAAGCTTTTTATATATTCCACGGTAAGCTTTTCTCACCCGCAGCCCCCAGCAGCAAGGCGAAAGGCTAATCCAAGACTATAACCAAAAGGGAATTAATCTCAAGCTAGCAGCCTTCAACTTAACCCATCTGCCTGCTTGTAGCTGCACACACTCATCTGCCGCGCACGCTTAATTACTGCTCTTTACCTATAAACGCTGCAATCTTCCTTTCTCAATACACTGCGACGCAGAAGTACAGCGGCGCACGTCCAAACTCTTGATAAATACAGTTGCTGCTTTTTTGGATGTATTCTTTTCTTCTCTTTAAGGGAGAAAAAAAAAAATATTCAGTGGAGGGAAAAAAAAAAAAAGAGATTAGGCCACAACCAGGCCCATCAGATGTTCTGCATCACTGCTCAGGCACAAAGCTCTTTCTGGGGCTGAAGAAAGCCAAAGGGAGCTGAAGACGTGCCTGGATGCCTTCCTCCCCCCAAAACCACAAAGTTTTCAAAGCCCCTACTGCTACACAGCGAGCTGAATACTTCCAACAACAAGGTCGCTTATATTTACCCTCAATAATAAAGCAAAGCATGCCACAGCAATATTTGAACACCAATTATTGTATTCGCGTCTGCAGAAGATGCAGGGAGAGGTGCCTCTGTGGTTCAAGGTGCAGGGAAGCTGCTTTGAAACATCCAGCTCTGCTCTGGGCTTCTGTGATGACCTTGAGCAAGTCACTCTGCTCTCCTCACAAACCTGAGAGCTGCAGGTACTTCAGTTTTCCCCAAATTGGTTTACTCTGTGAGGTAAGGTGTAAAACATAAAACACCTGTGGGGTTGTTTGGGTTTTTTTCCCCATAAAAAATGAAGTGTTTTGCAGAAAAGTAGCTTAAAAAGTTTAGTAAAAATGTCAGGGTCTAAACTAAGTTTTACCCTTTAAATATCAACTGGTAAGTGCATTACCAAGGAGAATTTTAATAAACAATGTGTGGACTCACATTTTTCCTTCGACTTTTAACAGATGAGGCTACTAGAGATTATCAACCCCCGTGTCAACAGGCACTGCCTGCTCCTTACAGCTGTCCCTGTGGATGAGCCGAGTACAAGAATCGTTCTCCTCAAGGACATACTTTCTTGAAATATGAGGCAAAAAAGTACTGCATGAGAATTTTTTAATTCCATTCTAGAAGGTACCCAGTATTTTACACTGATGATATATTTTTCAAAATAAGCCACGTGCTTCCTTGATGTTATTTATTTAATGACTTCATCTCTATTTGTTGTAAGAAGTAACCAGTAACATGCTCATTCTCTTCTTCCAGGTAACACCATCAGGTTTTCTGCACAAAAAAAAGCACAAGCTTTGTGTTCTAGAAAAAGTCAGAAATCCCACTGAGTTGTGACGGGGAAGGGGGGCAGGGATAGAGCAGAAGACAAGGCACAAAGTAAAAAGAGTCCCTAGTATACTTAGTATTAACTATTTGCAAAATTTTCTACACATTGCTCATCAGGTAGCTGAGTATCATTTCTGTTAAATAGTCTGGTTTAAGTAAAGCCAGATTATAACGTTTACTGAGGTAAGGAACATCTGTCAGAAATTAGGACTGTGGAACAGGGAACATGAATTCTTGCATAAGATGCAGATGCTGACATACGCTGATAGTATCTGCGTAGTACTTACTGTGTAAGCAACGATGCCAACAGCTATCAAAGCAAATTCTAAAAAAGTCTTTATTTAAAGAGAATGAACGCACATCAGTTTATATGAAGAACATGTAGAAGCACCGGTCATCTTCCTAAAATAGACATTGCAACCAGAAAAAACCCTCAGACTACCCCAATAACAGACAGGTCAAGGTCCTCGGCGAGGAGATGGCATTTTGCCTCTGAGGAAATTCAAGTCAAGACTATTTTACTGTGACTATGACTTCAGTTGCTCAATTTCTACTGAATATCAGCATCAGGTTTTTGAAAGCAAGAGGAAAAAAATAGTCGGAAGCTTCTGAACTGTATCAAGGCATTTAGGTTTTGTTTTAATTTTGCCTGCAGGGCTACTCCTGTCTCCTAGTGAAGTCGACTGCAAAAATCACAAAGCCTTGTGGAATACAGGGTTAAACAACAGTTTTGTACAACTGGAGGCACATAAAAGGTTGTATGTTTTCCACTCCAGCTTATCCAAACAAAAATAAAGATGTGAAACGCCTACCAGAGGAACAGCCAAAACCTGCCTTTCTCTAGGGTTAAGTCTAGAGACTGAGCTCCTGGGGGTGTCTCAGGATCTCATCAGCAGAGACCTGACCACAGTTTTTTCCCTCACTGAACGGCATCATTGGGATCTCTCAGCTATTCAACCAATTATTTTCACATCAGTTAATATCTCTATTCATCAAATTTCGATCAAACCGGCTGGCAAGTTGGGAAGGGGAAGAGGACAGAGCCAGAGAACACTCGCCTGAGATTCACTGCCCTGAGAAACCAAACAACTCAGGCTTTGTGAAGAAAGATCTGTATCAAAGCAGCATTTGACAGTAGAATGAAGATTTCTTTTTCTGTTCCTCTTCTGCAACATCTCAGCTGCTCAATGAACCCACACCAGAGATCTCCTTCCAACAGTGAGAAGAGAACAGCCCGCTTGCTTGTTAAGACAGAAATTAAGAGCAGTATCATCGTCGTCATCGCTATTTTGGACTCGACCATTCATAGTCTTAGCCACTTCATGGGCTGCTGTTTATCCCTCTAATAGCTACTAGAGGCTGAAGAACAAATGCGTGTATTTCAAGATGATCTGCATATTGATGTAAGAGATGGGAGAACATTTCTTCATTGCATTCATTTTGCTAATAAAAAACGAAAGCTCCCAAACCAAGTTTGCCCTCAGGAGAAGTGGAGGATTTCTTTTGTAGAGCCACAGACGATGTTTACTGAGACAACTGTAAAGCTAAGAGTGCCTGATAACCCTTTGAAAAATTAAAACGTGTTTATTGCCCATGTGACAATCTTCTGCATCTTAATTAACTTGCTTTTCCATATTTGTATCAAAAATTCTGCAAACACGCTCTCCAAAGATCCAAACTCCACTGGAACCTCCACTACTCTTCATTCTCTCAAGCTTGTTCCTTATCTGTTTTTCTTTTTTTCCTTACCATAATTATTTTGTGTGCATGTGCGTAATATTTAAGAGTGGAAAAGCTTACCTGCCCTAAGTTGCCCTTTAGCCGTAGTCAAACAAACTTCTCCTTTGTTCACAAGAACTCTGAAAAACTACACTGCCATTACATCCAATCTGGAATTGCACCTCCTGAAGTTCAGTTTAACTAAACTTAAATTTGCTACGGCTGCCTTGGAAATCTACCTTGGATTACCTGGTCTCTAAATCTACCATTACTTACCCTCTAGCAGCCCCTCACCCCTCCACCCATGTCTTCTCCTGAACACCCTTTGCCAAAGGGCACAACAAAGGGTAAGGATCACAGGTTACCATGAGCTCGAAGGATCTCTGAAGACTGCAAGCTCAGACATCATCATAAGGCCACCACAGATGTTCGTTCTTATTTGGCTGTAAGCATTCTGACAGATAAAACTAAGAGATAAACGACATTTTACCATGAGCGTCCAAATCCAAGCCCAGTCCTCCAATCGAAATAATTCAGCACAACTGAGAAGCAACATTGTCTCCATGAGTTCATTTCAACCGTCGCAATATCAACAAGCTAATTCTATGCTCTTGGTTCGATTAGGCCATTTTTCTCCTGAAGGGAAAAGGTAAAGAGGACTTGGGAAATAAACTTTAGAAAATTTAAAAACAAACAACCAACCAACCCAACAGCTAAGCAAACTACTGGTAACATCCACTGCCTGGGAAGCCACATGGTTAGTGAGGTTCCCTTCAATCAAATGAAATATTTGGATTTGTGGTTTTAGTCTACATTTTGAACTTCTAGTGGTACCTGCTTTAAGATTTCTTGCTCAGAGAATGCTTGAGATTTGAACAAGTATGACTGAGTGAAGCTTGCACTTCCAAGCTTCAACCTGGAGCAGCTGATAGCCAGGAAGAGAAGAAAATACACTACAAGGTTCACACCAAAGTGCTTCAGCTGACCAGAAGAAGACGCCAGTATCCCAACATAAACTCATTCTAGAATGAAAACTGCTTTGGAGCTCTGCTTAAGACATTCTCCTGGCATAAATTCAATCCAATACTGAATTTATTGTTATGTCCCTCCATTTGGTAGAATACATCCAGGGTATTCCTGAGAAATGCGGATTTGAAAGCCACATTTTATCACCTTCTGGGCTCCGGTCACCTAATTAGCCTCACTATCCTCTTAATTACATTTTAAAGTAGTGAGATGGGCAAGGGAAACAGAGCAGAAGGGACTAGTGTTAATGAAGTTTCCCATACTTCCCCTTCCCAAAGGATCCTGTGAAGCTGAGCAGCCCAGCAGACAGCACACAGCCTCCCAGCCCATGCTGTCAAGACAACAGATGCTAGAAGGACCACTAAATTAACTTTATTTTTATTATTTCATAAATAAAGACTAGCCATTTTTTAAACCCATATGGGTTGGATTAATTTTCAGGCATGAAAGTTGTAGCAGATTTTCTTGTGGGTGGACCAACCCGCTCAGATTCTCCCACTTCCTTCCATTAACTTTTTGAAGGTTTACTGTGGAGAAGTATTAAGTCAGGGCCATGAAAGCTGAGAACGGTTTAAAATTACTCCTTCCTTGGGGCGCTGATTCCAATCTTCTGCCTCTTCATGTTCTAGGCTATTTACAAAAAACAAACAACAAAACCGTTGCTATCCTCAAGACATCTCTGAGAAGTTCCTTCACCTGGAAAACCTGGAAAACTAAGAGAAGAAAACGTGAACTCTACACGTCCTACTCCTTGTTTTACTGCAAAATAAAGTCTGATAATTTTACTCTGTGACAGGGCTCACTGTGCTCATCAGTCTGCACTCACTGCTGCTCTTCAACCTTCTCAGATTGGGAGAAAGAAGAGGGCTGACAGGAGGAGGAGTGAGACAAAGGTATCCAGAATGGTCACCAGAACGGTCACCAGAACCTCTCTTTCCTCTGTTTATGGGGAAAATCTTCTACAGAGCAGAAGGTACCTGAAGGGGGAGGACCCCAGCCCTTTGATGCTGTTTAAAGGCAAGGCATTCTGCAAGGGATTACTTTTGTTCTGTGGAAGGAATCCATGAGTGGATCAGTTGACCTTCCAGATGCTTCTGAAAACCCCTCTTCATTAATTCAAGGGTAACCTAGAAATAATTAGTCACATCTTCTAAGAGGGATCTAGGAAAATGAAGTTGCTTATGGGTCAGCAAGTCTCTTCAGCGCCTGTTCAGATCTGGGCTGCTTTCCCTCTCATCTAATAACCGGTTACACAAAAGGAAGTAAGAAAGTTGTGCGGCCACAGAGGGCCCAATTAATTTGCCAGAAGTGGTGAAGTCTGGGCATGTCTCCCTTGTCCTGCTTCTCCCCCACATGCTAAATACAGCAGCTTACCAAAAAACTCTGCGCTAAAAAGATGTCTACAACTAAGAGCTGCACCTGATTTATGTTATCGCTGCACCTCAGAAGAAACTATGTAAATTTTCAAAGACTCTCAGCATCGCATAAAGCACAAACACAACATTAGCCATTCCTCAGACTTCCAAACCATTAAATACAATTACAAACTGAAGAAAAAATAATCCATGAGCTCACAATAAGGCAACATTATTCCATTTATATTTAAAAACATGCTGGTGGAACAGTTAACATTGCATTTTGTAGTGAAGGATGAGCACAGCATAAATCTCCTATGTATAAATTAACATTTATAGGCCAAGACAAATACCGATCTAATTTTCAAGTTCCCGTTTTACAGAAGAAATCCGCAAGCCAGGATTGACACCCCGCAAGTCTAAGAAAAAGGCAAATTAAAAATTAATTTTTACGGAACATGACTTTAAAGTTTTATAATGCAAACACCAAGGCTGCTCGATTAACTCTGCCAATTCCGTGCCTAACCTACCAAGCAAAGACTATTGTATTTAAAAAACAAGCAAATGATGTTAAATAGACACAAAACCCCCTTTCTCTCTCCAAATAGCACAATTTAGATTCAAAACTGTTTCGTTAGAAATTCCAACAGTTTGATGTTTTCTTTAGAAGAACCTCCAGCAGAGCCCAGATGTAGCTGAGCCCCTAAATCACAGAAAATTCGATTCCTATTCACTTCAATCAATTCCTCTCCCAATTTTATACCAAGAGCAGCCATTCACTTCACAAGAGCTTCCACCTACATCGCTGCTTCGTGAGAGCAGCAATAAACGGTCAAGGAGCAGTTCCTCAGGCAGTCATTTTATGCTCTGTTATGGGCAATTAAAGGTCATCTTCAGCTAACACAAACCTTTTATTCGGTGCAAAATCCACCATCTTAAATAGCTTCATTTGTTCCTCCAATTACACAAGACAACTTGTCAGCACGGTTCTGTTGAACACGTTGTGCTTACGTATGAAAATGACTACAAAGCGGGATCAAAGTGCTCAGAAAACACGAGAACATGGTGCTTCGTTTTAAAAAGGCTTCCAGGAGCTCACCACCAACTCGAGCTCAAGTTGGTCTAGCCTACCAGCTGGGAAACGAGATGAAACAGCTCTCGATATTTCAAAGACAGCAAATATGCCCAGCCTGCACCCTTTTGTAACACAGACCTTTATGAGCAGAATAGCGCAACCTCTTCTCCGTAGCTTCAAACTCAACTTGGAAACGTACTGAACTTTATCTGCCGACTTGAGGACAACGTCAGCACGAAAGGCAGTGCTTTGATGAAGCTCGAAACACATTCAAGAGTGCTGTAATAAAAATTAAACCAGGCAAGACTAACCAAGGTTTGGGGCACAGCCCTACTTCAGATCTAGGGGAAGGGATAGTACATAAATATCCTACGTCTTTAAGTGGTAGACAGAACATAAAACAGCCAACCTTTCTGATGGCAGCCTGAATGATCTACATTTCCAAACATCACAGGAACAACACTGTCCACACGTAACAGCATCTGATAGGGCCAAGAGCTCATTTCTTGAGAAGTACCGAGTTGCTGAGCACCAAAAACCTGTAGTACTGGTCTCCACAATCCCATTTGATTCATCTGAACCATAAAGCTGTATTAAAAGCTTTGAAGAGAAAAGAGACTGGGACAAAAATCAGTGAATGCGTAAACGGAGGAAGACTATAAGCCTTGTCCTGCCACCAAGACACGTAAAGTGTGGTAAGCTTCAACCAGTAGCAGTTCAAGTACTGTGAAATGAAAGCACAGTAGGAATTTTTCAGTTGCAGAAGGAGCTGTGAAACTGCCATGCCAACAGGTTAAATATCTTCCAGGAATGAGTTAAGCCTAGTCAATTCTGCCTTAGGGTAAAAGGACAGACTTCCTTTTCCTCCCTCAAGTTTTGAAGGGCACGGGTCACTAAAAGCCTGACGACTGTCCTTCAAATGTCTACTCAAACCCCTCCTTTAAGAAGTTCTATATAAAAATCTCAATAATACAGTTACTGATATTTCCAGAACCTCAACGATCATGACCACTTCTAACACCTCACTGGTTCCCTCACCTTTCTCTATCACAAGGCCTCAAGTTTCAGTAACACCTTCTAATCCTCCTCTTGGAGGATGCAGAGTTGACCAGGGAACAGGCAGCAGCAACTTCAGTGCTAATCAAGAATGTCTCATGGAGACTAGAAGTCTTAGTTGCATTTGAAGTTTTCATTACCACTTCAGCTGCTCTTCGAGCCCATGGAAGCTTGCTCCAAGAAGGCAAAGAACCATTTTGCTGGAGCTGTTTGTAAAGCAGAACAACCACAACCATGTGTGCTGACAGCCTGGCCCAGGCAGCCTTTATGGATTTAGTTCAGAAGCAGGTAAATCTGACTCCCAACAAAGTCTATTAATCCTGGAAATACAGTTCCAATATTTCTTCGCATTCCTCCTTTCACAGAAAGTTGTCACACGCTGCTGTGAAAAAAAACTAAAAAGAAAAATCAAGCCATGTGACACCATCCAGCAAGTAATCTGAATGGGGACCAACTGGAAACTTTAAAGAGTTTTTTTTAAAGGGTTAATTAGTGAATGAAGATAAAATCTGGAAAAATCTCTTCGTCCTAGAGTTAAACAAGTTCTTAGGAATTTCTTCAGAAGTCTCACAGCTATCTCAAGTGTCATTCCAGCGCACCAATGGAAGCACAGCACTACACGCCCCACTGCTGTTCTTCTGAGCCTTTGTCAGAATAAAGGCCTGAGGAAAAATGTGCTTGCTACAAAAACAGACTCAGATTTTTAAATTATTTTTTTATTTATTTTAAGTTTGACCCTTCCACATGAAAACCTGAAGAACATCAGCTTCACGCCTGACAAAACTCCTGTAGTTTTTTATATTCAATTTATTGGTCCCAAGGGAGAAGGTCTGCAGGAAATGGCACAGCTATCATAAGATGTTTGGATATTCTCTTAAGCACGTTCTTCATCTTCTGAAAATAAAAAAGGGAAGGAGGAGGGGAAGAAGTCACAGGTACAATATCTAGAATTTTCCTTACTACTTCCTTTTTCCAATCTTCTGCTGAGCAAAAAAAAACTTGCATAAATAAGTTATTAGCTAACGACACAAGCAGAGCAGTGGAGCTGCACATTAAGAGCTGTCGAGGATGTAAAAGTAAACTGAAGGAAAGCTGATAGAATCCTTTATTTACGGTCATTTTAGGCATAACTTATAACAAAGCAGTTGATAAAAGTACAGCCATGCAATGTTTATCCTCTCAGTTCGCCGTAGCCCGTGATGTTCTACTTCAAACAAGCTTATGTGTATTTTGGGAGAAGATCCCAAGTCACTCCCAGCTCAGGTCTTGCAGAACAAAAAAAACACCACTCTCTAACAACTAATACTTTATATAAACCAACTACAGAAGATCCAGCTTGATTTTCAAAATCTTTCTTTCAGTAACACTGTCATCCCCACCCTTCCTTTCCTTCATGCTGGCTGCTATGAAAACCTTAGGTCCTCTGACACTTCAACAAGCATACCCAATGCACCTATCCAAGAAAGCTCCACGTCTCCTCAAAACCTACTGCTAATTGTGCCCAATTCCTCTAGTATTAACTTCTTGAGAAGCTGGAGGGATGGGGAAAACCTTCCTTTCCACTAACTTTGTGTTTTAGCAGCAGCCAGAAAAAAAACCACACCAAAAACCCAAGAAGACTAAAAAAAGAGGTAACACCATGAACATCTTATCAAGGCTCCATCATTGCTCAGTCATTTAGGTTGCTTCTGCAGTAGGACACCACAATATGGGACAAATATAACTGGATAGAAGACCAACACGGCGTGTGGGTTGAACAAACTCACACAAACTCGAAGTGTATTATGGAGCAAAATGCAAAGACCTCCAAGAGTTGATGGAGGTTACAGAAATTCACACAAACGGTACTTTCTGCGGAGAAGTCTTCTGAAAACAGAAAGTATCATGGGCACAAACAGGGTATCGCTCACAGGACAGAGTAAAGAACGCAGGTTTATGCACCATAATTATTCATTTCTTCAGTTTTCAAAAGGTCATGTTTTCCTTAAGTAATTCTGCACCAGAACAAGATACTTTCAGTTACTGCCACTGAACGTTGTGTTGTAAAGAAGTAACCAAATCTCTCATTCACAACATCCTGATGCCCTGATTATTACTCGCTGTCCTCTGTTTGGGAGGGTGGCTCTGCTCTTGGATTTATTTTTTTTTCCTCCTGTAAGAGAAGATAGATGAATTCTCCAGCTCTTGGCAGATACCCACCTCCCACCCTGCCCACACAAAAAACCTTTCGTAAATGAAGCTGGTGAGGTGTCTTGAGAATGAGCCTTATGAGGAGCATCTGAGGGACCTGGGGTTAAGTCTGAAGAAAAGGAGGCTGAGGAGAGACCTTATTGCTCTCAACTACCTGAAAGGAGGTTGCAAGGAGCTGGGTGACTTCTCACAAGTCACAACTGATAGGACAAGAGGAAAGGGCATCAAGTAACGTTAGGGAAGGTTTAGGTTAGACATTAGGAAAAATGTCTACACGAAAAGGGTTATCAAAGACTGGAACAGGCTGCCCAGGGAAGTGGTTGAATCCCCATCCCTGGATGGATTTAAAAGCCATCTAGATACGGTGCTCAAGGATACAGTGTAGAAGTGGGTCTGGAAGAGACAGATCACAGTTGGACCTGATGATCTTAAAGGTCTTTTCCAACCATGACAATTCTGTACTAAAAGACCCCCACGCTACAAAAAAAACCCCCTAGTTCCCTGCACACACCAAGCACAGAACAGACAATGCTTTGGGCACTCTGCTCCTGTCAGGATGTCACATCCCAGCAGGGTTTGCTGTACTGAGCTGGAACAGGGACACTTGGTTGGGTCTTTACAGGTGAGAAGTCCAAAAGCATTTACTGCACAGCTACTCCTCGAGGCCAAGAATTACGTTTCTCCTGCAGAAATACACGAAACATCACATGTCTGTAACCTTGGTGGAGTCCAGACAGGATTCTACTTTAGATCTAGCTCAAGTACATTGCTTGAGTAGCCCATATCAGTGTCCCTTCTACACTGCCATTGCCACCAAGAACATCCATTTGGGTGTGCAGAGGGGAATGAGCTTCCTCTGCTTCGCTTCCTGACGGCCTCAGCTGAACTTGAACTGCCAGTTCCTACACGTCCATTTTGTAACAGCAGAATAAAAATTTAATGGCACAGAACCCACAAATGACCTTTTTTCAGTCCACATTCCTTCAGCTCCAAAGCAGGTGCATCTCACTGCCAATAAACATCCTGTTCTAAGCAAAACAAAATGAGTTATTTATTTTCTTGACAGCATGTAGTACAGAGTTCTAAGTCCTGCTGCAATACCTCTGATATTAGTGCTGACAAAATCCATAAAATTCACGAGTTTCTGTCCTAGGTGGTTTCTCCCCCACCTCCAAAAAATCCCATCCAAAATTTTTTCAGAATTTTCTCTTCTATATTTTGCCCAAAAGCTTACCTTTTTTTTTCTCCTTTTTTTTTTTTTTAAGAAGAATGCCAACTCTGAATATGTTTAAAATAAAATGACTCCCCTTTTTGCAGCCCTAGCTACACGAGGTATCAATTACCCACCTCTCAAATGGAAGACTAACAATCTTCATCCCGGAAAACCTGGCTGAGGAGTGTCAACACATGCCCACATGACACTGAAGCTCAAGCTCCTTGTCCATCATCCTCAATGAGAGAAGATAAGCAATCCTAGTATTCCTAACACAAGCTTTCCGAACTAAGAATAAAATTAAGTACATTATCTAAAAGAACAGAGAAAAAGGGGCTAAATTCAAAGCTGGGCTGCTAACCAGAATCAGGGTATTTCAAGCTACCCAAGTGGAGCAGCACTGGTTCTCCCCACACCGTTTTCCATCACTTACAAAAAGAAGTTGAACAGTTTTCCCTAGGAAGGGTATCCCTCCAAACTGCAAAATTCCGATTCTCAAGACATCGTGGGCAATATTAATTTCTAAGGAAGTAGCGGAAAATTTCCAAATTGTCCTAAAATAGCAATGAATTAGAACCAAGAAGAAAAAAGTCTTACATGTTATATATTCAAGGGATACAATTTGTGTGTGAGGCACCCTTGACTACTGGAACTCTCCCACTTCAAGGTGACTGCACGGGAGCAAGCAAGAAGAACCCTCATGGCAGCATGTAACGTTTGGAAAACCCTGGGAGCAAGAACTACAGACAAGGACTGACAGATGGATGTCCTGAACTGCTGCTTTATTTGTTTCTTGTAAACTCTCCAGACTATTAACCCAGCTCGTTAACATTTATAGGAACATCAGGTGCAGGACTCAAAGGACGTGTTGTCAACTCCTACTTCCTCATATAATCATGTTATAGTCCCATTAAGTGATAAATGTTTCAAATTTCACCTTCCTTAAGCATCAAAACAGACTAGAGCAGGTAGGACTGTTCCTATCTTCAAGGAAGGCGAGGAGGGAGGGTCTGGATAGCTACAGCCTGACCTCCATTCCTGACAAGGTGATGGAGCAAATAACCCTAGAAGCCATTTCTAAACATACAAGGTCAAGAGGGTGATCAGGAGTAGTCAGCATGGATACATGAAGAGGAAATCATGCCTGACCAACCTGATAGGCTTCTATGGTGAACATACTAGCTTGGTGGATGAGAAGATCTGTTGTTTCTCTACTTCAGCAAGGCTTTCAACACTGTGTCCAATGACAAGATCCTAACAGACAAACTGACAAAGTATGGACTAGACAGAAGGACAGGAAAGGACAGGACGAAGGACCGGCTCTGGCAGGGGGGTTGGACTGGATGACCTCCAGAGGTCCCTTCCAACCCCTACCAGTCTGTGATTCTGTAAACAAATAGACACTGAGATGACCTTGAAACTGTTTGGACTGTCAGGCTCGAAGGGTTGTGTTCAGCAGCTTAAAGTCCAGGTGAAGACCAGGTACTGCAAATAAAAGATTAGTAAGAACACCAATTTCTAGAGGGAAAATAAGAAATTCTAAGTTACCCATAGCGAGATGTTTAATAGGTCTCCTCATCTCAACACTACTACATAGCTCACGGATAAAAACGTTACCTGTGTCTTACCAAACAATGCTGTTGACCTCACCAAGGAGGTGACCCTTCTGCTATTGACCTCTTATCCAGTAGTAACAGAAGTTTGGTGATAACAGTATTCGGAGATGTAGAAATAGCACTGACCTCGCTGGAGGTGGAAAGAATTAAAACCATAAGGCATAATTGCATCAAAAGAAGAAAAGCCTTCTCATCTTCTGAACCGTAAGGGGCATGCAGACAGCTATTCCAACCTGGAAGCACTAATGTTTCATAAATTGAGACGTTTTCAGTTCCCTACTCTTAAAAGACTACCTCATAATTTAAGTGCAAATAAAAAAACTGCAACAAAACCCATTACAGATATATAAAAATTAACTTTACTGTGGGATAAAAATCAGAATTCTTAATCAAATTCACAAAGACTCCTAGAAGAAAAAAAAAAGTCTTGATTTTCAAAAGGATTACTGAAAATATTACTTTTAGTGAAAAGACAGCTCAGGTTTCTTGGAGTAACCCCTCAAGCACCACGCCAGCCATCCCGACATGAGAGGAACTATTCACAGTCGTAGTGCAGCTGGTTAATTCTTATTTCAAACCAAAGTGACAAATCAAAAGCCGCTATTTTGTATTTTTCTTTACTTATGACTACACGGTTACTTCCCCCTTTAAGCAGGGACATTAACAACAGTTCTCCGCTCCTGTTATTGAATTTCTTCTCGGTTACATGAATAATCGCTGCATAATTGATTACCCCCTGTAATATATGTGAACGTTTATTTTAAGAATCCTGCACAACCTCTATTCTGTCAGTTCTTGCTCCTGCAACTTCAGCTGGCAAATTCCTCAAGGAATTTTTAAATTTTCTGTCTTTCATATGAAGTATCGATGCCATTGGTTCATTGGGGTTTTTTAATTCTAGTTGAAAAGCTACGCTCCCAATCAGCATTTCAAGATAACAATGGCTGTGCGAACGGTGCTCACCTGAATCTTACACTATACATCAAAAAAACTCACACAAAATCATCAGGCAGACACCGAATACTCTGCGTGTCTGGAATTAAGCTGCACAAAGGGTGCTCCTTTCCCGTGAATTTTCCGGTACCTTATGCTGGGAGACAGCAAGAGTCTACTTGACTCACCAGATGTTCTCTGCAGGAGAGAGACATCAAGAAAAAACGTCTGTACCTAGGATGCTGTTCTGGGAGAATGTTTTTTTCCATTTTTAACCAAAAATGTATATGCCCATTTCTTCTATTGGTCCTCATTCTCCTCTACCTGTCTGGTATCATTCTTTGGTATAGCTTCCTGCTTCCTTACTATTTCTTAATTCCAGTAATTAATACTTATTTGCACTATGGGATCAAGAACCAAGGCCCAAGCCTAAAGAGAAGTCCCCTACATCACACAGATGCGATACTTGTTTTCAGCTCAGAAGGTGACAAAACCCAGGAGGGCTTGTTCTTCATCCCAACAGAGTTTGACCGCATTTACCAACAGAAACTCTTCCAAGCATGCTGTGAACACACTCATGGTCCAAGATAACTTCACACACAGACAGTGCTGTGTTCTCCACCCTGCTTTGATAAGATTTTATAGCAAGTTGCCCTCCAAGCCCCAGCTGGTTCACATTCCAGAACTTCTCAAATGCTCACATCCGTGGCTAAAATATAAAGTAGTAAAAACCCAAGTTACCCACAGACTTGAAGCAGCGATACAGACTGATGGAGGATAACTCCGAGTAACGATTTAACTAACGACCTAAGCAACTCGTGCATTCGACAGCACACAAACAATCCTCCTTTACATGAAGATTTGCTGTGAAATCAAAGCGAAGAGGCAGTGTTCTGGACGACCCTGGTTTACCGCCGACTGTAACAAATTTAGATCTAATACAACCTCAAACAAGACATTGCAATAAAGACCATTTAAAGTCGTCTCCTCCCTACTGCAAAGCCTTCAAACACTGCCAAATCCCCCCCCCTCCGTATTATGATGCAAATTTAGAGTATTAAAGCCAGATGGCAAAAGTGAGAGCATTTCTAGTGACATCTATTGTCCACTGCTAAAAGCGGCACCCAGAAAAAACAAGTTCTTGAGATAAGAGAATACCGTTATTTATTGCAAGTACGAGTTCTGGTGATTAAAACTTCCCATCTCTCATCTCTAGTATCTCTTTCAACCTGGCTATTTCTCCTATTTGTCAAATTTCTTTCAAATATTCATCCCATCATCCAACGTCCTCGTAACTCTTTTTGGACTGGTGCTATTGGCAGATTAAATAGGGACATAAAGTCCATCATCAAGGTCATTAATGACAACACTGTAAAACCACAGGACAAGCCAGACCTCGGTGGGACTCATTTGACACATCCTCCTCTTTTGACAACATTTAAAGTATTTTTAATATCAGGTTTCCTGAGTTGGCTTATCAGCGGATAGCGTCAAATCCTCGCTATAGGCAAGCTGTGGCGGGGAGCTTTCCTACCCCCTATAAAGTCCTGCTGTACCATGGAAAAATGTTCCAGTTTCAAAATCCTGGGCAAATTTCTGCCCTCTCTCAGTACTTCAGTGACACAGCTAAAAAGCACAATTAGGACACACACACAGAAACTGAAGTTAATCTCATTGTGACTCAGATTCCCAGTACCAGACAAACTCTTTAAGTCTCAAAGGGAAACTCGGAAGATGTTTCATCACACATCCTCGTTTTAAAAGCTGCAGAAAAACACAACAACCAGGACAAGAGGTAATGGCCTCAAGTTGCACCAGGGGAGGCTTAGATTGGATATTAGGAAGTAGACAGGCACTGGAACAGGCTGCCCAGGGAGGTGGTGGAGTCACCATCCCTGGAGGCGTTCAAAAACAGTGTAGATGTGACGCTTTGAGACATGGTCAAGGGGTGAGGGGATGCTGGGATGAAGGCTGGACTTGATGATCCTAGAGGTCTTTTCCAACCTAAATGATTCTATGACTCTATGATTCTAACCCTCATCTTCCTGTCAGCCTGACCTAAACACCAGATATTTATTTCTCCAATATTCTCCACAAGTCCTTGCCTTCCTGACAATCACTCTCAGCACTCAAAGTCATTTTAAAGATCTCTTCCTTTTTAAAGCTGCCTCCTTACAAGAAAACTTCCGCCACATTCCAAGTTCTCTTCACTGCTTCAAGCAAACTTATTTTTTTCCAGAACAGCCACTCTAAGGTGGAAAACCTACAACTTATCAGCTACCGAGCTTTTAATTAAAATTGCCATTTCATTCAAATGGGAAAGAGCAGCTACCTCTGGAGCAGAGTGTCCTATTGACTAAGTACGGTTATACTTCAGATACTCACTGTAAAAAGACATTTAGCAGACAGATATGAAGCCCATCCCAGTAAGAAGAAATAAAAGAATGGATATATAAGCAAAATCACCAACGCAGAGTAAGGACAAATGGCAGCAGGACTGATAACAAACATCATAATAAATATATATCATTTAAATATATATCAATAAATACATCATAATAAACATAAACATAATAAACAAAACATAACAATCCCTTGCTCAGCCAGAACTACAAGTGTCTCACAGTTACGATTCCAGAATTCTCCTTACAAATGGTGAATAGATGGACCAATTGCTAGGGGACAGAAGACATCCTCTTTCTGAGCTCTACATCACAACTTGAGCCCACAGCACAGGTCAATTTATAAAGCTTAAGACTTGGCTAAAGACCAAATGTATCAAATAATTTTTAAATGATATTTTGAGAAATCAGGTCGTTGGGGTTGGTTTTGTTGGTGGGGTTGGGGTTTTTTTGGTGGGTTTTGTTGTCATTGGGGGGGTTTTTTAGTCATTTTTAAACACCACTGATAAGAGACTCGGTGTCCAACAGAGCACGGGGTACTTCCAGCTCCAGCACACGTCTGTCACCTTCCCCACTACCACCTGGGCTGACTCCTTCCAGCCACAACCACCCATCCACGTTTCCTTGAACACTGTCCCTCTGATTCACCACGAAGACCGTTGGTGGCTGCTCCTAACGTGCTCTTCTGGCAGCTGCATCACATGCTGCGCTGAGGCGTTCTAAGCATTAACTATATCACACGCATATTTAACAACTGCGTATAAATACCTCAGTTACCTCCTCCTCTTGTCAAAATATGCTATTTAAATGTAAAAAAGCCCCATACCTCAACAGGTTTTGTTTTGACCTCAGATCCCCACGTGACTAAGTACCATGACAGTGCCAATAAGAACCGATATTCTGATTATATAAAAGCGTGACTACACTGCAAGCAAGCCCTTAAAGGCTGCCTGCTGTCACATCAAGCCATAAATGAAAGAAGAGAACTTACCTGCTGGCTAAGGAAGTCTTGAAATATCTGTAACAATAAAGAAATACATTTAGAAAAGGAAGGAAAAATAGCTCTTAAAATTGCACTGGCCTCATCGCTTTTCTGCGGGGCTGTACTTGTTTAATAAAGCACATTATCTGAAGCAATTTGGTAGCTGCTGGGCATGCCCCGTGCAATCTAAAGCCTTCTCCTTGTCTCACCCTGCTCATTAACGAGATGACGTTTTGCCCACCTACCTGAAGGACAAAGCTGATATTACCAGGCAATGAGTGTAATTACTACAGCAGAGCACAGGTCACTACGCACAAATTAGTGTTCTACACAGGTTTCATCGTTACCACCTACACAACTGCAGAGCTTCGGAAGTGCCAGGGTTAGTCTTTGCATACGAAGAGGACATTATTGTGTGTTTTCTTTATTCTTAAACCTTTAGAGAAGAGGTAGCCGAGCTTATGAGTGCTGAAGTATGGAACACTAAAAAAAAGGGACTGACTTTTGTCATGAGACAAATTGCTGAGTGTTTTTATAGTAAATGCCAAGGCTGTCTTCAGCTCCAATCAACTTTACAAGATCTGCTGCTTCAGAGTCTAAATAGATATTTAAAACTATACCCTCAAGAAAGCTGGGTATAAATGCACATACATTAAATTTTCTTAAATAGGAAACTCCAGAATTGCCTGGATTGGAAAAGACCTTTAGGATCATCGAGTCCAATCATTAACCCAACACTGAGAAGTCCTCAACTAAACCATGTCCCTGCGCACTACGTCTACACGTCTTTTAAATACCTCCAGGGATGACGATCCACCACTGCCCTGGGCAGCCCCTTCCAATGCCCAATAACCCTTTCAGTAAAGAAATTCTCACTAATATCCAAATCTAAACTTCCCTTGGCTCAACTCGTGGCTGTTTCCTCTTGTCTCCTTCCTTGGGAGAAGAAACCAGCACCCACCTCTCTACAACCTCCTTTCAGGTAGTTGTAGAGAGCTATAATTATATAATCAATTAATTACATAAGCTAGAACTCATTATATTCCTTCTGCCTGCTTCTCATACACGTACTTGTCATCTCAGTAGATGTGATCATAACCAGGACACGAGGTGCCAGAGTTCAGAACAGAAACTAGAACCCATAAACTAGAAAGCAAGAATTGCTCCAAGTCTGTAAGGATGAGGACTGGGGACACACTCAAGGAGTTAACAAAAGCTTAAATAAATACGATAAAAAGTATGAGGGGATGAGAAAAAGGAATTAGTAAAACAAGTAAGTAAGAAACTGAACTGAACCTAAGAAAAAGCTCTGCACAGTTACTTGGTTAAAAGGGCACAGCAATGTTGAGTAATAAAATTGTCGTAGTGGGTACAAAATCCACGTGGAAACTGAACTTTAACCAGAGGTGCAGCAACTGCAACAGATCCAGAGATTATCAGCACAGATGGTCACTCCTTTGCTACTACCAGAAGAAGTAACAAGTCTTAATAAATTTACTAGCCCCGCTTTCACCAACAGATTCTTAACATCATGCTTGCTTTCATTTACAGTCCGTGTCTGCGGCTGCAAAACATGATAAAACCTGAACATCCAAGAGAATTAAAGCTGAAATTCAAAGGCAGCCCACTAAACATTTAAAAAATGAGCTGCAGTACTCTGAGGAGACAGTGGGACGGCAACACACAGTGGAAACACACTTAGAACACAAAATGAAAACAGCAACAGGGCACCACAAAGCCACCAAAAATACATGGCGCCTACAAGAAAGCTGGGGAGGGACTTTAAGAGGGTTTGTAGGGATAGGACAAGGGCTAATGGGTTCAAACTGGAAGAGGGGAGATTTCGATTGGAAATTAGGGGGAAGTTCTTCACTGTGAGGGTCGTGAGACACTAGAATAGGTTGTCCAGGCAGGTTGTAGATGCCCCAACACTGGATGTGTTCAAGACCGGGTTGGATGGGGCTTTGAGCAACGTGGTCTAGTGGGAGGTGTCCCTGCCCATGGCACGGGGTTGCAACTACATAATCTTTAAGGTCCCTTCCAACTCAAACCATTCTATGATTCTAAGATTGCATGCGTTTTTCAGGTAGAACAAATAAAGTTTAAAAAAAGAGAATAAGGTGTATTTAGAAGATGCTCATCACGCTGCCTGCTTGGGAACAAATGCCTTAAGATGGGAGAAGGCATCTCTTCCAGGCAGGAGAGGACGCATAAACTGCAGGAAGAAAAAAAACCTTAAGTCCTGCCCAGAATCCAGATCAGAACATCTGAAATTGAGTTTTCTTCCAGCAGAAAAATATGTTGCAGTGCCAATTAATTTGGAAAGTTAAATGAAGAGAAATGTCGCATCTTTTTTGTATGTTTCCATCTGTTTAATAGTTTCCATGCACTTTTTCGTAAAGCAACGAAAAAATTCCTCATGACTAGGATATCCAGTATGAACCACTGCAGCCACTTGAGTAAAACAACTAAAATCAGAGTAAAAAATACATTTGATTTGATCAAATAATATTTGATACTAATTTTTCTACAGCGACAGAAACCAATATCTAAATTGCATTTATAATTAAATAATACTGACATTTTTAAGATACTACCAAAAAAACTGACAAGCCGCATTAAAATTTTCTTCTCATTTTGGATGTATTGGAGGTGTTTTACCACAGCATTTATTACTCTGGAAGCAGCCTGCTCGGCTCAGCGTGCCTACACAACAGATCTCCAGAAAATACCTGTAAACATCGCCGCCAGAAAAAAAATACGTTATCGTATAGACGCAGATAGGCAAAAAACAGTCATTTACATTCCAGGAATTTAGCCATGCCATTTCAAACCGCTCCAGGGAAAGCTCTGCAGCTAAGACACGCACATATTTTTAACTTAAGAAAGACTGGATCATATTCTAGTGTTTGTCCCTTGCCCCCGAGCCGCTGTTCCGCTGTGACCTCTCCCCGCACAGACACCAGCAGTCCCAGATCCCATTCCTGCGCTGGGACCTGCCCAAGCGGGGTAACTACAAGATCAGCACCGTTATTTTGTTCAAGTCAACCACTGTGATTTCTTACTGCCGCGTTCCACGACAAGTTAGTTCCATAAATGCGTTAAGAGAAGAGACGCGACACCTCCGGGACAAGCGTATTGAACGGCTTCCTGCAAGCGCGTGTTCTTCTAATACAATTTAGTGTCACAGAGACTGTTTTCTACGATTAATTGACACGTACTGGATTTAAAAATCAGTAGGACAAAAGAAATTGAAGCCTGAAGGTCGTATCAGTCTATTAAAAATGGTGTAAATGCACTTCGGAAGTCATTTGCATCATATTTTTCACACATTTCCGTTAAGCACGAGGTTCTCTATGGGATAATGCATCTCAATTCTGGCAAAGGCCAACTACTACAGAAATATCAACTCAAAATGGCACAAGTGAAGCAAATCCTGCCACGATTCCAAAGATAAAGCAATAATGCCAATTTTTGTGTGTGTTCGTGTATCCAGACATCACAACAAATGTTTATTACCTTCACGTGCCTCCATTAGCTACAGAGTCACGTCAGGGACTTTCATATTTCTCACCCTTGGGTTTACTCTGCCTTGAAACTTCTTTCTGGCTTGAAGCTTCTTTGCTTTATTCTCAAGATACAGTTTTTCATTTAACACCTAACACTGAAGAAAGATTAGCGGATTCTGGCAACATTTTAAAACTTCATTCCCTGAGAAGTGAGCTGAGGCAGCCAGTCGCTATTTCCGATTATGTTTAAAAACTTTGCTGAGCAAAACCTTCCCCTCTTGGAGCACGTTACAGCATTCAGACCTCTACGGGGAAAAGTCATTCCGTGCTGAGAATTGAAGAGGAAAAACCAAAGTTAGGCTCCTAACCTCGCTTGTGACCATATGGAGAGACCCGAGGGCATTTGAAGGAGCTGTTCTCTTGGTAAGGATTCTCACATGGTGAAGGTGTGGACTGACTTTTGTCCTACAGCTCATCTCCTGAACGCTCGTGAACACTGGCACACGACCCACATCTACAGCTGTACAACAGGAACCGACCTCACGATTCCAATCTCCTCTAAAGAAGTCCTTCAAAGTGAAATTAAAAATTAATCTGATTTCTGCACTTCTGCTCCTACTGATACTTCCAAGGATCAGTCCTGTTCTGTATTTATATTCTTACATGCCTTGCCATGCTACTGGGTAGGGAGCAAACTGCCACTTGGAATAAGCAAAAAGAAAAATAAATTTTCAGATCATATCCTTTACAAATTTTTAATACCTTGTAAAGGTTAAACGGTTCAAGGAGAACTGTTTTGATCCCAAATAGGTATTGGGAGAATGGAGCAGATGGCCTCAAGACATCCTTTCCCACCAAAGTTTCTGTAATACCATACACAGATGACAACAACAGAAGAGGAATGAAGCTGTGACAATATCTGAGGTGCTACAAAGGAAGAAAGCTCCTCAGCCAAAAGAAAACTTGCCAAGTAAACCAATTATCTATATGAATTCACCGAGGAACACAAAAACCCACTGTATTTCAATGAAAGAATACTACTATTACTTCTCTCCCCATTGAGATGGTTTTGGGCAGCACAGTCCTAAAACAGGCTTTGCGGATCCCATCACAAATGGTTTTTTCTATGATTTATGGATGCCTTGAGTACCGGATGTCTCTAAGACACTATTTCTTCTCCTGAAACTATGCATTTTGCATTGCAGAGTTTCCTCAAATGTTTTCTTGGAAACGGAGCCGCAACTTTAAATCTCCTTTCCAAGAGTAACATCTAATCATTGAAACACGAATACATGTGAGCTTCATGTTCCTACCTCAAGGTAAAATGAGAATATGGCTCCACAGACAACTAGAGAGGTTCAGACTCTCACCCCGTCTGCAGCACTGATCTCTTTCCAAAGCTGTGGTAAGCAGCAGACCACAAGACATTTAATCTTGTCCTCCTGTAGCAGGAACCGACTGACGCTAACCTAACAGCGTTCCCTTGAAATGAATTCAGATATTCAGTTCACGAACCAATCTCTCGTTCCAGTGAAGAGTAAAGGCTCACAGCACACGAGGAACCACAGACCACAGTCTCCAGGAAGCCGAGTAGCACATGTCATTCAACAACAATCCTTCCAAGTGAAGGAGGAATATCACAGACTCCACAGAAGATGCAATTTTCCTCCAGAAATCACGTAGGAATACACACACACATTCGGCTTTTAGCCTTTGCAATGACTGATGCTGAAGGATGTTGTCTTAGAGGCTGGATTCAACAGCCTCAAAGTCTCCCTTCCTATTATTCTCTGGCAGACTAAAAGGCAGCTGGATGTTCCTCTCCTTTAGCATGGATGAGATCTTCATTAAAATATTTGCTCCTTAAAAAAAGGAAAATAAATAGGCAGAAAACACAAGTCACCTTTCAAAAAAACCTCTGCTTTGTATAATCACATTTGTTGAGAAACTCAAGGGTTTATCCCTGATCATCTGATCTACCAAGCAAAGACCTTGGAGATACCATAAATTCATTCTGACAGCTCACCCGCTGAGGAAAAGCTGTTAAAAAGTTTTACAATATGATTAAGAGATTGCATAAACCACCAATTCAGTTGTTCCATACATGTATTTTTTTTTTTGCCTTCATCATTAAAATTGCAGCCCTTATTTCTAACCTAAATCTAACCTGCTTCCAATTCAGCCGTCTGTAGAGCTGAGTGTTAATGGGAAATGATATAATAACAGGCTGTTAAGGCAATTTTAGGGCAATTTTAAGAGTGACTCAATGAAATCTTTTCTTATATCAGCTGTGTAAAATGAGGGGCAGAAGCAGCTCACTACAAATGCCCATTTTTTCTACACCTTTGACCATTCTTAAAGTCTTTAAATACGCAAAACCATTTTTTCTTAGTAGATTCCCTGATCTGCAAACACCAATACCTGACCCAGTATTCACACATCAAGCACCACAGCACTAAAAATATCATTTCCTTGCTTAGACGGAGGTTTTTTTTCCCCTATTGACATATTTCTTGCATTTGCCTTGGGCACAGCAGCAGCTGAATATCCAGCATTAACTGCAGATTTCTACCTGTAACCACGGGGAGAGATGGAGAGTGGGACAATACAGGCCAGACACCTCCATCCATAAAACCTGCCAGTGTTTCTTCTTGTGCTTTGGTCAGATCAGAAGAAATACAGTGTATAAAAACCACACATCTTTTGGTTGTGACCCCACGTCGTAGGAGATCCACCTCCCGCTGCAGTTCTTCATTACCTTTGTTTAAATCTTTGCTTCAGCTGCAAATATCAGCGGTAATGATTTAATGCTTTCATTTATTGCGCGTTGAAAAGGTTAACAAGCAGTCGGCCAGGAAGGAACCGCTCTGAGAGCCTCCTCGGGAAACGTGCACAGCCTGCGTTACAGCTTAGAGACGTTCCCTTTAACCAGTTAGTAGTTTTAAATCAAGGTGCTGCCCCTGAAACACAAAACCACAGAATTAAGGGAAGGACAAATCAGGGGGCCAACCGAAGCACTGTACAGAACACTGCGTTTGTTTTCAGATTGTTTGGGTAACAAAATAGGTACTAGGCACATTTAGAGTGTGGTCGCCACCGTATCTGACATATCTCAAATAGCTTTAAACATGCCTGGGCATAATGTTATTACAGCAGGACAAGTGTCAGTGTCAGCTAACTTGGTCTCTACCTCGGGAGCACGTCCAGGGTGTATTTGCTTCCATAACTGACAACAAATTGACAATTCGGTAGTTAATTAACTGTTGCATCCTCCTCGCTGCCCCCAGTCTTCTCTTTGTACCTGCCTCCTGCTTCCCACCCCCCGTGATTTAGAAACAAAAGTGATATTTAGTCTCCTTGGTTTATAGGATCTATAAAAGAAAAAAAAAAACCAAACAAAAACTTTCCAATCACTATGTCCCCTCTCTCTCACAGAGAGACTTCTCAAATCGCTCAGCTTATGGTTCTTGAATACTAGGGGTTTTTAAATGGGAAAAAAATCAAAATTCTGTTTAAGAAGCTTGGAGTAATCCACGTTTTCCTTCATCTCGGCTGAACTCTGCCCTGAACCAGAAGGGCATGCACCTGGAAACTTCCGGTTCATTTACACCACACCACTCAGCAGGTCCACAAAGTTACCTATCCAGCCACCCACTGCCGAACTCGAGACCAGCCGTTCTGAGTAGTAAGATATTGATGAAAAAGTCCTGTGGGAAGCTGCATTCAAAGGAGATAAGAAGAGCAAGAGAAATTACACAATCACAGAACCACAGAGGCTGGAAGGGACCTCTGGAGATCACCTAGTCCAACCCCCCTGCCAAAGCAGGGTCACCCAGGGCAGGTTACACAGGAACACATCCAGGCAGGTTTTGAAAGTCTCCAGAGGAGACTCCACAACCTCTCTGTGCAGCCTGCTCCAGGGCTCCATCACCCTCATGGTAAAGAAGTTTCTCCTCATGTTGAGGAGGATCTTCCTGTGTTCCAGTTTGGGCCCATCACCCTTCATCCTATCACTGGGCACCACTGAAAAGACACTGGGCCCATCTTCCCTTCAGGTATTTATCAACATAGATCAGATGCCTTCTCAGCCTTCTCTTCTGCAGGCTAAACAGCCCCAGGGGTTTCCAGCCCTTCCTCGTAAGAGAGATGTTCCAGTCCCTTAATCAGCCTCGTAGTCCTCCACTAGACTCTCCAGTAGTTCTCTGTCCCTCTTGAAGCGGAGAGCCCAGAACTGGACACAATACTCCAGAGGTGGCCTTACCAGGGCAGAATAGAGGGGGGGAAGAACCTCCCTCAACCTGCTGGTCACACTCCTCTTAATGCAACCTAGGAGACCACTGGCCTTCTTGCCCACAAGGGCACATTGCTCGTCCATGGCCCACGAGGACCCCAAGGTCCTTCTCAGCAGAGCTGCTCTCCATCATTACTCAGGACAGGTGGGATCAATCCCATTACACACAGTTACAGAACACACACTGTCTGAGCAACTCAGATCAATAACTTACTCTCCATAGCTACACAAGTAGTACATACACCTTTTGCCTATGGGCAAGAGAGGTATGGATAGAGACTGGAGTAGGGTCTCCAAGAACTGGTTTTACTTACCCATCAAAAAATGGGTAAGTGAAATCTTCAAGTAGCATTAAGCTCTTATGGGTAAAATCATAGAATGGTTGGGGTTGGAAGGAACCTCAAAGATCATCTAGTTCCAACCCCCCTGCCATGGGCAGGGTCACCTTCCACTAGACAAGGTTACTCAAAGCCCCATCCAACCTGGCCTTAAACACCTCCAGGGATGGAGCATCCACAGCTTCCCTGGGCAACCTGTTCCGTGTCTCACCACCCTCAGAGTGAAGAATAGCAAAAGCCATTCCAATGTGGGGTGAAAAAAAAAGATATCCAGAAAGATCTCACAAAAGGAAGCAAGTTACTAAAAGACAGCAGATACACTCCAACACATAGACGTGCTGTGATGCATCTAGGGGAAAAAAATTCTGGGAGATACCTCCTTAACACTTGCACCTTCTCCAGTTCCAGCTGTGAGATGAAGACAGAGTCACTGTCTTCTCTGAAATCATCATCTCCAAGTGTAGTAGCTGACCAAAAAATGGCAGTAAAATGTTGTGTATCATTAGGAAGGGCACTGAAAACATTGTCCTTAAACACGTTACTGTACAAAACAATAAAGCATCCACATCTTGTGTGCAGCTTTAGTCTCTCCACCAGAAGGAATACAGAATTAGAGAATGTTTAGAGCAGGGCAGCTGAAGTGATGGAGGGATGAAGCCGCTGCCATGTAAAGGTGGACTACAAAATCTGGGGCCTCTCAGCTGGAAGGACGAGATTTACAATGAATGACCACAGCTTACAACCAGGGGGGGGAAAAAAAAGAAGAAAGAATAAAAAAGGAAAAGCAAATCATTTCAGCACCACTGATCATCGAATCCTGCCAGTATTAGTAGGAAACATTTGAGGAAAGTCCTGGAGATTAACTTCAAACCAGTAAGAGTGCCCCTCTTCGCAGCTGGCAGTGACTTCCTGAAGTTCCTGCTAGAGAAGGGTTTGTGACAGGTACCATCAGCAATTTCAATGGCAGTTGTCAGATTCGTCGTGAGTTGACAAGAGAAGATGACATGGACTGGTGAGGGAGGCACCAGCCGGCGACCCTGACACAAAGGGGATGCCAAGGAAATACAGGCCAAGCATACAAACCAAGAAGAAAGAACACCTTCTGCTGCCAGTGCTGGTCTGGAGGGTCACTGGTGAGGTCACGCCTTAAATATTTGGCTCAGTTTTGGGCCCCTCACTCCAAGAAGAATATTGAGGTGGTGGAGCTTGTCCAAAGAAGGGCAACAAAGCCGGGGAAGGGTGTAGAGCAAAACTCATGAGGAGCAGCTGAAGGAACTGGGGTTTAGTCTGAAGAAAAGAATGCTCAGGGGAGACCTTCTGGGTCTCTATAATTCCCTGAAAGGAGGTTGTAGAGAGGTGGGTGTCAGTCTCTTCTCTCAAGTAACAAGCATCAGGACAAGAGGAAACAACCTCAAGTTGCACCAGGATTAGATTGGACATTAGGAAATCTCTTCATCAGAAGGGTTATAAAGCATTGGAAGAGGCTGCCCAAGGAAGTGGTGGAGCCACCATCCCCGGAGGGATTTAAAAGACATGCAGAAGCGGTGCTGAGGGACATGGTTTAGCAGCGACTTGACAGTGCTGGGTTAACAGTTGGACTTGATGATCTTAAGGGTCCTTCCCAGCCTAAAATGACTGCATGACTCTTGTGCTCTTAAACTCCCAGTCACGGCTCTGTGAACACGCAGGACAGTCATGAGCCTTAGACACAACCTGTAAGAATACCTCCACCATCAGAAGTGCTGCTTTAAGAACATATCGGTTACATTATAGGAATATTCTTATCCTTCAACGGCTTACAGCAAAAGGAGACAGACATGTTAACTCTGAACAAGCCCAGGAAACTTAAACATCTGAAGTGGTTTTAGGAGGGACAGCTGAGTGCTGGCAACAGTTCAGATCTATCAGGAGTATCTCCAGCACTATGACCTGTGATCATGTAATCCTGATGGAAATAATATGACATTTTTACGAACCTAACACTTGAAGCCCTCAGGCAAGCTTAGGGGAAGCTGTGGACGTGCACTCTATACATGTCGAGCTACCCTCGTCTGCACAGCACAGCGCTTGCTCTTAAAAGTGATTTCATGTCGTCTTTTTTCAGAAAACATCGTCCTGGCCTCACTTGCTACCACTGAATTTCCCTTGTTGTTTTCCATGGTGGCCGGGAGACATGCAAGGTGCCCCCACGAGTCACCCACGATTTCCAAAGGTGACAGGATCTGATTGTTGCTGTACTCAAACCCAAACTCACCCTGCGTGCCAGGAAAGCTGTTCTGCACTCCAGGTGTGACAAGAGCTCCAAGAGCTTGTGGATGTTTCAGAAGGTAAAATAAATGTTTTTCCAGGTACGGAAGCAAATACTAAGGACGCAGCCAAGAACAGGAGAGAACCAGGAGAAAGCACTTTGGGTAAAATACTGAAAAATAGCTTGAAGCTAGACACAAAATAAGAGAAAACTGTGTTCTTTAGTGTTTTTTAGGGAGGTTGAGGGTTTTGGTTTGTTTTTAAAAGGATAACTAGTTTAAAACATTTAGAGCAACAGACTAACAAGGTAACAGAAAACCACCCCAAGTTTCTTTTTGGTAGAGAAGGAGAATATTTGACAAGTTTTGGGGTGTGTGCTTTTGGAGTTTTGGGGGTTTTCTGTTTTGTTTTATCGTTGTTTTGAATAAGGACAAATCCTTAGAAAGTTGGGAGAGTCGTTTCCCTTCGTGTTCCTTCCACCCCTGTAAAATGATGCCGTTTCCATGGTTATGGCCCACACATGGATTCCATTGTTACAGCAGCTTTTCAGAAGCTAGAATTAAAAGTTTGAAGGTTTTTTTTCCTTTCATTTGAAGTCACAGAATATTCAAGATGAGTGAAAGCAGGTTGAAGATAATCAACGCAGCCAGGAGGGAGGGGAGGAAAAAAAAATAAAGGCCAGCTTTCCAGTAAAGAACACATGTAAAGTAGCTTGTCAAAAGTTTCCCAGAAGATTATCACCTTTGCACATACATTGTACTTACCTAAAATAAAGGCCAGTTAATAGTTAGCACTTCCATGCATGAAAAAAAACTTACTTAGTGCCTAAGAAATAAACCTTTTTCTTGGTCTCAGTGGGATTACTGCAAGGGATTCAAAGCGAGCTTGACAGCAGCTACAGAAGTCTTGCTCTGCACAGCAAATCCGCCCCAATAAACACGATGAAATCTATTTTTAACAAGAACACTGGTGGCTTTTTAGTCTAACGGTGATACTACGGAGGGAGGAAAATTTTGCTGTAGTTAAGAGCTTGTTCTCAAAGCAAAGCGTAACATCCCTTCACAACAAACGGGCAATTCCACCAGCTCAGGGCATCGCAGCCAGAGCTACAGAGAGCCCAAAATCAGTCCTCTGGTGAGACGTGAGTCTTGGATCTTAACGATGTAAGAAACCACAGAGATCTGAGGACAGCATGTCAGTGAGCCTGACAAGCGTCCAATAACTTCACCACCACAGGCACAGGGATCACTCTAATATAATCTCGTTGTTTCAGCAAGTCTTACACGTCTTAGTAGGGATCCAGATTCCAACGCTTCCAACTGCTGCACTGTTTGGAGGCACAACATGCTGCAAAGAGTCATTCTGGAAGTCAAGAAAAGCTTTCCAAAACCCAGGTCACAAAGGAATAGTTTCAAGAACCATCTAGATTGACTAAATTATTTGTCAACATCCAGAGCAGACATAGTTAATGAGAATTCACAAGGATAAAAACACCCCAATCATTATTATTTCTATCATTACACAAGCATACACAATTATTTTTACACCAGAAAGACACAGAACCTGCCTCGGAGTCTTAAATAAGACTTTAGGGGCAATAGGAGTAAAGCAAGGAAATCAAGAAAGGGCAAAAAGAGTTGTTATAGAGCTATATATTCTGTGTTCATCTAAACTGACAGAATTTTTCTCACTATGTTTCACGATTTGTGTTAGGTCACTTCCCTCCTCACCAGAAAAAATAGAGAAAAATCTTTTCCCAGCCTTCTCCTATGTTTCTCTGTCCCCTTTTATACAGTTTTCCAGGTGGAAAACGAGACAGAGGATGAATTAAGACGGAAAAAAAAAAAAAGATGACAAGTGAGGTAGGGAGAAACCACAGACAGAAAAAACAGCCGAAGAAAAACACACACATACACCAAAACAAAGAAACCAAGAGACATGACTGCCAAAAACTAGATTACGAAGGGAAAAAAAAAAGGGCTGGTGGAGGAACAAGACTGCAGACAGCAGAACTTCAGTACACAACACGAGACAGGCTTTCTTCTCCTAATTGGTTCTGTCATGTAGCCATCGGAACGACTCTCAAAAGGCAGCATCGTTCGTGTCAAAGGGAAACCCCCACCACGTCTGTTCTCTGCAAGAACATGATCAAACAAGAGCCCCAGTTGGTTTGACAGAACACAACACGTGCACAGCTCCCATATTCTGTTCGCTTGCAACTCCCAAACGCGACCGTTGCTCCTACCAGCAAAAGGAGCGAGTCCCGGAGTTTGCTTCTAATACGGCAGCACAAAGTCTAGTGTAGATGATTAATGGATTCTCATACCCACAAACCCTCTGAAAAATGTCCGCTTGGCATCATTAAGATTCTATCAGTCCTGAATTACAATTTAAGATAGTATTTCTCGCCTTAATCTGCTGCTCTGTTTAATCAATTTAATGCACAGTAAAAAACTTAATTTGACACAACTGAAAGCATTATTTCTCTCTGCCCCCGGCATGAAACAGATTAAGACCACCAGAAATACTTGCCGAAAGATTTAAGATTCATTACATGTTAGGTGGTGGATAAACATTAGATACGCTCTAAACGCTGCAGACTCAACTCTGTGTCTAAGAGTTGTGGGGTTTAGATAATGCTGCAATCACCTCCCCAGCAGCGAACCCAAGATGTGCCTCCTACACAAGCCACAACTGATTTTTTGAAGTCTGATCTCCTAAAACTATTTCATTCAATACTGACAAACTCCACTGACACTGGGGAGAAAGAAAAAAAACACAGCAAAGACAACAATCACCATCCCTGGATGTGTTTAGAAGTCGTGGAGATGTGGTGCTGAGGGACCCGGTTTAGCAGCGGGTTGGTAGAGCAGGGTTATGGTTGGACTCAATCTTAAAGGTCTTCTCCAACCTAAATGATTCCATGAACACTCAATTTACATACACTTTGTCTCCTGGGTAAGTTCCCGGCCAAAACCAGGTTGGATAAACACACAGGTCTGGACAACACACAGGTCATCTCAGATGAGCTAACAAGCAGCTTACAACCCTACCCCAAATTTATCAGAGTTCAACTTAAACTAGATTATCTACAGAAATATCCAAAGACAATGACAGAAAGCTACCGTACAAGAATGTTTGGAGGTCCACACAATGGCTCGAAGCTAGAAGCGAACACATCACAGGAGACACGTCCACTAGTCAGCCTTGTCTGGCAGCCGCAGAGCTGGAGGTACCCAAACAGTCCCGGGGCGAGACTGGAGCTGGTTCTCCAAGAAGTAGCTCTTGTCATCCCAGCTCCGAGGCCGTGGCGTGACAGCACGATTTGTACTGTGAAACAAACACTTCTGCCTTCAGGGCTGTCAACCCGATTTTCCTCACAAACACCTAACAAGCCAATTCAAAGGGCAGCAGCGGGGAAAGGAATCCTGACGAGAGCTGTTCACAAAACGTGCTCGTTACTGCCTTAGCTAAAAATCACCGAGTCCCTCTGTAACTCTGACTTCCCTTCTGCTGGTAAGTATTTAAGTACAGAGTGTTACAGGTGTATTTAAAACGGAATTTAAATCTGTCACGATTTGCTATCTAGACTTGACTTCTTGAGGGGGGAACCAATAGTATTTTTCCAATACAAAATGCATCAGCTATTAGAAGTCTGAAATTTAGTACTGCTACTGCTGTTTATTAATAATAAATACGGCATAAATAAATAATACTGCTATTTATTAATAAATATAAATAAAAAATAAATACATAATACTGCTATTTATTAATGGCGGTTTCACTTGAGAAGTCCAGTCAAATATTTCGGTACCAGCTTTTTCCATTTACACACCGGGATCATGGAGAGTGTACCTCTCCACAACCACACCTCACCTGAGCTTGGCTTTGTTGCTCTATAAGATGCAATAATGCTGCTGATGGAGAACGATGCTTTATCGGCGAGTGAAGTTAGCTGTAACATGCGCTGGCAGAAATAAAGCAAATTGTTGTGTAATCCTTTAAGAAGGAACAAAAAAGCCCCGAAGATCCTCGTTCTAGAAGCACGTTTGGTACAGCCCCGTGTAGGCTGGGCTCAGGGAACAAATATCACCTGCACACAGATAAAACTCAAGACCACAAAGAAGCGTACAAAAGAAACCTGTGCTTTTGCCTCGGCGATGAGCGCTAGGAGGCCATAAAAGCTCAGTCCCTGTAGCACAATACATAACCTGCAGGACATCACAGCAACCACCACAAAGCCCACCCCAAGAGAAGACACTGAGCTTTCTAAATTCTTCACTGATGCTGTAGTTCGTTGCCCCACCACTCTGCATGTCTGAACAACCAACGCCCGCTCACCTCTTCTGTTATTTCTAAGAAGGGTATGTTATTTGAGGACTATTCTCCACTTTCCTCTTCTGATCATTCATTGGACATGGAAGAAGGAAAGACCAGCACCAAAACCACCCAGCTTCCTCTGCTCCTCGTCCAACTTGGGCCAAGTCAGATGCCACCAAATCCCACAAGAATAAGAACAAAGAAACGCGGTCACGGTGATTACCCAGAACTGAACTGACAGTTGTTTCACGCGCTTTCAACCTCGGTAACGTGAAGAATCGTAGAATCATTTAATTACACCACGATCTAGTCTTCAGTTTATCACGTATGAAGTGCCAGGTACCCCCAGCACACTACATTATTTGGAACACACTGTAACAGTATCTTCCATCTCCCATAATGTGCAGAATACATATGTAATGCTTAGTCAAAATTTAAAATTAATCAGAATATTGAAACAACATTGGGTTCATCACAACCTCCTCTCCCCAAATTGCTGGTGCAAGTATCTTAAAACTCCTCCTCAAAAAACATAATTCGAGTTCAAGCTCGAAGCGCAAATGAGAAATAAAAGTGGCTTAGGGTCTAAATTAAAAACCTTATTCAAATTTCCAGTAATTATCACAAAGAGACTCATTTCCAGTGCAAGCTGTTCGAGATCTAATCAGGTTCAGAGCGGACGTTAACTTCAATTTGCTCGAAAACGTTAAAGCCATTCTGGCACAAAATGATCCAGCCACCGCGCAAGGATGCCCGTGTTTAAGAACCCCTGAACCCATCCATCCTCGCTGAGCTGCGGAAAGAGATCAAATTAAAGAACTGTAGCGCGTCGTTATTCCGCTGTCAGCTCTGGTCCAGTTAATAGATATTTCATCAATCTGCGAACTAAGCGTTTGTGACAGTACAAAGGAATTTCAGGCCGCATATGCTAACAGCGTGTCACGGAATTGGGGCTGAAATCATTTCTCCGTCGGTTTTGCTGCAGCCCCACAGAAGGAGAAATGCAGAACTTCCTAATAACAGGACACAAAGCTCAGAGCGAACCAGAGGCAGCTCAAAGAACGAAGGAATTCTTTTCAGCCTAGATGACAGGGACGTTAACCCTGCTGCCACATGAACGTGGTTGAAGTAACTCCATTTATCTCCTTTGTCCTGATTCCTGAATCACAGAGCAGGGACAAAAGTCACAAGGGCAGAAGGAAGCCTAAGTCGGTGGCCTAAAGCATTCCCAGTAACCCAGCACGGCTGGAATCGGTGGATCGGAGAATGGTTTGGGTTG
>VZZY01020695.1:0-29282 GCA_013400335.1 Eurystomus gularis
CAGGCCACTGGCTGCCCATGCAGCACCAAGCATTGCACACAGCTCTTACAGGCTTTGAGACTTTCCTTCAAATTTGAACACTGCTAATACCAGCTTCTTTCTCTCCTTTTTCACTTTAACTCAGTTCATTATTTCGGTAAAGCTTTGGTAAAGCATGTACAAGAGATTTAGAAAACAGAAGTGGGCTGGAGGTACCACTGTCATTTAAATGTCTAGTTAGCTTAAGACAGTTGATGTTTGTTTGAGCCCTAATTTCTGTATACATCTGCCACACCTCCAGGAATTTTACATGTGGATTTAGGATGGCTGATTGCATCCAGTAAAAAAAAAATATGTACCTGTATTTATCTCCCTGTAACTGCAGTTACTTCTAAAAATCTCTTCAAGACAAGTTTTCACTGACACTGACCCACACCAACCATTGTTTCCCTTTTCATCAGCTTTCCACACTGAATCCCATTATCTTTTAGACACAGGAAATATTCAGATCAGCATGACATAATACAAATTAAAGCAAGCGTTTGCCTTGGATCACCTGGAGAGAATTTCAAACTTTTTGGCTTCCCAAGGCTTTGCTTCTTCCTGTAGAGCTACAGAGAGAACAGGTTTGGGTGGTTTGGCTTTTAGTCTTGGCCAGTAAAAGATTTCAGTGGCGCAGGAACTCAAACATACTAAATCTGTGTGCTTCAGCTCCAGAGATGGGTCAGAAGCAGAAAGTAATCAGAGATGGGAATTAAGAGAATGACTTTATGTCCCAGATCTGGGGAATGCCACAGGATTGCTGAGCAATATTTAGACAAGAAGCTGCTGCAAAGAAGCTTCTAGAAAAAAAAACACAACACCAAACCAAAACAGAACACAAAACTCCCATTTGCTATTTCTGGTATATAACAGACATTTTGGGATTAGCTCATGATGTAGAGAGGTGAATACATTGTAGAACAGAAAGAGTGTGAATTATAAAAGCAATTAGGCTGCTTGTGTAACAGAAATAAAAGAAGGGAAAGGGATTAAGGAAGAAAAGAGAATGAAGCAAAACACAAGGATTTTCTAAAAGAGCATGCTTCACTACTGAAATTATTTTCAATCTGATGCATGGCTGCAGCATGCTCAGTGCTGTTCCACCCATCCAAAACCTGCTTGCCCCACAGCAAGAGGGAGGAGGAACATCTCTTTTCCAACTCCTGGATGGTAAAGAAACATGGAATTCATCTTTTACACCTCTTCCTGAAAGTATTAGAAACTGAAATAATCTTGTAAACTAGAATTTTAATTATTGTATATTTTGTTTCATTAATGGTACATTGAAGTCAGAGATGAAGGACTCTTCATCTGGCTCTGTTGTCTTCCACATACGATGCAAATGTTGTTGTTATCAACACAGAAAACTGGAAGTTTACACAGTTTTGTGCTGTCTGAATACACTGAGCCCTGATTTACAGGTACAAAATTCAGTATTCAGTTGTATGTGATTATCTGATTATGTGAATCCTAAATACCACTTCAATACACCTCAAAACAGTAAGTTCTCAACCATATCACCTTAAAGGAATATCTATAAATCAGATGAATTTTTAAGAATTCAGTTATTCAGATTACTTCTGTTTTAAATTGCAACTATGTCTATATCGTCCTTTTTTTTCAACCATGGCTGTTACTCAAGCTGATTTATAAGCTCACCTTCAACACTGGATTAATTCTTTTCTGTATCTTCTCTCTGCTTCCATCTTCCACCACTCACTTATAGGCATCATCATTCTCTTCTCCCTCTATAGCACTCACTGCTCTCATCATATTTTGACTTTTTTTCTTTTTCTAATTATTATTTTCCTTCAAATAGTCTTTTAATTCATTCTACTTCAACTTACTCCGTTTTTTTTCCCATATTGGCACTCCTTGAAAAACAAACAAATAAAACCCTGCAAGGAAACCCCCAGTTCAAATCCTACTTTCTTAAAACACTGAGGAAATAAGAATTTAATCCAGCAGAACCTTTGTTTTAAATACATGAAACCTCACCTGAGATCTGTCAGCAAATACAGTTTCCTTAAGAAAGAAAAAAAGCCTTAATCTTTTTTCCCTTATGAAATCTAGGAGAGCTAAATAAGGATCCATTACTTGCAAAATTATTTCTACTAGATCAGACCTGAAAAAAATGAATTTGCAATGGAGCATATAAATCATTCAGGTACTTAGAAAAGTCAGGTTATTTGGAAGGTGCTACATCTCTAGTATTTTTGGTTCAGAGTTGCTTTACAGGACATTTTGTGACAGATACCTTTTGATAGAGGGTTCAGAGACCCTCTCTCTCCTTGGTTACATATTTTGCATCTCCTGACATCCTTGCACATCAGTCTGGGTGAGAAATAGTGTACAGGAGAACAGGAAGACCCAGGTGTCAGTTTGATACTGCCAAGCCTGGTATAGCCATGAAACAGGTCATGTCATGGCTGCAAACCACCAGGTTTAATTATTTCTTTAAATCAGGACAGAGGGGTATTCTTGCTGGTAAGCAAAGTAATTTCAATTTTTCCCCTTCTTGGCATGGTGGGCTTACTTAAAAGAAGCACGATGATGCTACAATTCTGTTTATAAACAAACAAAAAGAAATGGCTGGGTTTATTGATCCATTGAGGGGAATTCACATAGAGAACAGAAAAAGTAACTTTTCATTATGGTTGTTATTTTGACAATTTACTCCTGTTAGAGGAAATTCAAGTGCAGTTGCATTTTTAGTAATCATTTCGACACAGAACTTACTCCCTTGCACAACCCATCCACCTCGCTGGCAAAGGCCATGCACAGGGAGCACAACGGGAGGGTTTCATTGCAGCTCCTCAGCCTTCTCCTTCAGCAAACCGCCTCCGGTAAGCAGAGGCAACACGAGAAACACGTTTGTCCTGACACCGCTCTGCGTATGAGAAGAGTCTTCTGCCCACCCATCCCAGCGTGCCTCACAGTGATTGTTTCTTCCTAAGGAGATTTAGGCAGTTTGCGTCAATCAAGGATTTAACAAGAGACATAAATGCCATCCCCTCTTAACATAAACAAACAGCTGCCAGCACCTTCCTTGATGAGCTAAGGGCGCATGGGCGGCTGGCAAAAATTACAGAAGTTAGTCATTTCTAGTGTTTTCTCCCCTTTTAAACACACTACCTAATCTTATCATTTAATCATAGGACTGATTTTAAAGGTCCTCAGTTTTCTGCAGTAGCAAAATACACTTAAAGATACTGTAAAGGCAGATAAAGCTAAAATGGGAATTCTTATAAATAATAATATTAAATGTCCAGAATTACATACAGTATAAAAACAATTAACAGAGTAAGCATAGGCAATCATTAAGTGCTTTTCTACCTCCAGGAGACAGATAAAACTCAAATAATGAATTATTGTACGAGGCTTGCTCCTCGGTCCATGGAGTATATCTATATCAGAATGAGAGAAGGAATCAGAATTCACAAATCACAAGGCTTCAAGCCTTATCAGATCTTCTTTTTGCAGTAAATTGAATAATAATATTATTTTTAAATTCTTAAAATTGTTTAAAATTGCAATCTCAACACAAAATATGCTTGATCATGCAAGCAACAGCTTCTGCTTTTTAAACCTGGCCATGTTCAACATATACTTACAAACCAGACAATTACATAACGGAATTATGAATTCTTTAAAAACCGGCCCAATCATTCCCACAATGAACTTCAGGAAATTAGCATGAAATTAGCAGTTTGCCAGATGCCCAGTAGAAGGCAAATGAGGAAACATCCCTGCTCTGCAAACCATCTGCCACTCAGTGGCTTAGCAGGAAGGCTGAGTGCATTTCTCCTCCTCACTCGCTTCCACACTCTTCCCCACCAGCGAACACATGCAATTTTTTTCCAGGTAGAAATGAAGTGGTCAAAATACAGTTCACATATTGTCTTATTTCCTCATAAAATAATTTAAATCTGAATACTTTTTCTTTGCCCTAGATTCTCCTTTCAATGAGCTGTTTCACAGCTCCTACCAAACACCATTAAATCAGTCGCAGTCATCCTTTTAGCAACAGTTCCAAAAGTTTCCTTCACAACATTAGAAGCTTATTACAATTATAGCACCTCTTAGCACTTGAACTTTTCATCTGATTTCTTAAAAATAGCAAAGACTTACAGATCAAAATAACATTAGTGAAAATAATAGTATTAATGCTATTAAATCAGCTCAAATTTCTTCCAGCCTCTTGAAGCGGAAGGCAGCATACTGTATATTCTATTCTACATTCAAGCCAACTCAAAATTTAAAGCTATGTCTTTGAATATTTTATTCTGACGCTGTTAAATAGAAATTTGGGAAGTATGCAAAGCCCCATGCTAACATTTTGGCGTGAAGCTTGTCCATCTTAACTTCCCATGCTCTTCTGCTGACAGATTTTGGGAGTCAAATCCAAAAGTTTGCCATGACTATCTTTCTTCCTATGCTCATGCAGAAGCAGGAATGGTTGTAGGACCAGGCGAACAGCCTCACAGGCTCAGCACCTATTGTTCACTCTGTGTCTTCCTTAGGAGCCTTGTTGTTTTTCTGGAAAACCTCTGTAAAGAGCAATCAATTATGGCCTTATGATATTTTCAGAAGCCTACAGAACTCCAGGTCCTGCTCACAGGGTAATATTGCAGGGTTTCTTAGACAAAATTAAAATCAGATGTATTTCTTTTGCAAGCAGGGTCCTAAACATATACTCTATTTCTGAAAACAAAACAGACATTGTAACTTTGTAGAATAATTTTGTCAACACATAATTATATTTTTTTAAAGTAAAAGGGGTATGAGCCCACTCCTACTTGGGAAAAAAATAATCTCACAAACGTACCACAGAGATTTAAAAATAAAATGGCAATTTCTGCGACAGTTCTTGTCCTCACTTATGCTCACACAATCCTAATTAACACTGGGCAGAATTTGGTCCACTGTGCAAGCCCCAATTCCTGCACAGTAGTCTGCCACGCCAGGTTATTCCTTGAAACACTCCTCAGTAAGCCAGATAATTTTAGAAGTGGCCTTTCCACGCCACAGAATTACTTCGTCTAGTGCTATGATTTAACTTCCAAGCCTTTTCCACTTGACTGTACTTATACAACACAGAAATGGTGACAATGATATCTTATTTGAGAAAGAAATCAAAACCAACAATGACTATTTTGGCCTGTAGATTGGGACACATTTGGAAACGAGTCTTTGCAAGGGTAGCATTGTCCCTCATTTATTGTATACCTACAAAGTACATCACAAATCATAAAATGCAAGCAGAACATCTACGAAGAGATTATCAGAGAGTCACAGTAGCATCTAATGCATAAGATAAAAAGAACAAACCCATTTGCTTAGTGTCTTAGGAGCACACTAAAAATGACACTGGGGCAGTGAGAGTACAGAAGCTGTTTTTACAATATTTAGCTCCTCGCTCTCAGAAAAAGGGCCTGTGAGGGCAGGGGAACACAGGGAGAAGTGATAGACTGATCATCCCAGAGGCTGGAGCAGAGCTGGGGAAAGTTTAGATTAGATCAGGTCATTGTCCCAAGGCTGATGGCTCAAGGCCATTTTGCACCTCCTGCAGCCTGAGCTGCATTTATGGCTCATTATCTGTAACCCAGGATAGAAGACTGAGGGCTTAGCATAGGAAACTAAGCTTTATGATATAAATGAAACCAGATCTTGCAAACAAATAGGTCTTTTCTACTATATGGAAACCAGTTTTATAAATATTTCCAAGTTCAGCTCCTTGCTGAGCTGAAAGTATATGTGCAATAAAGGGCAATTTGCAATGGTGCCATCTCTGAGAAGAAATACCCCAAATTCAATCTCTGATTTCTCAGTTATCCCATGTAGGAATTAAATAGTGCCAGCTTTTGCAGCAGGTCCAGGTTTTCATGGTCTTTGTCAGCCTGGCTTTATTGACTCCATGTTCATGTCCAGCCTTCTATGCAGGAGAAAGAGTGACAAAGAGCTGGCCTGGCTGTGCTTGCTATTTCTTCACAGCTCTGCAAATGAGCAGCTCACAGCAGCTCTGAAAGGAGATGCTGCTCTGCCTGATGTTAAGGACAAGAACACTGTATTACGCAGATAAATACACTTATAATTTTCAGGATATTTCTGTCCTCATGACATAAAGGACATGAGTGACATGACATATCTCTTCATTTTCTCTCCTCAGAACACATGGGCACTATGTAAAGACTGGTTTTGTTACAGCTTATTTTCCAGTTTCACTCAATTTCCTCACTTGTCTCTTGCCTTGTGTACAATACTCAAATTTAATATCATTGGTAAAACTCATTTTTAACTCTGCCATTTATGACACTACTATGATTTTTTTTTTTTTAGTTTTTATTAGCAAAGTAACATAAAAAAATTAAAAAACACAGTATAGCAGCATAAGGAAATTAGTATCTGCTCCATAGCACTCTATAGTTCTTCATACTCCCTAGAAGACTTATTAGTAAGAAAAAAATCAAAGATTATGAAGTCAACTAAAAATTTAAGTATGTGGTTTTCTTCCAAGTCAGACAGCTATCTGAACAAATACTTAGGCATATGCGCAACAAACAGATTCTGATGTGTATTTAATTATGTCATATTCACCATAGAGCAATTTTTTTAAAGTTGTCTCAGTAAATAAATTGCATTTGATAGCAACAGAATTTTCTAAGTTCTGCTATAATAACACCGATACAGTTTTATAAACCAAGAACCACAAAAGAACACCAAACCTCAAATGTCACACTGACATAGAAACATTGAAATACTTTTGGAATGCCCCTAACCATATGATATATCAGACCATCTGTCTGTAAAAGACCAGGGACATTCCGAGGTTTCCTGTACCCACAACTGGCACCTGATAACGTTATATCATAAAACACTGCAGCCCACTATAAATATCTGTGAAGCTCACCAGAATCCTTAGAAAGGGGTCAGGTAAGGGAATGTTGTGTGCAATAGAATAACAAAATACCTCAGAGCAGAGAAGGAAGTGGGCTTCAAGAAGGCCATTTTGGTGGAGCAGGCAAGGCTACTTTTCAAAGGAACTCAGGATGATGTTTCACCCTTGGGATTTTAATAGAACTACCTTTTTTTAAATATATATATGTGCAATTCAGATTAATCTATTCAGATTTACTAAGGAAAAAATAAAGAAAAGACATGTTCTTACTATAATCCCACTAGAATTCATCTTGAAACTGGGACAATACAATATATGGAAGGATAAAAACATCAAGTGCTGCCAGCAGCATAAACTCACTTTGCAGCAGAATTTTGTAGAAGAAAAGAGCAAATTAAGGAGCTGATTCTGAGCCTCTCAGCACAGGCCAGCAAGAGGCCCTGGAGTGTCCCTGCCACAGCTGCAGCCAGCCTGGGCAGCCTTGATGCCAACTGGGAAGCATTGTTTAGATTACTCAAGCATACAGAAAACTGCAGTTAAAACATGTCTCTCTGAGAATTTAGGATCTGAAAAACATGACCTTAGACCTTCCAAACCAGTTTTCAGCTCAGTGCTCTGCACCCATTGCCGTATAAACACGGACACTTCATTTCAGCATGCCTTTTTTGCTCTGAAATACATTCGATGATACCATCTTTTCTCATGTCAAGCTACACATAAAAGAGAAAATTAGAAGCTCAATACAAAACGGACATCCCAAACCACAGTTTTTGTACAGGCTGAAATCTTCCGGGCACAATGTAAAAGACACTATGGAATGTTTTAAGCTTAGCATAACCCTAGTATTATTTTACAGCATTTTTACATTGAATTACCCCAACCTTGAAAAAAGTGTAATTTGTGGACAACACTATAGAGAACCAAGCTGTACAACATCCCCCCACAACAGGTAGTAGCAATTGCATTTGGGCACAGTTACATTCATAGAATCATAGAAGCATTTAGGTTGGAAAAGACCTCTAGGATCATCTAGTCCAACCTTCTTCCTAACTTCTCCCTAACCCCTAGGACCATGTCTCGAAGCACCACATCTACCTGTTTTTTTAACACCTCCAGGGATGGTGACTCTACCACACACGTTGACCTGTGCAGTCAGAGTAATGTACAAGGGGAGTTTCACAGCATTGCACTTGGCTGAATACCAAGATACACCTCTTGACTACCTTCTGGAGTTACTGGCACTTCAGGCCGTTCCAACAGGATCCACATCCAGCTGTGTCAGGTAGGTAAGGCCTGTACCAAAGTACCCCATGCTCATGAAGGACAGGAAGCACTGGATCCAGAAAAGGACCTGGCAAGGGTAGAGGTCAAACCCAGCATTTCAACCCTGAAAGCTCTTTCCTGCAAGGCTCCAGAATTTCTTATGGGAAAGAAGCATCTTACTCTAGAGTTAAACAAGAGCTCAGCTCCTAATGTTGAGATCCCAGAATATCTCCTCCTCGTTCCCCTGCCAGACTTCATCTGGCAGCTTCAGAGCATGCACAGACAGAAAGAAGCTACTACAACAAAACACAAGAAAGATTGGGACCCAAATACATAAAAAGTTTAACAGAATAAAAATAATGAACATGTAGCTGTATGAGATATAGGGAAAATAGCAGACTTCAAGCACCTGATCTGCCAGACTGAAATGCAGGAAAGAAATGCTGAAGATCATGCTCTATCACACATAGTTAGAGCTGCTTGAATAATTCATTTTGGGAGCAGAGGCCACATCAGTGTCTTGTAACATTTTACAATGTCTTGTACAATACTAGGAATATACCAAAATGGTTTTTTTTTTCAGTTTACTTTTATTGAAATGCAAGTACAAATTTAATCATTTGGGGTTAACCAATTTCATACTTCTAAAATTATGTCTAATTCAGGACTTGGTTTTAAAAAATACCTGAATTAAGACTGTATGTTGCAGGTGCAACCCCTCATCAGAAACTTATACTTATTTGGGCCTCGGTAAGGAACTGTGTCAGGAATTCATTGATGATTGCCCTTTGCATCTCAGTAACAGTTAAACAGATCTCCCACCTGCCAGACTGCTGAGATTTCAGCTTCAGCTGACATACTACATACTCATTACCACAGCTAATATTAATTTGTAATCAAACAGAAAAGCACCTGAAGCAAAGAAACAGGACCAAAATAGCCTTTTTCTTCCCACCAGGCAAGAACTGAGACATGGTAATAGGGCAGTATGTTTTCCATTTATGCTTACCTTGTACATAATAAAAGACTTCACCAACCAGAGTGAATAGACATTTTTCATCAGCACTTTTTGTTTTTCAAATGGAAGTTTTTTATTATATGCAAAATAGCATTAAACATGCAAATTACTTATTTAGTGATTTGCATAATCATCTTCCATGGCGCACACAAAACTTGACAGCTGTGATTTGTTTTGCCCATGCATAAATAACAACAAAATGGGCTCAAAGACTTTTGCTTCACATTTTAAATGTAAAGCCTAACAGGGTAATGAAAAGGTTAGCACTTTCACAAATACTGGAAAAACACTTAGCCCAGACCTAGTAAGAAAACACTAGAAAAGCAAACAAGACAAAAAATAATAATTAAAAAAAAAATAATTCCTAAATCTCAGAAGATATGTATCCTATTGAACTCAATGATGAATGGGACATAAATACAGTTACAAGGCCTAAATCAACAGATATTTGTTTTAAATGGTAAAGAATATTTTTAAGTGTTTTGAGAACTTAACACTTCAAATATCCAGTATTTGTATATTTTGAGAATATCCAAATATTTCAAATAATCAAATTTTAAAATTTAATTTTAAACTAAAATTTAAATAATTTTAAAATACTTTTAGTACAGTAATTAGAGTATTTTAAATTACTTTGGTTAATGTATTCTACAAGGAAACTTTAAAATATTTAGAAGTCTACAAGGAGTAGCTACTGGCCAGAATTTATTGAAGGTTTACTATGTCTTTCTTTCTATAACCACTTCAAGCTATTAAAAATGCATGTAAATGTCATTTTTCCTTTAGTCTAGGTTACTACTCTGTGCTAATGGAAAGTCTGGTTCATTGTCTGAGAGGATTATTTTCTTCAGATTTAACCAACATTTAGAAGGTGGGAGGGTATGGAAGAAAATGACTTGTATGACCTTTGCCTTCTTGCACTATCAGGTCTAGACCACTTAAATAGCTCAGTCAAAGTATCCTCTTTAAACAGTACAGGCTTTATTTAAACAATAAGCTGCTCAAGCCAGACAGATTTATGAATAGCCATCAGCATGATATGCACATTGGTTATAGCTGAAAATCAAAACTACTTTTGCAGTAAGTTCTACAAAACAACACTGTAACATGAATATAAAAGTCAAAATTGAACCATAATGTGAAAATCATTCAGTACTAAGTCTTAAATGTTTAGAATAAGAAGGAAATATGTCAAGATAAATTCCAATAAATTCAAATAATTTTAGGAGAAATCTAACCAGCAAAATACATTCTTCCTATCCCATGGAAATAACAAAAAATTCTGCAAATTTATCAGATTAAAGGTTAACCACCCCAATCCAATTTTTTACATAATTTTTATTTACAGCTTTTACAAAATGACTTAGTTACTTTTTAATTTTTTTTAACTTGTGAAACTATAAATCAGGACAGATTTTGGATAACATTCTCCTGAGTTTCTAAGTATTTACTTAGCTAGTTGCTTAGTAGGAAAGTAGTAGAAATTATGTTACCATCCTTATGCTAAAAATGTCTAACAGCATTTGTGTTTAAGCACAATATGGCCTTGGCAGTAGTTTGCTCTTTTGTACCGGAAGGCATATAGCATAGCACAGGAAAAGAGCCTTGAGGCATTAGTGTAATCCACCAAGGTTAAAGTAGGAAAGCTAAAATTATTTAATACATTTTAAGCCCATAGTACAGTAAATGGTCCGTTGCTAGGAAGCAATCCCGGCTAAAAATATATCTCTTTTTAATATGCTGACTTTGTGTTTAAAAAATGCTAGAAACAGGCCCCAGTGAAGGTATTTCTCACACCCCTTGTATTGTTCAATAGAGTTCCTAATTCACTTGCCCAGACATATGAAGTGCTTCTGAGCCTGGAGGTTATGTTTGACCAGGAAAAGGCAAGCTGAAAAGGTTATCTTTACTAACATCTTGTCAGAAGTGCCCACGTCAGGGGAACCATGGAAATAGCAAAAAACTCTTCAAAATTATCAGATTTAACGTTCTGATCTCTTGCTCTGACCATGGATTGCCCACCCATGAAGGAAGACTTTCCCCACCAGACACTCCAGTCCCCAGGGATGGGTTGACTGCCTGGGGAGTTCCCCTGGGGGGAACTGAGGGATGCGGTAAGCAGTCTCAAACCCTATCCTATATGCTATGATAAATTCCCACGAATAACTGGCATTTACCCTGTTCTGTGAAAACAAAAACATTTAACTGTCCTAATTTACAGTTGTAAACAGATAAAGCAGTTCTTATTCATGCAAATTTAAAACCTCAAAAACAGAAAGCAGAATTTGGCAGTAACAGTGCCGAGGAGCTGCACCCATTTAGATAAAGAACTGACCAGTTTTCTAGCAATACTGGACCAGTGAATCCAGTATCAGCAAGGAACACAACATACCAAACACTGCTCACAAGGGATGAAAGTGCCATGAATAACTTGAAAAACAGACCTTGCAGAAGGCTCTGCATGAAAACATAGTTGTTACACTTAATGCAATGAATCCACGTGGTAACATTTCAGAGGATTAACAGAATATTAATGGAAAAATAAAAAAAAATAAACCAAAGCACAGAATTGCAAAGGCATCATACATTACTGTAAACAACTTGAAGACTGATCAAAAAATATTACACCTGTCTATAATGCATTCTTTAAGTAAACTCTGACACAAAATCTGTTTCTAGTAGCTATGGTGTCCCTGGAAATCAATGTACAAGTAGAAATTGATAATGGCCTTAAAAGAGCCAGTAAATAACGTCTAGATACATTTCCTATTAATACTTGCTGTTATTGCTGAATTTTGTAATTCAACTTTATTTTTTATGTTTTCATTCTATAGTCCTTTCCCCTTTCTACACGGTTTTCTGCTAGAAGGTAAGATAGATTGGTTTTAACAGCAAAAGTACTTCATTTACTTCACTAACCCAAGCAGCTGCAGTTTAATAGGCAGAATTAAGGAGGAAAGGTTCAGAACTTTGGTATACCTTTTTTCACCGTAAGCTAACTCATAATGGGAATAAGTCACTGTCGTAAAGAGTGTGGGATCAGACCAAGGTCTGTCTTTTTCCTGAGTCTTAAAAGTTAAGCCCTCGCTCTAAACATTTCTATTCTCCTTTATTTCTTTTCTGGCTATGCTGGATGATGCAGAGGAGAGCTGGAACACCCCTGATGGGTTTGCAAGGCCTCAGTTTATAAATGGGCCAAATTCTTGCATGAGAAATGGCCCACCACACATGTTCACAGTTAGCTCAGGCCAGTTTAAGACAAAAATGCAAAGATTTAAGCATTCTTGAATGTCTTTTTCCCTCTGGATGAACTTTCTTCACTTTCACAGACAGTCGCCCTTTACAGATTTTCAACAGGTTTATCACTTTTTTGTCAGACTCCTTTTCTTCTGCCTCAAGTAGAGAACAACCTGGACACCCTCTCAAGTGAGAATTAAGTTTGTCCACACCCAACAAGTACATAAATGTTTCTGTTATGTTCATAAACATTACATTTGGACCCATGTGTTTATCAGGTAGTAAACAGCCCTTTGCATCACTGAGGTGTAAAACTCTCACTTTTCGCTATAGTGACTACTTGGCATTTTTAAGGAGGACATTTTTCTCTTTGGACTCTATATTCTCTGTCACTTTCACATTATAACTATACAAGATATGAATATCTAACTATGCTAATTTTTGTGTAGCATGATGCAAGGGCATGGCTGATAACAGGAATAATAGAAATCAATCACTTTAGAAGCACAATGGTTTTAAATGGCTTTTCCTCAATCTCCTCCTTTTAGTCAGGCATATTCATACAAGAAAAATCCTATCAGAATTTGTGCATTGAGTTGTTCATTACAGGCATGTGTTAAGTCTAGTTTTTAAAGGCTCTGATTTCAGTAGGAAACACTGAAGCAGTTTTTGCTGTCTGGATGTGAGGAAATCTTTACAGTTTTTTATAAATTACACAGTTTGGCAAGTCTTGAAAATTTCAACCTAAACTGCAATTTTAACATTAGCATTAAGTCTCTTGTTAATGACAGATGGACACTAAAACATAAGGTACTTCTGAGATGTTTTACTCTTTGTTTCCAAATACGCTTAAACATTATTCCCTTTGCTAGTATTTTTCTTCTTCTATGTGCATTATACCTGAAATAATTGTAGAAAGGTAACTCCCCTCTTTTTCACACCATAGCAAGATTTGGCCTTGAATCTTCACTAGTTCAATTTTCTATACAGATTTAGAACTGTAGTACCATTCAATGTAGCAACAACACAATGGTTAATATAACTATCCAACAGCTATTAATCACACTGCTAAAACCCACCGGTAAGACATTAACACTCCACAATATATCAAGAACAAATCAGACACTAGCACTTGAAGAAGAGCCTTAGTTCAAAGACCACCACATAACATTAGAATTAATGAATCTGGAAGGCCTGAGTTATTGCTAAAGAGCTTATTCATTCCTTTTCCTTAAAAATGCAGTATTTACAGCAGAGAGTTTACACCGTCACTAGGAGAACACCAGTTCCGAGAGCCAACACGTTCATTACTCATGATGTAACTCACAGCATGAAGAGTTCCTTGAAAACTGTATACTACGAGAATACAGTAGTTTCCATTACTGTGGTAACATACCACATTTCTCATAGGATTCAAAGTATTTCCCTTAGCAACAATAAATCTCAAGAAATGGATACCAGGGAATAGTTAAAAGCATTGGCTGTAAAAGAAAAGTCTTTAATTCACTATCATGAGCTAGCCTAGCACTGTTCAAGTCATAAATATGCAGAAACTACTCCAGTAGTTTAGACTAACTGGGTTTTGGATTTCAACTTAAGTGACTTTTAATTTTTGTTCTAAAGGAAATTTATTTTAGTTACAAACAATTTCAAAGGAGACTCTTTAAAAACAAACCAGATAACTTTGTCCCTTGGAAGTACTCACCTACAAAATGTCTCTTAAGATAGTCTCTTTTCCAATTTACCAAAACATTAAGGGAAATTTACAGGAAAGTCTGCAATTCAAAAACCATTTCTTCATGTGTGCTTAAATCACCCACAAATATTAGTTCAAATTAAACCCCACATGCTTACTTGGAGCTGATTCCTTATCATGTTGTTTTCCCACTAGCAGTTCAGATTTAGAGAGGTACCAGTATCTCATTTACCCAACAGTATGTGAACCTTTCTCTGTGACCACCAAACTGGTCATGCATTTAACATATTGCATGAGCAACCCTACACCCTATAAGGTGGTATAAGGTCACATTACCTGGGAAACGCTGTCAGACATATAAAAATTGGGACATATTGGAAAAAAAAAGTTATTAGGGGAGGGTTGTTTATTTGGGTGAGAATGGAGGTGGGTAAGGGGAAGAACCTGGGAGGACAGAAGGGAAAATAAAGAGCTGTCAGATCAAGCAGCTCCAGACCTGTAGGTCAGGTCCTCCCACAGACAGCTCAGAAATCACAGCGCTGGGTTAAAAAGCCATGCTGCAAGACTATCAACAGGGACTGGCTTTACTTCCAACAGAGAAGTATCTTCCCTCCTCACACCAACCTCACTCCAGCCATGCACACCAGCTAAATGCTCCACTTGGGTTTCCTTTCAACCCTGCAGGCTGGAGCTGCCTGGCCACACCACTCACATCACAGGCACTGTGACAGCAGCCCCAGGGACTGCTACCGGACCACTGGATTTGCTGATAAAAAATAACCTTCCCATGGGTTTGGAAAGGTGGGACATTGGGTTTATTCTTTTCAAATGACTGCCAGTCCAACAGTGTACAGAGGTGATTGACTGATAATGTAAGATCATCTGACGGAGGAAGAACAGCCCCAATAAGGCATGCATTACAGTGCAGCCCACATTCCCTGTCATCCCTAATGGAGGTGAAAAGACTGAAATGTCTGCTCTGGTGACTGTGTAGAAAGATGTCATGTGACTGATGTTATTTTACTCAACAGAAATACAGCGTAATCATACCTAGCATTGCCCTCGCAATGCTCCCCAGCACAAATGTACTGACTTCAAACATTTAGAGATAATTTCTTACCCTTATATGGCAACATTAAGCACATGACAGAGCTGATGCCATTTGAAATGATACTTGAGAGTACACTTTGTTCAGAATAAAGTTGGAAAGTCACTTAAAAGATTTCGCTCTTTGTGTCATTTTGCCAGGAACTGAAGAGTACAGCCACATGCTGCCCTGTCCCCTCTTGCCACTTTGTTGGCTGTAGCACTGGGAACACTTCAAAATTTCTGGCAATCCAACACTTTTCAAGTTACTCTTTATGACAAAGCTCATAGGAGAACTTAATTAAGTTTATGAGCTTTTGTAAGTGACCTTGCAAGAGCCTATTGCCCGACCTGAAATAGCTGCCACACTGCGTGTTTAATTCCGTTTCCAGTGAGAAAAATCTCCTACCACAAGACTCCATTATATTGAGAAACATTTTATGAATACAAAAAACAACAAGCATTTATCAAGACTTAAAATGAAAAATAAGCAAAATTAATTATAGACATTAATATTACATAAATACCTTTTAATGGTTGAAAATATATTTAAAATTAGATTTTTTGTTTATTTTTCATGGAAGAACATAATTTATCAGTTGCAGAATTGCAAAGCTGCTTTAGCTGGCAAAGGGTGATTATGTTTCTTCTTCCTCTACAAAAATCTGTTCCAAAAAAATATGTTATTTTAAGAGGAAATTAATGCCTGTTCTATAGCTGTATTTTGCCTCATTAGCTTTATTCTCTATCAATTGCTAATGACTCCAAAGAATATTACCATGTATTAGTGCCTTCCAAGCAATATTCCACACACTTATGCACACGAAGTACATATGCATTCCTGTTTTGTCAGTGTTCAGAAAGAGACTAAGTCATAAATAAAACCTTGACTTTCTTATAATAAAGTATGGTAAAAGAAGAAAGTGCACTCTTTCCTAAGTGATCAACCAAACAGAACAAAAAAATTAGTTGTGTTGTCTGGTCTGTGAGAAACAAGCCATTGTACATGAGCAACGATCGAGTCTGTAAATCAAGGCTTTCCTGAGAAGAAGCCACGTGTTCTTGAATCTGGGGGTGGCACCATGGTGCTTCTGCTGCATATTCATTGTCTGAATCAAAACAGAGTGTAAAAACTGCTGCTCTATCTTCTGACAACTAATAAAGGATGTATTATGCCAAGGCATGTCAGTAACACCCCATTTTCACAAATAGGCAGGAACAGCTCTAAGAGTAGATAGAGATGATGGTTTATAAAGAGGAAGCAGTTTGTCAGAAGATGCCATATCTGACCCATGCCTTTTAATAATAAATAAATAAATAATAGCTATCAACAGCTGAGATAACATTACTCCAATTTCCCTATTCCCTTTGTGCTTTTGGGATTTCATTTTGGTTTTCCTAATGTCTTTAGATATTCTTACATCTTTAGGGAGGAACTTGAACTTCAAGGACAACTGAATGTCCCCTACTCCCAAATGACCCTTGCTAGCAAAGAAAAAGTGATCCAGAACTTTTGGTACTTGTAGTTTAACAACAGGAAACTACATTCAGAAGTGCAGCAATGAAAAAATCTGCAAAATATCTTGTGCATTAGTGCAGCCAGAGGACCCAGCACAGCTACATGTCATTTTTTTTAATAACAGCATCCTCTCTTCTAAGTCTTAGAGAAGTTATGTTCTTTAGATATGTCTCTCAAATTGTTTACTGGTCTTATTTCAAGAAGCAACTTTTAATATTATTTTAAAATCTTATTCACAATAAGAGTACCTAGTACACTAGACAGTGCTTTATGTATATATGGCCTTCTCTTTTGATTATTGTCTCCTATGGTGCATATGAATTCTTTATTCAACACAAAGTAGATATAGAGGGAAATCTGACAGTAAAGCCTCAAAATGACTGAAAGACCCAAGGAAAATCACATCAAAATGTGCAATTCACTCTTTGCCACAGGGTAGATTTGAAACCAGAAGCAAGTTTTCCAGTGGAAGAAAAAGCCCACAAGGCAGTAAAACCTTCAAGTACTGAACACAGATGAGCCCTGCAATTAAATAATTCACACCTGAAGAATATGGTATTGGTCTGAAAAGCTGAATATTCAAAAACAGGTGTTTGCAAAGCACCTCCTATAATTTTCTAAAAGTTCTGAAGATAACAAGATATTATTAACTACCTGGTGAAGTGCTTGTTGAAGCTTATGAAATAAAATTTACTTAGAAAAGTCTCTCAGTGTTGGCTATGAATATTTTGCATTCAAGAACCAGGTTTGATAATGTGGCAGAAGTCTTACAGAGTGGGATTTGCCCTAAAGAGCAGCCAAGGGCATGCTGATATGAGGGGACAGCATTTGTCCTGGATATAGGGCAAGAATTCAATATGCTGTATCTGATACAAACTGAATCTATTATAGTAGCCAGATAATTACTTACTGAAGCCAACATGAAGTGAAAGAAATTAGGCAATCCCTTGGGCCTCTGTAGAGAAGGCATCACCAACAGGCTCTAGACACAGGTCTGGATTTTTGAATCCTTCAAAGCTAAAGCTTTTACAGCTGTATTTAATTCTTTGCTGCTTTTTCAGGGCAAATTATTTTGAATGTCTAATATCTTTAGAATCTCTTCTCTCATTCCAAGATGTCTTCACTTGTGATTGAAAGCCATTAGGAATCATGTGTAATGGAAAAGAGACAGATCTTCATTGTTAGCGTGTAACTTGGGAATGTAGCATATGCTTCCACACGTAACTTTTTTGTATGTTATTTGTACATGCATTTTTTTCTGTGTGACATACCTTTGCATATCACTTCCCAGATTTATCTGGTGTAGTAATCAACTGCTATATTCTGTGTTAACAAGTGATGATGCTGGGTTTATTCCATAGAAGATGTCTTACTGACACCTCAAATGGCAACAAAGAAACACTTCCTAGTAACTATATAAGTATATTCCTGGTTATCCTTCTGAGAAACTATGGTAACTGTGTTGTTGGGGTTTTTTTTATTGTGGTAAATTTTATCACTTCTTTCTACCACAATAAATAATAAAAATGCATACTTTACTTGCTTTAGTTTTCTGGCTCTAAATATTCGGAAACAATGTCCACATGGGAAATCCTGTTCTTAGTCTCCTTCAAGAACAGGCTACCTAACAAAAATGGAGCACACAAAAGCTTTCAATGTTATCAGTAGCCCTTATGAATTCAGTATAAAATAGTTAATGGTCAGATATTTATATTCTCTTATGAGTGATTATAGATGGCAAGAAATAAACAAATACAGAAAAGCTTGGAGCATATAATTACTAAATTCCCATGAAATTCTGATCAACTGTACCGGAAACTTTATGACTACAATATGCACACATTTCTTGTATATTTTTCATAAGCCTTTCTTATTGTATGCATAATTTTTGTTCAGCTTTACACATTACTTGAAGGACAGTATAACTTGATGGTATAAAGTAACTGCAGGACATTACAAAATCTACACACAAGCAGAATTCCTGTAGAATTTATGCACCTGTGAGAAGCACAAGTGTTTTTAAAAGGGAGCAAGAACAGAAAATCATACAACCTTAACAAACAGAGCTAGTGTGCTCAACACAACATAACATTTCTATATCATCTATAGCATTAATCAAATTGAAAGGGTTAAAACTTCTCCATCTTCCTTAGTTGTAGTATGTACAACTAGTGTTGTAGTATGTAGTATGTTCTCAGCCTTAAACATCCAGTAGCTGCTCTCTCCTCTTCCTTTCTATTTCCCTTGGCTACCATATTTTCAGGAATAATTCTCCCATTAATGCACTGATGATTTGAGTGAAGAACTCATAAATGCTTATGCAGTTACATGTTTACATTTGTCATGCATCACTGGAAACATAAACCATTTGCACTTTATACATTCTGGGCCCATTTATGCCTCCAGAAATGCAAGATGTATCTGGCAATTTGTCATAAATTTCAACCTCAGTCAGCTTTAATCTTTGCAATTCAAATACAGGAAACGTACATTGCAGATTCATATTGCAAGCGTCTCCAATTTCAGGAGTAGCAAAAATCTTAGAAAAAGAGAAATTACAATAGAAATAACTAACCCCCTGGAATATATAGCTGGTATTCCTGAATCCAGATTTTAATGTCAAAGGCCAGTACAAATACTACTGAGAAAAACAGACATAATTTTTTCTTATCTACAGATGCTTCTGTAATTTCATCTTCTGTTTCATCTCAGACTTTGCCGTTAAAGTCAGTTTTGTCTTTTTTCCTACGTTCCCCTCTATCCCAGAACAAACTGAAGATCTCCAAAAACTTCTATTCATCAAGACAGTTCAAGGCAGTTCAAATCAGCTGTGACTGGGTCATTTGGTAACATCTTCTGCCTTTTCATTAACTCTTGATAGTGGAAAAAAAACCCTTTACATGTTAAAAAGGGTAAAACATATTTGTCTTACCTCCCCCTTTGTATCTGTGTGGTTACAAAAATCTGTAGAGATTAGAAGTTTCAATTAGACGTCTCTGGTAAGTGCTTATGTATGTATGCCTTTACACACTATTAGGAAAAAGTACTCTAGGAAAGTTAACTTCTCATTAGTGTATGAATATAGTCAACAACAACTTTCTACCTTTAACATAAATTGTCCTCCAGCTGCTTTAAAATTTCTGCCTGGTAGTCATAAACTCAGTTTATGCACATAAAGATGAAGTGCTAAAATTAATGACAGGTTCCAATCTGGAATCTACCATGAATTGATTTTTCAAACATGATTGCTTAATTTAAAGATCAAGCAATCTGCCCAAGTGAAGCAATGTTATTGATAGGGATGCATCACCCACCTCCAGCCCAGATTCCCAGTAACAGCAGGCCGAGTGCAACCACAGCCTTGCAGATACAGGCTGCTCGTGCCCTGCACTGCTGGCACCAGGGCAGCTCTGCCTGCTGGCACAGCCCAGCTGCTGCGAGGGTGGGGGTGGAATCCTGCTTCCCCTGATGGAGGGGAAAACTTTCAGAAATTTCAAGGGAAGCAAGTACGCTATCTTACAGCAGACTGCTTTTAATTCTGTATGCCCTGATGACCTTTCTGCTAATCAGATTATGCATGTAGCTCCAACTAAGATTCATGGAAACAACACTGATAAGTAAGTACAAGAAAAAACAGAGGAGAGGATAATGTGTAATTAAGCTTTTTGCCTTTTGTTTCCTAGTGCTTTGAATCCCCTGAACTTTCTGTAGCACACCCCTTGAGTCCTGTGCAAAGGGAGGCAATCTGGCAGCCACAGGAGCTTTCCCACGGGTTTGCCTCTGAAGCATGGAGACGACCCAAGCCTGCCTTTAATAATAGAAAAACCCTGAGCTGCCAGTGGAGAGAGACAAAGTCCTCATTAGAACTTTGGCAGGAAGCTTCCTCTATCACCCAAGAATGCTAAGAGCTGTCTCAAATAGAAACTAAGGACTTGACAACAACCAGGAAGAAAGCAAATGACGATGTCATTTCAGACCATGGTTATTTGACAGCAGGAGTATCACATTAGCACACATTAGACCAGGCTGAGACAGAACCAAAACATTTTACTCATTTACTGAAAAGAAACATCTCTTAATAAGCAATGTAACAAACAAGATTTTCTTATTATTATTATTGCAAATAATGGTGTATTTCAGCCAAAAATATCTACAACTGTTTCAGCTATGTCAAACTTTAAATGTCAAGAGCCATGATTTATCAAAGGACTATGTCTCCCATGCAAGCCAGAGTTGAGTAATGAATTGCCTCTTCTGCCATAAACTATTCCAATTATTGCGTGGATACATCTTTAAGCCCACAGAGATACTGTTGCAATCAGCAGTTCTCTGCTGAAAACCTTCCATCAGATCCTTGTCTAACCTCTTTCAATAGCACCTTAAAACAGCCTTATGAAATGAACAATAGCTTTATTACTGTTCCATAGCCTCTCCACAAGACCAATAATAATCCAAACCAGAGTAATACCATGTATATATACAAACAGCGAGTGCTTCTTTCCAAGCTTTCTTCTCATCCATGTACTGTGAGAACCTCAACCAAAAAGAACTCATCCAAGGGAACCATTTGTCCTCACTGTTAGAAATACAACAAATTTCATTTGTATTATCATTATGTTCCGTCTTTCAGGGTAGACTCATGCTCAGATAATTTTCCAATTATTTTCAAGCTTTTTCAACTGTCAATTCTTCAAACTACTTGATTTTCTATTCTCAGGTTGACTTCAAATGCAGACACAAAAATAGAACTCTTAGTGTAGCCAGACCCCCCTTTTGGTGTTTCTGCATTTGTTTAATCCTTCCTTTCTAATACTATCACATCTCTTAAAATTCAAGGCTCTGGTTTGTCTTTCTCTTGATCTCCCTTTTCTCCCTCACAATGTTATCTTTTCCACTCCTTTTTTCTTTGACCACTTAATCCTCCATTTTTTTCAAGTTATTCCATATTTCAAGAGCTTCCAAATCAATATAACTGAACTATTCTTCATATTTTCCACAGAGGTCCTATCCTCTATTGAAACATTCTGAGCTGGAACAAGTATACTTCACTATATACATCCTATATTCTTTCTTCCCTCACTTTCTGTACCATTGTAACACTATATGTACCACCACATTTCTTAAGTAATAAAGTGAGATAGAAATATCCATCCCTTTTATTAGCTCAGGCAATTCACTAGGAATTGAACTTTAGTTAATTCCATGTAAGTCAGTCTTCCTCCTCTGTAAATTCCACTCCTTTGAATGATACTAGCTGTATGACAAAGAGCATTAATAAGAGGACTGAGACAATGGATATTTTGCAATCAAGATTTATCTCTTAAATACTAACCATGACAACTCAATTTAAATACCAATAAAAGCAGAAACATACTGTGTATGCACTCTTAAGCATCCTAACTTATGTAATAGCAATGCTATTTCCTACCCATCCAAACCTGTCTTTTTGGGAAGGAGAGTTACTCTACCAAGGTGGCACACAGAGTTAGGAGGTATTTTTTTGCAGTGGGTACCATGATCTACAACTACTGACAGCAGAGTACGGCAGGAGGCTCCACAGCTTTCAGCTAAAGAGCCAGAATTTATTTTTGGGTATCTGTGGCTCAATGACCTTTCTGCTCAGTAGATTGCCTTGGCACAGAGTCAAGGTTTGCAGCCCTCCAGCAGGGCTTGTATGGCTCCAAAGTCCAGAGGACGTTTGGATAGGAAAAAAGGGCGTTATGTGGAACTCTGTAAGATCATGCTACCCTTAAAAATTACATCAGGTACACAATTAAATGTCTTTCACCGAATACTTAAAGGTGTTTACTCCTGTAATGTACCAGTATAACACGTTGGCCAAACAGTTTACAGAATATATAGGGAAGAAATATTTCTTTTTCAGGCATAGAGCAATATTTTGAAGACCCTATGGTACTTCAAATGTAGAAGCTCCTTTAAAATCAAATCTCATCCTCATTTGCTGCTTAGGTCAAAAACAATTTAAAACAATCCCACCATGTCATATAACTACATTTATTGTAATCTACTGGATTTTTCACAGGTGTAGGTACTACCTACAGTTGTCACAGAGCTCAATAGGACTCCTTGTACCTACATGAAATAACAAGCACTAAAATTGCTTATGTAGGACAACAAAAATTAAATTCATGTCAGTAGGAGTCAATTTAGCAAAATGATTCCACTAGGGATAATTAAATGGATGCATTTTGCAAATCAAATGAAAAAAAAACAACCCAACAACAAGGCATTAGATGACAAACAGATTTTACAGTCATCTTGTCTGTTCTTCCCATGAACTTTCAGGAATATTCACATGTGGCAGCACTAACAGCCTTTAGAGAGGTAAGTGAAAATATTCTCTACATAATTTTAAAGTCACTACAGCTCCTCCATGACCATTTCATAGACTTTAAAAGTTACACACCTCGTGCAGCAGTGACTAAAGCTTTCCTCAAAACCTCTTGTACAAAACCAAGGCTGTAATTCACAAGTCTGGAAATCCCGGAGCCTGTATTATAGTCATGCAGATCTATCAAATGGTATCTGAAGAGCTTCTGAGGAAGAAACAACCCGCTAAGAAGTTGTCAATCAGTTCTTGAAAGACATGAAAAATTAATTTCTCAGCCTAGCAATTTCTGAGGTGAGGGTCCCTGCAGCAGTCAGGGGTCTGTCAGACACATCGGTGCAAAATATTGGCAAAGTTCCCAGAAGCTGCCTCGTTCTTAAACACTGTAGCAGTTGTTTTTTTTCACAGGAGAAGGCATCCAGGTAGACGCTTTAAAGCCCTAAAGGGGATCTATGAATTGTGCAGGTAGCAGTCTTTTGCACAAAGGTACACCAGCATAGTGTGGTTTCTGTCCTTAAGAACTTGTATGCTAAAGACACAAGGATCAAATGCTAACTTTAATTTCAGAATAACATAAATTTAGCAAACACGCTGATTCAGCAAAGTGGTTGAGAAGTTTTAAGCAGATGAGAAGTAAACTGAAATTTCAGCAGATCTTGAAGTGTTTTGCTAGATTATAGCCAAAAGTTTTTTCTTGCACGCATTCTTGTGATTCAGCCTTGGAGCCTTATATTTTCACTGCATATGCACAAAGGTCAAGATCAAGTCACCAGACAGGTAAAACTTCCAGAGACAAATCCCAGATTTTCAGGTAGTTAAAGATAATCTCCACTAGTTGGGATTTAAAGCAAGTGATACTTTGAGCAGGTATCTGATTCTGTAAGGTGGCCCTGTACTTCACTGCAGAATATCTGCATTAGAGCACTAAAAAAAAAAAACTAAAAATTTTTCAAAAATCACTATTATGTGCTGAAAAACTTCATTACTTGTTTTAAACGTCCTCAGTGCAATCACTCCTTTTAAAAAAAAAATTAAAATACCGGTCACAAAATTATCTTCATACTTACTAAGGAAATGATACCTTCCACCACTTCATAGTGAACAAATTTTATACTATATTGCCAAAGATGAATGAAGTGATTAAACATCCAATGTGCATCCCCCCCCCCACAAGAAAATCAAAGAGGTGAATGTCAGAGTTACATAAAACTATCTTCATATTTTTATAGAACTATGAATCTCTTCCTTTTGCTTTCTGTCTCAAATATTCAATCACAACCATAAATTACTAATAGAATACACTTAATTCAAAATTAAGTCAGAATTCCTTAGAAATAATTTTTGCAGTTTTATTTATTTTTGAAGGGAAAAAACATTACATATAGTAGAAGTAATCCCAAGAGCTACAGTGGTTTAGATACTGCATCTATTTTTTTATATAGCACACAGTTGCAGTCATGCAAGTTGCTACTTCTGCACCTGAATTTTCCAATCAGTTTATAACTCATACATTTCATATGTGCAACTATGACTTCAGTGAAACAATTAAAGGTCACTAATGCCTGCAACATAGGGCTACGCAGTGACAGATGAACTCAGTATCCACCACTCAACTGAAATGATTACCAAAATGTATTATTTTCATGACAGCATATATCAATTTCCTTTTGTATGCAAACTGGCAGTGCAAGTATGGAGGAGGAAGACAGGTCTTAGTTATTTTATTCTGTGATTATTCCTCAGTGCAAAAACATGTGTAAGAGTAAGTACTTCAGCTTTCTCCAACATAATCACTAGAAATAGTTACCTGAAATACCTAAACCTGGAGATAATCATAGCTGCAAACATATGAGATTTCTACCTCCAGGAAGACACACTGTGTATGTGAACAGTTTTACCCTCAGTTGAGGAATACAAACACCTGTCAACTACATTTATACACAACCGTAGCCTGTTCCATGAACACATAAATTTCTAAAGTAATCTGAAACTTAACACATTTTCTTAGCTATTAATCACCAATCAGTGGCAGGGAAGGGAAGGAAGGCAGAATCCTCTTGTCTGGCAGTGATGTTCTTTATTCCCGAACAACCCCAGCACTGTAGACAAGGTAATGCACTTATGAGCAACACAGCTGAGGCAAGATCTGGGACTCAGTAAGGTCACTGAAGAAGCCCTAAAGCCATCTACTGAGCAGTTGCCAGCATGTTCAGGTTTCTGCGCGGAACCGGGGTTTGATGATATTCTGCTTTTTCAGTAGAGCAGGCTGTGTGCAGGCAGTGTTGTATAACCATACACAATGTGGGTTAGCAAAGGGCACTGTTACTTACTCTGGAATTATAGTTCCTGGATAACTATTCCCCAACAGGGAATCCTAGTTTCTGGCACAGAAATAATGTATCAGGACAAAATAGCAATGTATTTTCTTAGTAAAAAATGAAGGAAGTCAACAGAAAAGCCACTGAATATGGACTCCTTCATCTCACTGGGTATTACAACATACTGAAACAACTCTTGGGATTTTCATAACAACCTTTAAAGATGTGTATCATACTACACATAAGAATACCTACAGCCACAAATCATTGAAATATACAAAACCATAAAACTAAAATATAATTAAAATCATTAATCCCCTCCAAATCTTTAAAAGTTACTCAAGTCCTTGATCCCATACCCTGAAAGCCACATCAACTTTGCAATTGATTTAAAAGTATGTAGCACAAACCTTTTACTTCCATAGATGAAAAGTATATATATGTAAAATAAGTTGAAAGTCTATAATTTCAAAATGTTTGAATACAGTTCCTTCAAAACGCCAGTGTTCCAAGTAATGTATTTTTATTTTTCTTAATTATTAGGAATAATTTCAGTAATTATGGTATTTAATCAGTTATAATTGTTTTCATCTACCTTACATCTCAGTCTATTTAAGTTCATACTTCTACTTACATAGAGAAGCACATTCCTACATATCTGAAGAAATGCATATTTATAGAAAGTTTGATCATCCTTTTGTACTTACCCAGGACACATTTTTAGCCTTGGGTGTTTTTGGCATGGCAACATGCAAGGCTGAGATGACCAACAACAGCCCCACCAGCATGGAAAGTCAGATGGAGGGGTAGGCCAGGTGCCTCTGTTACTGCAGGGTGGACAGTCTCTCAGCCTGTCTGACACAGGCACACTGAGCATGTGGTCAGGTAATAATAAAAAAAGTCATTTTCCTTCCCGATGTACGATCCAGTCAAACAGAGATAAATCTTTGTGAAATATCTGTTTTCAGCAGCAGCCGGCTGTATTTCTGTATATCCATGAAATCCAAAGTTGGCTCTTCTTTTGGAAAAGTTAAAACCAAAAGTGAAAAGGACCCACTCTCACAGATGCCTCACACTTCCACTGGGAAAATGCAGAACCTCGTTACCCACCAAGCTTTCACCAAAACCCTGAGCATCCAGAAGAATGAAACCCAACACTGGAAGTCACTCGCCTTCAGAGGATGTTGAAGAGACGCCCAGTTGCTGGCTGCACCATTTAACTGCTGCTATGCCTGAATATTTCACGACCTTAGATCTTCCAAGTAATAAAGAGAATTAGGATCTCAATGTCAATAAATAATGCACACCAATGGGTCGCATGGGTACCTGTTGTGCTGTGTGCTCCTGTGGCGTGGTGGCTGCAGCTCCAGCCCCGCGGAGGGCACCTGTTGTCCCGGCACCCCGCTGCGGTGCTGGGTGCACCCGCCAGCACAGACACGCGTCCCAGAGGGGGAAGCAAAAGCAGAAAACCACCGCCTCTGCTTGTTTCTCTTTGTTCCTCTGCCCTTCTGTCCCTTTACTTTTACCTCCTGTCAATCTAGATTACCAGAGCAGATCCAGGCTAAATTTTGCAACTATCAGTAGTGATTAGAGTGAGTTGATTGAAATCGGATTATACAGGAAGACCTCTGCTTCCTCACTCAGCATGCGGGCCAGTACCATTTGCAAAATACTTCTGCTTCACTGCACAACATGAGAGCATTTGGAGCAGTCCATTTTAAGAGAAATGGTGCAGTAAAAATAAGCCAGACTGTGCTGTCTCTAAAAAAAAAAAAAAAGGAAAAAGGAATCATGCTTTTAACAGCTGCATGAATTTACAGGGGACTATTTCAAACCATTTCCAGATGGAAGAGTTTGCTGGAGTCTCACAGATTCACCAGAAAGCATGGTGTATCAAAGAGTGGCATTATACACCCAATGCGCTCTGAGTACCTGATCGCTACTGCTCAAATATGGATCCAGTACTAGTGTAACTGCATGATGTCTGAGCACCAAACAGGTGAGAAGCATCATTCTTCCCCAGGATAACACTTACAAATCCTACTGCCAGGATCTATGCAACTCACAAAGAATCTAATTCAAATGTTTTCTTTCCAAAGCATATCATTAAATGTATGAGAAAGTGACCTGCCTGAACTATATTCAAATATATGTATTCATTTATTTAAATACAAACACGAGGTATAAAGTGAAATGGTAGGGTGTATTATAAAGTTATAGTGCCGTTATAAAACCACAGTGTTGAATCTCAAAAAGAAGAAAACAAAAAATTAAAATACAAAAGGAGACTGGTAGAAGTGAGGAAGTATGGGGGTGAGATGATAAAAAACAATAAAAAAATGTATAAAATTCACTTAAGTCCAGCTGATAGACACTGCGAATGTGACACACAGATGCAGTTTGCATTCAACACACCATTTTTCTAGGACTTCTTAAATAATAACTTAATATTATTATCTACTCATGATACAGACCTAGATTATGCTCCAAGCATCATCTGTCACTTCATGCTCATTATTTAATGTATTTGTATAAAAGCAATGAGTTTATGATTCCACAAATTCAATTTGTGGATGGTCTATAATTTGTTTGCGAGTATTAAAGTAATATTAAGGTTTTTTTCCAAGATGACGGCATAAACTTTTGATTTTGTTAAAAGAAACTCTAGAAACTGTTTACCCTGATTGACACAGACAGAACAGCAAAATACATGTATTTTCCCATGGAAATAACCATTCAATTTCAAAATAATTACAGTCTTCTGCAGATTTGTAGTCCACACTGAAGGTAAGTAGAAAGTTTACTACAGTCTGCTTTGCATATGCTAGAATGAAGGCTTCTATGCACACAGTTTTTTAATAGATGCCCCTATTTTTAATAAGTCCACTCAGTCTCGGGGAGCTGAAGCACTCGCCGTTACTGGTTCACTGGCATCTTCAACTAGAAGAATCTGTAGACCTTGATTTGTATCTAGGAAATGAGCAGCTGATAAACTCTAGAAGTTTATGAAGTAGAACCATCTATTTTAGACAGTATGAATTACTGGGTAGTTTAACAGCAGGTTTTTCACGTAAGAGAAACATCATTATTCTACTGTAGATGTTAAAATACAATCCAGTAGGCAGAAATCCGGCCAGAGTTAAGGAAACTGTAATTCACTTCTGAAAAAAACACATTACAAAGTATGCAACTATTAAATGTTGTCTGTATTTGAAAAAAAAAACAACAAACAGTTGTTAGCCTTTTCAAAAATATTGAGACAGAATACCTTGGATATTACAGAACAAAATTTTGAAATACCATACTCCTGTACTTTGGCAGCCTTGCATCAGGACTTAGGTTTTACAAATCACAGATCAATACACATTCCAGGGAAGACAATGTTAGAAAACAGGAGATCTTCCTTTAGTGAAGCTCAAAGTTGGGTAGGCATTTATATCCCTAAATAGCACTAGTACTTCTCACTTCACCCTTCAATTGAGAAGATCATTTATGAAATACATATATATTGAAAGTTTCAGTGAAAATTACAAAGATCAATGTTAAAATACAAGGTCACATACATCCTTCTTTCTATTAATAGCATAACACAGCCAGATAGGAAAGAAGATTCGTATACAGGTGTATGCACACCTCTATCTATCTATGCAACAATTCTGGGTTAAAGAGTCTCCAAAATCTTATAACCGTTCTCTCATATGGCATATGGAATAACTTTACTCAATTTTAGAACAGCTCTGGCATTGATTTCCACCAGTGAGGCACATTCTTCTTGGATTCATCTTTACAAGAATCATATATAAAAGATATCTATTATCCCCTTTGTTGTTCATGCTGACCACAGAATCACTTGCCAGTCAGCCATTAACCAATCACT
>VZZY01020695.1:29667-116530 GCA_013400335.1 Eurystomus gularis
AAAAAAAAAAGAAAGAAAATAAAAAAAAGGAAAGTCATAAGTCACAGATGGCAATGCACAAGCAATAGTTTTCAAGGCATAAAATGACACAGAACAAAGCCCGTGAGTTATAATTGTCTGGAGACAATAAACCACAAACCAGGCTTGAACACTTCAGCGCTACTTACTGGAGCTACCTTCCATTCATCAGCAATACATAATTAGTAAAAGCTTTTCAGGTAGTGCTTTTGTTCCTGTTAGAGGTATATACTTAAATGTATGGGATTCAACTTCAATACCATGAAGACTATGGTACTTTTGTCCATTCATTTCTATTGAAACATTTCTAATCTAATATGTGCTCCTCACCAAAGACATAATAATGAGTACATTACAAATAATTGTGTGCTCTACATCTCTGTACTTTCTCTTAATATCACTGGAACAAATCTCTGATAAAATATAAATTACTTGGGTGAGATGAATACATTGTTTCATCTTATATATGCTTTAGCTAGCAGTAGAAAACTGCCACTGACTTTTTTGAAGGTGACAAAACTCTTTACATACTATATTTATAGTATGCATGCATATTTATTTATATATAAACTTATACATAACTTATATATAAATTATATATAACTTCTATATAGATTATCTATAACTTCTATATAATTTATATATAACTTATAAGTTGATGCCAGCAGGAACAACCTGAAGCACTCTAAACAGACTTGAACCTTTGTTTCTTGTGATCTTTGCTGAATCCGCACTACACTCAGTACATAACTGATAAAGGAACTGAGCTGAGAAGAGTCAGCCAACAGCCAGTTCCTGGGGAGAGGGGGCCCTGAAGAGTACAAACCACATTTTAGACCTGGGAAGAGCAAGAAATGGCACAAACCAGTACACATAAAACGAAAGAATCATTAACTTCAATATGCAATGTAACATAAGTGAGTCTGCTGCTGATGTAATCTCAGTTCTACCTAATAAAATTACCTGAAAATAAATTTAAAGATAAGAATTTCTGGGCTTCTCAGAATGCTAAAGGTAAGCACCTGCATGCTGCATGCTTGCACAGACAGAAACACTATAAACACACATTAGTGCACTTATAAAGGCATAAATTTCTACTTCCCAGTTGAATTTTCAGTTTTTACAGTTTTAATGTATCACACACGTATCCGCAATGAAACAATCAGAGCTGGTGAGTCTACTGAGGTGCCAACTGACAAATGTGAAGTCAGTCACCACCAGTACAGCAGAAAGCCAGCACATCATTTACAAAAGTCCAAGTACAGCACGTGCACGTATGCTGTCCATACATATGTACGGACAGGATGTTGTGTATTAAGTGCCTTTCATGACACACACCATGTACCAGGCTCTTGTCCAGGTCCCACAGTATGAGGGCAATAGTGTCCTCTGGAAGAACTCTCTCTGCAAAGCTACACTCAATTTTTAAATGATTGGGGCTCAAACAAAACTGTGGATGACTGCCTCCTCTAAGTTCACTGAGGTTCAAATTCTAGTAGTTGGACAGGTGAAATAGAAGGGTACATGACTTGACAGACATCCCTACAGCAGTATGGCAACTTTCTGCAGTGAAACACTTAAAAGTACAAAAATTATTCTCAGTGAAATGCTAAGCAGTTTTTAGAAAAAGTTCCATTTCAAATATACCATGTCTAGACATATTAACGAAAATATTTCACAGAGAAATTAATTACTTTATTCCATTCTGAAAGTTAGAGGATATAAGTATAGAGTTTGTTGCACTAATACTTAAGGCAAAGGTATCCTACAGTATTGTCATTGGTGTAGAACAGATTAGATCACATCTGACCCCATATACTCTGCTAAAAAAGACAAACTTTGTAGTCAGGAGAGAAGCTGGAAAACAGCTGGCATTTGAGTTTTCTCCTTCTTCATATTAACTCAGCTCACAGAGCAGCAGCTGCTGATGGCTTGCCAGACAAGGGCTCCAGTAAAACGAACTAAATTTATTCCCTCACACAGAAGGAATTCAATACTGAATTTTACTTAAAGCAGATAATCTAGTGCCAATGGGATGCATTAAAAATTTCTGCTGTAAAAAAAAAAATTAAATAAAATACAATATAGATTGAAAACTTAGATGCTAACAAGACTATAAAGTCCAGAAATCCGCCCTGTTATATGTAGGACCTGTGATGCAACCATTAATTCCAAAGGACACAAATCTTCTTGCAGAAAACAGAAGGTCCTCATCAGATGAACAACAAGCCTAAAATGACAGACATATTCTGGACATGTTTATCATACGTTATCTCCCTTCCAAGGTTGCATTTCTTGTAGAGTCACTGCAACATCCAATAGTTTTCCCATCTTTAACGAGTATTTTTTCAGAAGATGCTTGTGAGGGAAGCTGCTATTGTTATTCTTATTTGAGAGCTAGAATATCAATTCCATATGAGTCTATTAGTTAATGAGGACTCTAGTCTGAGAGGGTTCTTGTCTCATCCTTTCAAGAATTTAACATCCTCTGATATATTCTGTATTTAGAGCACACTTGCAGACTTCTGCTGTATTGCATACTCAGCAGTTCTGCAAATAAATCTTGATCATTTAAAACAACTCTGTGATCTCAAAATTTAAGGCAGGTATTCCCAGATGGTGATATACAAGACAGAGAATAATCTGAATCTCCAATTTAAGTAAAATGTTCAGCCTTCTCAAAAGCCAAACAAGCATCAAATCCATTTTTTGTCTTATTCATAATACTATCCTCTCTCTTCCTGTCCTACGTTCAGTTACTGGGCTCCTACTTCAGCAACCAAGTGATGCCTCCTATCAAGAAAATGGATCTTTTACATTTTTTTTCTGAGTATCAGCCATCCATTGATGAATATATCTATAATCTTAGGGAAAAGAGAATGTGATTCTTAGCCATGCATTGCAGTGTATACATACAATTATATGGTATTTCAGCTTTCAAATAACACATTTCCTAATCTCAACACTTTCTAATGCAGAGGTTTCCCTTTTTTTTTTTTATAAGTTTTAATAAAATTCCCAGCATCATAACCACCAGAAAACAACAATGACGAATGCATGAAATTATTTTGATTGCAACAAGCTTCATTATACTGCCCACAACTGCCCTCAGTTTAGAGCTGTGGATGAAACAGATGCACATTAGCAGAGTAATTTCAGTTTGGCTCCTCAGACTAGACACTGGAATTTATGTGTGTGCTATCTAGATATAAAACTAAAATAACAACATAACCTTGCAAAGAAACACTGTAAATTTGCTCATTAAAGTTTGTGAAGCAATTTGATGAACATTGTAGAAGATCACACTGCTTAATGAAGATCATTAAAGAAAAGCCTTCATACACACAACACGTTTGGCATGAGCTGCCAAACTGTAATTATTATTCTTTACATAGGCCAGGCCCTCAAAAAGGATGAGGCACATGGTCTTCTGCTTGCTGATACTGAAAAGATGCTGCAGCTTAAGACACTGGTCTCTCCTTCTGCTGTGTCTGCCAGCTCTGCACCTGGATGGTCATCTCCTTCCTAACACCAAATGACTTGTAACTCCACAGCCCAGTTCCTGGCCTCCGCTTCATCCTCCTCTGACTCCTAGCCTCACTGTCCCTCCCAGCCACCAGCGCTGCCACCACCCTGCTTGGACAGCCAAACAGAAGGACAGTGGCAGACCAAACCCTTGCTCTAGGCAGATCTCCACAGCGTATTCCAAATCACACTTGTAATTAGTGTTTCTCGAAGGATCAACTTACTTCCTCTAACCTAATTCTAAAAAACCTCTTCTGGAATAGAGACCATAGTTGGAGAAAAGCTCCAAGTTGCACAATTTCAGAGCCAAGGTGTACAGGATGAAGGGAGAATTGGGTAGCAAGGTGAGAAGGCTGCCACCATGCCAGTATAGCCCAGCAGGCAGGGAAGAAAATGGAATGGATTTACAAAGAGCCAGAATCTCCCTAACTACAAAGTTGTGAAAGCAATCCAAATTCAGATAACTCAAATTTTGGTTTAAAAATAATTCTTCAGCAGTTGTCATAAGGTTATAACTGTCATTCATATTTACAAAATACCTGAGACACTGCAGCTGACTCAGGGATTATCTTTCTCAGAACAGGAAGAAATTCTATGGCTAGTAATAACATGCAGTATCGATTTCCAGTAGTTAGTTTTGAAGGTAGGTAGGTAAGGCAACAAACTTCTTCCCATATCTTTCCTATTCAGCAGTACAAAGAACAAAGACAAAAGTTTCATAACAATATAGAAAAGTGTGAAAAAATGAGGTTCCCTGAAAGACATGGAAAACCAAAAATATATATGAGTTTTACGAGCTTCTGCATGATGCTTTGGAGGTTACTGAAAAGTTCACATTGGATATTTATAAGTAGAAAATTAATTATATGCTCATGGAAAAGGAAAACTAAAAGAGTATGTAAATGTAATATTTCAGTGGTATTTTGGTTCATTGCATATAAGTAATAATGAAAGCACTAAAAATACTCAGAGAACTGAGATTTAATACTTTGGTGAGTGTCACATCCTAAATTGTATTCAAAATCACAAAGGAAAATAATAAAAAACATCCATCAATAATCAATGGTAAGCCAAATCAAGCCTTTCTGTGAAAGAAGAAAATGTACTTCATGTTAAGAAAGGTATCAATTACCGAGGCAATATATTAATTTTAAGAATATTTTGATTTTAAAAAAATTCCTTGAGCCTTTATAAGCAATAGGAATTCTGGTATCCATGACTTTTTCAAAAACTAAGTTTTTTCTACACATCTGAAAAATTTTGTGTAATTCTTATATAAGGAAATCAACAGTACGGTGAGTACACTATGAAAACTACTACCCTAACCCTTTTGTATGCATCTCTCATCCAAATTTATTTACATGAAATAAATGCTTTTCACTATTTATCTCAGTAGCTGTGCAATATCCTTTACTATGACTTCCTGATATAACCACTTGAATATTTTCCTTTTTATTTTTCTGCAATTCGTCTTACAACTACTCCAACAGTTCCATCAGAACACGCACACACGCAAAAGATGATAAGATCATTTGCAATATTTTAGGTAACAAATAATCGGAACATTGTGCGCACATAAGCAAAGCCATGAAAGAGTAGAAAGGTGCTTAGGGAAATTTATTTTAACTTTTTCTTTACTTCTAACACTAATTAAGTACACCATCAGATGATACTATTTTCCTGCGACCATCTCTTGCATTAATTGAAAATTCACTGACGGAAAAGCCAAATACCCTAGTCTACAACAATAACAGAGATCATAAAATCTTCAGTTACACATTCAATGTTTGAAAAGGACAGGATGCTGAATTTATTCAATGTTCACTTGTTTTGTTTTCATTTTTTGGTATCGGATACAGTGAAGATTAATTCAGCCTTCCTACCATTGGTAGGATTTTCTTCTCTGTTATAATTAGACAGCATCATCAAGCATCTCAAGCCCAAATTGCTAAAAATGAGCAATGATGTTTAGGGCAGTGATATTCAAAGTCGCTAGTGGAGCTGTGCAGGCCTTTCAGAGAGACAGTTTCATTTTAAACTCACACAGTGTTGTATTTTAATCAATGAAATCATTGGTGAAAAGCCAGTACAAATCAGAATCTGTTGTACCATGTCACATTATTCCTCAGGGAGAAATAACATACTGAGAAGCAAGGATTTCAAAACAAAAATGCTCTGAAATATGCTCTTAAAAACAAAGATGACATTTGCCACCTTGAAGACTACGTATCAAGAAAGATACTGCCTTGTATAGACTTTTCTCATCTCACCTTTCTCATGCCTATTTGTATTTGCTACAAACAAAATGATATGATGGATCTATATCTCTGCTTTTCATGTTTTAGCAACTCTGTGCAACACCTGGCTCTGGCTTATAACACCGTTGTAGTTAAAGTCAACAAGAGACTTGGAGGAGAAAAGGTAGAAATGGGGAACAAAGAAAAGGTAATTAAAGTTCAGCTTGTCCAGGTAATATTTATGTATCACACACACAGATTACCCTTCTGAGCTGCCCAACACAATCCAATATAATCAAAAGTATTGTACTGGGAGAAGGCCACAAATTACATCATCTTTCATGCACAGAATTAAATGTTCTAGCAGCAGAGCAAGCTCAGGAGCACATCTCGGGCAATGACAGATGAAAGAGATAGGGACTAGCATGTGGCAGAATGATGTTCAGCTAATTATTGTGCCTGTAACAGGAGTATTGGGCTGTGAGTACTGTCAGAGAGTGGCCTGCTGAGCTGAGAGAAGATCCAGTGGGACAGGCCACCTCTACAAATCAAAAGGGTTTATGTGAAGAAAAAAATGGGAGAGATTCTTAAAAAGTCCATAGCACAAACATCTGTCTCACCATGATTCATTGTATGTGGGGTTGCAATATGTCTTAAATTTAGGCTGGCAAAGAGGTGGCAACACTCCAGCCTTCTCCTCCTCCTCCATAGGAAAGGCTGCTTACCACCTCAGTGCTGCTGGGCCACAGCACTAGGCAGACTGGGAAGGCAGTCACCACAGCAACAATGGCCTCTGGTGGGGTCTCTCCTCTGTCCTCCTTCACAGCAGAGCGCAGCCACCAGCAAAGTCTTGAAACTTCATTTTGACAAAATGTGTGAACCCTGTTATTCACACTTATCGCCAAGACTTTAGAGTAATGTGTTTGGAGATGGGTTTACCTTGTGCAGTGGGGGCCCGCAGGTTCCTACATACTTTTTTTTTTTTAACCACCAAGGTCCTTACTGCTGGGCTGGCACAGAAGTCCTGCCCCAGCAAGCTGAAATTGAACCAGGCTTTGTGGCTGAAAACAGTCCTGGTCGTACCTTCCCCAGCTTGCTGGAATCTGGATCTAGTTTTGGCAAGCAACACCCCATTACAATTCCCTCAAATAAATCTTAAAGTCATCTTATTTGTTTGCTTTGGGCAAGAAACTTTACCATCCTGAGTTATGATTAACTGGCACATTTTACTTTCTCACCCTAGTTCTTATTGGGAAAGGTAAACAACTGTCCAGTCTAGAACGAAGGAACTTCTTAAAATAAATTTTCCCTGGATCCTAACATTCACTGTTGCTGGCCAAATCACTTCCTGACTGGACAAGCTGATCTGTAGTGTTATGATAACGATACTACATTGAACCTGTTCAGGTTGGGAAATACACTGAAGGAATCTCTGAAGTTCAAACTGAAAAAGTTAATCTCTTAAAATCATTGTAAGAGTTTTGTATTTACTTCATTAATTTAGTCTCTTATATATGTCTATCTAAATTGCTTATGCCAAATCAAGGAAATCGACTGTAGTCTTTTTTTTTTTAATAATAAATTACTTTTCTACCTTCTAGATCACAAATCCACATTTCATGTGATGACAAAGTGACAGAGAAGTTACTTTCAATTTGTGATTCACACAATTTTGTATTTGGAGACCCCCTCAGAAACTTGTCATGTACACAAAAAAAGAATACAAACTCTAAGGAAATGACTGTAAATGCAAGTTTTTTGTGGTCTAATTTGTCCTTTTTTAGCATTTTTTCAATTTTGCAGCATGAAAGTACAGAAATTAAACACAAACATGTGACCATCATTTAATCAGCAAATTGCTTTGAGTCTCACTGACCTTGGCAGTTTTACAAAATTTTTATTTCCAGCTGGTTGAACCGCTCTTGAACAACTTTTTTTTACTGCAGTTGTCACAAACTGGCTTTTCTGTATCATCTACCATGCATATTCTCTGGCTAAAAATATTTTTTTCTAGAATATATATGACTTCCCTAATGCAAAACATCTCCATTATTCCTTTTTACTTTTACAGTAGCTGGGAAAACAAAGATTATTTTCTGCCTGTAATCATGCCATTTCTGAAAAGGTACAGAAAGAATTTCTGTTCACTGTTCCTGTCACTGAGTCTCCCAGAAACAACTGTCCCTGTGAGCATGCTTTGCACATGAAAGAAGAGAGATTTCCTTTGAATTCAGCCAGAGCTCAACCATGAGTGACTGAAAAGAGTTTACAGAACAAAAAAAACAAGCCTCCTGTGATCTCTGCCTGTAACATAGGTTAATATTACTATTTCTTGAAAGAGTTTTATCTACTCCATTTTGTCTCCTTTTAATTTCTCCCTTTAAAGAAAAATTTATTTCAATTCATATCTGAGGTTTATTTCAATTTACAGTACTTAAGCATTTTTCTTTAAAATTTACAAGGATCACTTCATCCAGCTTAGAAATGTAGTTATGACTGGGGTCAACATCTTAACCATAAGTACTAGTACAAAAACATGATGAGTTGATGCCATCTCTCTTTGAATTCAAAGCAATTTTAAAAATGAGTATAAAATAAGGGGAGAATATTTGTCCTGAACACCACATTTGCAAATGCACACCTGGAGGAAGGACACCTGAGAAGATCTGTGTCCATGTCTGGCAGGAGCTTGGCAATGGCAAGGCTGAGCCAGGTCACTGCACTTTGGACAAAAAGAGATTTGCTGTGCAATCCTCCAGCTTTTTTAAAAAATTTAAAAGACTTCTTAAGAAAGTCTTACTCCATATGGACAGGAGGTTGTACCACCATAGATCATAAAACGGAAAAGGGTTTTAAAAAAAATGTTGGGGTTTTTTTGGCACGTTTACTAGAGACCTGTTCAAACGTTGCTGTCTCAGTTCCCACCAATGACTGGGACACATCTGGGATACAAATGCCCACCTGACACTGAGCCAGCCTTTTCTAGGGCAGACCTTACTACCTTTGGACACCCCAGAGAATGCATTGGACACAATCACAAATATTTCTTAAAATATACAGTGAATACATTGGAATGTTTGACTCACAATAGGCTTGGATGAGGTGTGTTATTACCCAGGCACTTTCCAACATCTAACACAAGCCAGATTAAGATAAAAAGATAAAGAGAAAAAAACTTCCTTACAACTTCCAAATCAGTCAACAGTTAAAATTTTTATGAAGACAGAAGCGAAGAAGCTAAATCTTTCCCCAGAAAACTTTCCACAGCCTCTTTTTGGTGAAGCACATAGCATTTTCTAACTGCACTAGTTCCTAACAATACTATTTCCTTCACAAGAAAAGGTTCAAGGTATGCAACCCCTCTCCACCTGATTTTTCTGTACACGTGGAATACTTCCTCTGGGTCTGCTGAATTCTTCTCTTTGGCATCCTCTCTAAATTTCTCTTTCCGTTTGAATAGTTTATTACTCCACACAAACACAATCCAGATAACACTCGCTGCAAGCCTCGTGTTTGGACTTCAACAGGTAAGTTCTTCTAGTATAATGATAAATGAGCATTGGCATACCTCAAGTATATTTTACCAAAAGTTGAAAAACTTGAGATACAGGAATTGCAGTGGCAATGTAACTGCCAAATAGTATTTTTCTTTTCTAAAAATCTATAGCCTAGTAACAATGCTTTATCACTTATTTCAATATTATTATATGGTAATAGAGATTCTACAAAATGCATAATAATCCATTGCCATATTTCTTTCTGCTCACAAGACAGATAGGGTAGCATCAATCAGTGGATACAATCTTAAAGCTATTGTATGACTAAGCCTTTCCTTCCTTAGCTGCTAGGGACCAAGAAGCCAGCGTCTTATATTTATTTACTGCTTTTGTGTAGGGCCATGCTATTTCAGCACATTTTCAATATTTTGGGAGAAAGAGAGGACTAAAAGCCATGAGATTAACTGTACTACACCATTTGTTTTCTTTGTTCGCATTTGTACAACCTTTCAGTACTATGTTTGATTCTGATAAGGCAGATAATACTTTACCCTCTGAATGGTAATTTACACGGCCTGCAGTGGGCTAAGTCTTGTACATAAATGCTGCTCTTAGAAATAGTAAAATAACCAGTTTCAGTAAAATCTGTGGCTCTCAGATTAATTCAGTAAAAACAACATTATATTATGTAATAATTTAGCTCACATTTTCAACTGGGACCCACTTATTTCCAAGTCAGGTAAGAATAGAAAAACCTTGAAAAAGTTGTATATGCAACTTACTAAAAAAACCACATAATCACAAAATATAGGAAAAGTTAGTAAAGAAAACGAAAGCCATTTTAACTGAGATAGTTTCTGGGGAAAAAAATTGGAAATAGGGGACTAACAAATGAAGCAAGATGTTTCTACTGAAAATACAGGTATCAATGCCTGGTATTGTAGATCAGAGTCTGTGGACCAACCCATAAAGAGAAAAGATTATAAAATGTGAAGATGGTGAGTGTTATAAACTCTGAAACAGACTTTACTGAGATGAGGGACAAGATGAAGCATCTGACTGTATTTTGCCAGATGCAGAATAAGTGGGTCACTATTCCTATAAAGCTAATAATTTTCACTACTCTAACAGATCAAAGTTTGAAAACACTACCTTCAAACTATTGATTTCCAGAAGCAACGTAAAACCCAAGATCATTCCTTCTTTTGCACCATGCCTCTAATGCCACACAGTATGCTCCTAGCCATATATGTGCACTCGAACATAGATGCACAACTGCAACTACGTGCTGCAGCGGCTTCTTCAGCTGTTAAATAGTATTTCAGCCAAATGAAGCAGCAGAGCGGTTCCATCTAGAGGAAAAGCGTGTAAAGACTACTCATCCCTGATGATCACCTATTTTAAAATAAAGAATAGGCACAAGCCATTAATACAGCATGGTCAGTATAAAGCCTGGTGTCATAGCTTCATGAATAATCTGCTGCTTACAGCAGTGTGTGCTTGGTTGAACTGGACAGAAAAGATAATGTTGTAACCACCAGAGTAAGTAACATCTACATCCTGGACAATCCTGGCAATTGCTGCACCCATGAATAATGTTAAAGTAGATATGACTAGGAATGACATATAAAAGAGTTCTAAAGTAAACTTTGTCACTGAGGTCTAAATTATATGTTCAAACTAATGCAAACCAAAACATTTCCCTAGCTGTCAGCCTTAATTCTATTTTGTCTTGCCTTGACTAGCAAAACTTTTTAAGAACTCCACAAAAGCCAAAAGCTTATTTTTCTGCTAAAGCCATGTTAACCCATTACTTAAAATTATCTTTCAGCTGTTTTAGGATGAAGCAAAGAACTAACCTTCTTTCAGTAATCTTGTTTTGCCTTTTCCAGCCTACCTTGATCTTGACCCCCCTGTTTTTCTTCTTTTGTTCACTGACCAACAACTTCCCTTCTCTTCAACATTCCTGCCAGAAGGGCATATTTAATCACATCAAAACTATCATAAGACATTTTCCAGAAGAGTTTCTGCTCATTGAAGCCCTCATGCTATGTTTAGCACTTCACTAAATCTATCTTTTCAATTCAAATCTAGAAGTATTTTTTCATTTTCTTCTTATTTCCTTTTTAATAAGTTATTAATTTTGCTGCTCTGGTTTAGTATAAAGATAGTAGGAAAGACACTAAACATGGCAATTTTCCTCAGAGAACGCAAGAGATTCAGTATTGTAAGATAGCCAGTTAATTTATCATGACTTCACAGTCTCATAAAATTGTTGTGGAATGCCAGCTCATCAGCAAATGTGTAAAATTGCCAAGAATACTTAAATCGTTCCTCCATCACTGAAGTAAATAAGAATTGCACCCAAAGACATTACACCTAAGAGCAGCAGAAAGAAAAAGGAAATGTTAAAAGGAAAAAAATGTAGTCAGGAGAGAACACAAAAACCAAACCAATGAAAGACTAAGAAGAAAGGAGAAATAAATTTTTACCAAGTGAGGATAGCAAACCTCACTCCGTATGAAGTGAGGGAAAAGGCAGAGGGTAAAAAGATTGTGAGCCAAAAAGAGATGAAAGATGAAAAGGGTTATATTTTACTTGTAACAATCTCTTAAGTTAAAGTCTTTATTTTTAACAAATATTCTTTTGGGGGGATACATAGAAAATGCTATACTTCTGCTCACATACTTCTGCAGCAGGATTTGCATTCCATCAAAGAATCACTGCCATGTGGAAGGGAAGCATCTCAGGCCTCTTTCCACATGGTGTTCCACAGCCACAGGATGAATCACTGGTGGGTCTGAAGGCAGGGGTTACAAGTCCTGATTCTCACTTACTAACTCCAAAAGACTAACAATAGGGTGTACAGCGCTTTAAGTATATGACTGATTGCAGATTTACAATTTATTTTAATGAATATTAACACAGCTTTCAGAAAACATATAGGCTTTTAAAGAATAGCTTACTTAAAATACAGCTTCAGAAAACTAACATTAAAATAATAAGTATAAAATCAAAGTTAAGGGTGCTACTGGCATAGTAGGAGGAGGTTATGAGAGAAGCTGTTTGCTTTCCTAAATCTGAGCTTTTCTTGCCAGAATAATGCAAATAAATGTCATTACTTTAGATACCCAAATTAGCAGAGGGTAACAATATAATGCCCTGGTTCAGCAATTAGTGATAGTATTACCAATGGAAGTACGAATTCGGCCTTAACAGATGAGGATAGAGGAAAATAACAAAATTGGGTTCTCTAATTCATTATTTCAGTATATTTAAAATTGTGAAATTGCTGCTGACTTGAAATTTTAAGTATTTTAAATCTAATATTCAATCAGTTTCATTACACACAAAATGAAATACAGCAGGCCCTTATTGCATGTATTGTCACAATATTTTATCCACCAGCCATATTGTTATGTAATTTTACTTCAGAATGCATAATGAGCTATAAATGTCCCATTTATTTCTCCTAAATGTAAGAAAGTTTTTCAGCAGAAGTCCCTTTTGCTAGTTAATTAAATTCGAAGTTGTACCTAGGGAATGCAGTAAGAAGAAAGAATTTTCAAAAGGGGGACAAAAAAGTATATTCTTATTCATTTCTTTAAACAGAGGCTTTGAAGTCCAAACTCCATGCCACTAAAATCAAATGCAAAAAAAACAGCCACAGGAGTCAAAAATAAGAAATTATGACCACCACATATGTAAAAGGAAAAAACAAAGCAATTGGAGCAAATAAATGTGTGAAGTTTCACTGGGAAGCACTGGAGCTGCATAGGAAACAGTTTAGCTTCAGTACTACCTCCCAACATAAGGAATAAAGACTGTTAAACAATTGTAGCAGAGCAAATGCAGATAAAGGGGATTTATTTCCCTTTAATTTGGGCAGTGCAAAGTTTGCCCTGGTTTAGCTGGTACAAAAGCACTGACAGAGTCTTGGTTCAGATCACTTTCTGTTTAAATATTGCCACACCAGTTTATTCCACTTCATTCACTTAGTCTTTTCTTCCCATACCATTAAACCAAAATATTTAAAGATTAGAGAAAAAAAATGCAAAAGGACTTTCAAGAGATATTTAAAATAACGAAAGTATCCCCTAAATCCAGATATTCTGTATTGCTCCCTAACAGTTTTATGTCAGTCATACTCACCTAGTACTGAGGACAATCTAGTCAAAGTTTTTTTTGCTAGTCCAGCCAATTCCTCTAAGATGTAAATTTACCTGGTTTATGCTAAAACATGTAATTTCATTCTCATCAGCAGAAAACCACAACTTCTTCATACTTTCTTACCTCCTTCCCAGGACATTGTTTTTCTGCCTACGATACATAAAGAGGAGAATCGTGGTGGTAAATCCTGAAAATAACAACAGTTGATCAGCATCTGCCTTAGTCTGCAACTTCTGTTTGAGAACAGCTTAAACTTTGATTCCAGCAGCAATGGAGAAAAGAAGAGGGATACATGCAAGGCTAGGGTTGATGGCACAGGAGTATTAAAGGTGACAGAAATAGTCCTGCCAGGTGCAGTCCCCGGAAGAGAAAATACAAAACTGGGATTAATGTCAACAGAAGGAAAAGAAGTCTACAAATGTGAAGCAGCTTTTCTGCATGTCAAACTGGAGAAGCACTGTGGAGAAGCATAAAAAAATGTAGCTCCATCTGGAAAAAAATAACCCTATAAATCAGCAATGAAAAAGAGATAGGGAGGTAGTAAGCAAAAGGAACAAGGATAAGGACAGCATCTGCTATGATAAAGAACGGTCTGGAGCAAAACATGATTTAAGTGATAGATGGCAAAGACTACAGTCTCAAGAAGAACAGACAAAAACCCCTAGTCCAAATCTAACACCACCAAAAAAAAGAATATTCCCTCAGGAGCTCTGATAGATCCTCCAGACACAGACACAAAAAGCCTGCTGTCTGGATCTTCCTTGCTGCTGCGGGCAGAAAGCTCTCCAATTACAGTGCCCACCATTAGAAAAGAAGCATCTTGAAACAAAACCATACCAAGGTCCTTAGTTACATTAAAATACACAGTGCAAGCCATAGCATAAATTTTACTATTAATCTTTAAGTTTATACTGTTTTGGAATGCATTTTTTTAATTTGGGGGATTTTGTTGTTGTTGATTGGTTGTGGGGTTTTTTTTTTTTATATTGAATTGTAATAGTCCTTTGTTAAGGACTAGAGTCAGAGTAATGAATATTTGCCTTCCAGACATTATCCCCATGCTTATACTAACATGCTCAATGTACTTGGATTTGCCTGTCTTGTAGGCTTCAGTAGAGGACTTCCAGCTATGCATTAGGCCACTTCCAAGTTCACCGTCTTGATGAGTATTTCAGGAATGCCATGGATAGAAAGTTCAGTCAGCTCCTGTTATGTCGCCATATAAGCAGTTTTTACAGTTTGGCAGGTATTTTGCACCACTGCAAATCAGACTACTCACAGCAATAAGAGAAGACAGCACATATAGTCAGGCAAAGGGGTTGACAGCTAATTGCTCTGTTCAGAAACATGCAGACTCTGGACATATCTTGGACTCTGTGTTCAAAAAGCCTTCATTTCTAGACACTTCCAGGGAGAATAGCACATTGTTGAAGAAGTTTTCCAAGTGACTTCTATCTGACTGCAACTTCTCCTAAAGGCTGGACCAACAATTGGAGAGACTAGACTAAAGTTTGAAAGCTGAAATACACTGGTCAGTCTTCAAGTTCAAGTGCTTCTAGATGTTCTGTGACATGCTGGCAGTAAGAGTTGTGAAAGCATATAGTTGGTAATAATGTTTCAGACTCCATGTTACAGAAAGAGATGAGATTGTTCACTGGAAGAACCCTACACAGCTGCTCCTCCATACTATCCCAAATGGATCCCATTTAACAAATGGCATGATCCCATTTCATAGACATGACTAAAGGAATAAGGTGAAGATGTTATTTGGGATTATCTCTAGATATTGCCATGAAAATATCTAATATAAAGGTCTTTATTTCTGGAATTGACTATTAGTATTACTATTAGTATTACTATTAGAAGATGCAGATTATGCCACAACGTATTAAACATACCATATTAAATGCCTCCCCATTGCCCTGATTGCCCACCTACAGAGACAAACTCCTAGAAGAGGAAAAGAAAGAGTGGAAATTCAATGGCTGCAGGCAGTACACCTTCCTTCAGCAGATGCCATGCTAAAGGAAGAGTCAATGATCAGGAAAGCCTGGGGAGAAGGCCTGAGACAAATTTAATCTTAACATTGTGTGGTCTGTACATCACTCAACAGTAGCAAAACCTAGAGAGAAGCTAAAGATGGATACAATCGATCTGGGCCTTCAATTTTAACCCTGCACACAGAGACAGGACAGTCTTCGTGCATGAGACTCTAACATGCAGGAGATCATAGAAAGGAGCAACATAGGAATAAAACCATCTTCTCCACCAATAACGCTGCTCCTCCAAAGAAGCAATGTGAGTCCACATAACTAATTGAAGTGATCTGCCTATTCCTGGTCCAAAAGACCATCAAAGGGATTGATTATGCCTAAGACCTGCACAAGTTCTAGGACCTGGGCCAGAAAGAGCTGTACTGATTGCAAAACTATAGTCAGATTTGGTCAAACATTTTTGGATACATAAAGTACAATAACTTCAAATTCCCTCACAATAAAAAAAGTCTAGGTTGGACCATTCACCACTACAATTCATAAGCAACTTAAGAACTGTAAACTAATAACCCAGAATAAAATTCTGGTTTTTTCCCCAGTGAGTCAGACATTAATAAAAAGGGTCATATCTTGGCTTACTTTAATTTCAATGCTTTCATCCCAAAAGAATTACACAGTACAACCTCAATTAGCCCAATGCCGTGGGGAGTACCAAAAAAATTCAATAATAACGGGCTTGGATAATCAAGGATTCAAACAACAGAGAAAATTTTCATTGTAATTAAGTTATTTGAGAACACGGTCATCTTTCACATAATAGGGTTTGGACCAAAAAGATCAAGGGCAAACTCCACTTCACTTACCCTAACTCAGAGGGAGCAACCTTCATTTTGTAAACGGTTAGTGAGGCACTCAAAACGCCATGATGCCCAGCAGCATTGCACCATGCCCTTTACACAACCAGTATCACAAAATACAAAACTTAGTACTTTATAAGAAATTCACTAATCATCTTTCTCTCCATTACCCACAAACATCCAAAAAAAATGATGGAGTTCATGAAGTTTAATGTAGTTAGTCTGAGACTAAACCCAAGTAGATGTCATGCTGGTTCACAAACAACTGTTCTGACACTTCCAGGCTGCAAAACATGCTTTGCAAACAGGCAAATATTTTATTCTGCCTAGATACTATTCACAGTGGCGGGTGCTACCATTAAGTAACAATACTAAGGAGAAATTAAAGGGTGGGCAATACACCTCAAGAGGTCATTCTTTTCATATGCCCTAAACTCCATTGGCATGAGAGCGCCAATAAATAAGTGCTTTCTATGTATCCATATTTCAATTTCTGCATAATAGTGGGAATAGGTATATATCAAATAAGTATCTGTATAACAGATGTCCAAGTTTTGGTTTTACATGGAATTGATGGTTAAAATGAACTACACACTGGTTTTTGCATAATTTATGCACAGTACTGAACTAAGTTCTAACCTTGAGCAAAGATCTCGTCTGAACCTCCATGCTTCTGCCTGCTTCTTACAGAACAGTATCAACTGTTGCACCAGTGAGAAAATACATCCAAAGTCATATCAGCTATGCAAAACAACTATGACCACACTCACATTTCTGATTGTTTACATCTCTGCAATATATTCTGAAGGAGAGATCTGTTTCCTTTTTAACAATTTTATCTCTCTGCATTAATCCCCTACACAAACTTTGACTTAGATGACACCTATTTATGATCTTGCTTGGTTTATTGTAAATTTTTGAACGTTGTGTAAAAGAGCTTCCTATGACACAGAGAAACACACAGTGTTCCTAACAGAACTATTTCTCCTGGTCTGTTTGCTTCTTTCTAGTGCAACAAGCTACAAGCTGCTTGTTGCAAATACTCAGCAATTTCAATTTGCAGCTTAGCCAGATCATTTCAACCTCCTGTTTCTTATCACGTCTGACAACTGAACAGCAGAATAGAAATTGAATGTTAAAACATAGATTAATTACTTAGGATATTATCATGACAGCTGAGTACAGGTCAGACATATTTCAGCTAATAGCCAATCTTTCTTACTACTAATACTTAAGCTTAGGTGCTGGCCTTCCTTGTGGAATTTATTAGAGACAGCCATTTTGCAATATAGAGCAGTCTTATCATACCAGAGTATCGAAATATCCTGTTTCTGGAAAGCAAACAAACCATGCAAACCATCAGGCCATACTTGTGCCACTGTACTACTGCTCTTTTTCAAAAAAACTACCTCAGAAGATCATTTTTATGTTCCTCAGGGTCTTTCAAATATTTTTTGTGCCAGTCCATAATTGCTTATAACTAATTGATTTTCAGTTGTCATATATCGATAGAAATGTTCTTTTCTAATGACTCCCCTTATGCAGAGCTAGAAAAAATACACAATTTCAAAAAGAAGTTAGAAAGCTCAGACTTTCAGTCTTTTAACATTTCAGGTTATTTTGAAATAAGATATATGCTAGATATGAACACATTCTGACAAAATTATGACAAGAAACTCATGCCTGTTAAAATTATCCTTTTGTCTCTGTACTGTAAAGACTTATTTCACAGATACTTAGTGCTCTGGTTGGTCACTCAGATATACATTAAAATACCTGTCTGAGGCACACCATACCATCTAATATATTAGGAGTTGAACATACAAGTTAGCATCATTCTGATACAAACAAAAACTTACATAGGAAACCTGTACTCGCCGTCGGTGTACCAGCCCACAGCACTGCATGAAGAGGACAGCAGACAACAATCAGAATGTTTTCACCAAGCTTCAGTCATTCCTGTCTCCTCTGAGAAACTGTCCATCTCTCCTCACTTTTCAGCCCCAGGTGCAAGGAAACAGGTAGGAAAAACAGTCACCCTCCAGCTCCCAAGCTGTCCTTTTTAATTATCCTGAAGACAGATGAAACTTACTTTCTGTGAGTAAATCAATCTCTTCTGTTTCAGATGATTAAAAAAAAAAAATAGGCAGAAAAAACCCAACAACAAAAACCCAGAGGCACGTCTTTATTCCCTCAGCATCCAGTTATTACAAAGCAAATTCCGTATTCATCTACATCTTTTACTACATGTAGCGTAAGGTTTGTATCAACCATTCTGAACTTAGGAAAGACAGAGATTCTAACAGGATTCCTTCTATCTCTGACCACTGCAACACCCGGCTTTCTGAAGGTTTCTTGCTGCTGCTGCTGCCGCTGCTGCTGTTGTTACTGCTGCTGCTGCTATTACAGCTTTCTTCCCAATGCACAAACCAGCAAGAGCATCCTTGCTTCAGCGTTACCTTTGTTCTATCTTGGGCATATCTCATTTGTTATTTAACCCTTCCCAACAGCCTGGAAAAATGACGAAGTCTAGACTTTAATCCACTCTGGGTTCTCAAGACTACAGAACCACCCTCCAAATAGTCAGATGCTTTGTCTGGCGATACGTGTTTCACATGAATTGTAGGCAGGACTGCTGAGTGGCCCTACTACCTGACTTGCATCAGAGGCACGGTTTCCTCTGCTGATATTGTTTACAAAAAGAACTTGAGAGAACATCAAAACTCAAAACACAGACTTAGACCTTGGGATTTACACTCTTTTTCTTTCCTTTTTTTTTTTTCCTACCTAAAATCACTGACAGAGCTAATTAAATACTTGGAAAATTGAGACTTATGAATAATGATTTTGAAAAGATAAATATAATGAAAAAAATCATCCTTAAAGCAATAAGGGGACACTTCTGAAATCAGGTCAAATTAAATTAACCTGTTTATGATCATAGTTCATCACTCTTCTCAGAGCGATTGCATATTCCAATACTGAAAAGGCTTAACAGCTATATTATATCTTAAAATTAAATCCTTCAGTACTTTATAGCCATGGTCTAAGAGTCTTAAACATCTGCAGCACTGTACATCTCTGGTCAGATGAATACATTATTCACTTACTTTGTAACACTGAGGCAAACTTAACTCTTTCACTACCAGCACTTTGTTAAAAACTAGGATACACGGTAAGCTTAAAATAGTAAAATAAAAGGACCAATATATTACTTTGTAAAAGGTAAAGGTTTTCTTTTTCATTTTATGACCGAGTTTATAATTAAAATACAAAATAAAAAAATTAGAGATCATACAAGGTATTTCTACCCTGTGTTTATATAGGCTGTGTGATGATGGTTAATGAAAGGGTTAAACCTTCTCCAGAGGATAAAGAAAAATATGATAGTGCTGCTCAAAGATTAGTCTGGCTTCCAAGCTTGAAAGAGGTGACTCCAAAGACAGTATGTTATCTGTTTGTAGCCAAAATGATGTCAAGTACTCAAACTGGCTGAAAAGTCAGGAGAGAGTTTTATTTCAGTGGAAGGTCTGCCCATAGAAGCAGGAAGTCCTCTGACTGCACAGAAATCATGTGATTAAGAGAGTTAACATTTACAAGCATGAAGTCTGGCAACTAAAACTCAGTTTAGGTACCTAACTTCTGCCAATTTCAAGTAAATTTTTTTCATGTGCAATTTCTCTCTTAAAAAAATTAAAATAAAATCATCAGTGTTAAGCATTTACGTGTCTTTGGGTATCAAAATGCTATTTAGCCATTCAAATATCTCTAGTTTGACTGGTTTGGGTGTTTCTTGATAGATTTTTTTTTTTCCCCAGACCAACCAGCACTTCCTAGGGACACCACTGCTTTGATTGCCTTTCTAAGCCAAATGTACTTTTGGTGTAAAGCCACAATTATGAGTGAAGATCTACTGCTGATAACTCATCTCAGCTGAATCTGCAGATGCTCTCAGCATCTTAAAAAAATACAATAAGACTAATACAATTAAAACCAGGAAATTGTGGATGTAAGAACCTAATATATACACCTAAATCTAAGTTAGTTTTATTTTATCTCCTACCACATAGTCAGATAAGTAATGATTTATCTTTAGCAGAAGGGTAGAAGTCGGTACTCCACAACAACATATAAAGAAGCTTCCTTGTAACAATTTCATAGTCCAAAAGCAGTATACCACACCAACAAACAACGCAGACCATTCCTTTCTTCAGGTCAGGACTATTTAGAGTTATTCTAACAAAGCCATTAAGAAATAGAGCAATAATGACAACTAGCAGGAATAAAAAAAGCATTTGGTAGTCAGGACATATTGAACATTACCATAAAAAAGAATCCCGTGTTTCAAACAGCTAATCAAATCAAGCTAGAAAGAATAATACAGCAGTTACATGCACACATATATACATAACAAATGACTACTACTTTCTACTTTTGGGGAAGAGCCATACATAAACTAACATCAGCATGAAACACATATTTCAGCTATATGTTATACATTTATCTTGTTTAAAGAGTTGTGAAGTTTATTTGGAAATCATTGATAATATTGGTTTTGCATTAAGTGTTTCTTGCACTGGTAAACAATATGAAAAAATAGCAATTAATTTTAGAAGTTTCCACTGCTTCTGAAGAAGAGAAGCGCGTCTACATTTCTAACTTTTCCTAAAACTCATCAAGAGGACCCATAGCAACCATGAGTATCCCTTACTAAACCAGTATCACAACTCTTACTCAAATGAGCATTCATCTGCTCTCACAACCAAAGACTTCATAATCCAAGCATAAAATTTCTCAACATAGGTTAGAAAATTATTTGGTTGTCTTTCTCCCTTCCTACTCCCAAGTTACTAAAATACTTCATCATGACCATGCTTCAAACAATTACCAAAGACATTTTTTTCAATGTGATTCTAGGTTGCTTTTCATGGAGGGATAGGGGAGAGATGACTATTTTGGAGATAGAAGGAACCTAAGTATCTCATCAGTAATTGAAATTCAGTAAAATTTTACATTCAGCAGTATGACTGTTTACAGTCCCTGTAGGACAATGCAGTGAATACAGAATCAGACCATTTGCATCTTCTGTTAAATTTTCTTCAACACACACACACTTTCTTTTGTCTTCTTCATTCTCATTACCACATTTGTGATATCTAACAGTGTTTATTGCATTTAAAGAAACAACAACGACTATTCAGGCAGTAAATTTTACTACTGTCCTTCCTGTACTTTGTGCGTGAGCTTAGCCTTTAGGCAAGCTGTAACAATCTAATCTCATGATTCTTGGCAGATCTTTAAACAAAATCCCCCTTAACATTGTCACTGTAATAAGTAAGCCTTCATGCTACCTTAAATTGAAGGTGTAACAAGGCATCTAACCCAAGAGTAACTAAAAATCAGAAAACCTCACTAAAAGACAGAATACTACCAAGCTAGTGAAAGTTATTTTTCCATGCTCTAACATTGTAAAAATAGCCCTATGAACACAGCAATTCTACTTTCGTATTTCGTGTGATACATTCTGGAAATGAACTTTTAGTTAGCCACTATCATTAAGACAATACCAAGGTTCATGTTCTCAGTGAACGACTTTCTTTTTGCACACAGGGAAAAAGGATAGCACCTTCAAACACAAATTCAAAAGATTAGTACAGAGACTTGGGGAGCAGGAAGAAACAGTGACACAGTGGCGACAAAAATACCAACAGGTATAATAAAGAAGGAGAAACTTTATAATTGTTTTGATGTAATCAGTGTGGTTGGTTTTCAGATATTTAGAGGTAGCTTCTCCAATATTAAAACAGCATGGAAGAAAGGACAAAAGTTTATCTGAAATTAAATGAACAGGCTGGCATGAAAGGTTGAGTAGGAAAGAACCCTTGGAGGGTAAATGAGTGATACAGCTATTTGTATTCTCCTTAAGTGCTTCATTTCACAGGTTATATAAACTGAAAGGCTGGAAAAGAAAAACAGCCTGTCAGAAAATTGTTGTCATTTACTTTGATTGGCTTCCTCAGCTAACCAGCACTATCTGGGTAAAGCCTCTGCCAGCTTACCGTCACCCAAAGCTCTTGGCCAGATCTTCCATAATCTGATCGAGTGACTGCCCAGAGCTAATGAGATGGATCTGAAGTGTTCAATGCCAGCAGCTCAGGGCACAGCTGCCCCAACTACCTCAAACTGCATCACATCCATTCCAAATGAGAGCAATGATGGAATAAAACCATGCTGAATCCTTTTTCTGGATGAAAAACAACCCACAAGACACAACCTCCCCTTCAAAACAAGTCACAGAAAAATTACCGTCCACCCTATGCTACCTTCAGGATCTTTACAGATAAATTCCATTAAATTATTATTTCAATTTATCCACAAAACCACAGAATGGCTGAGGTGAGAAGGCATCGCTGGAGATCATCGAGTTCAATCCCCAGCTCAGAGCAGGCTCATCTAGAGCGGGTTGCTTCGGGCTGTGTCCAGGCAAGTTTCAAATTATCTCCAAGGATGGAGACTCCACAACCTCTTTGGGCAATCTGTAAAAGTGCTTGACCATCCCCACAGAAAAAAGCTTTTCCTTATGTTTAACTAGAATTGCTTATATTTCAATTTTTGCCCATTTGCTCTTGTCCTGTCATGGGGCACCATGGAAAAGAATATAGCTCTGTCTTCTTTACTCCTTCCATTCAGGTCTTTCTACATATAGACAAGATGACCCTGAGACTTTCCTACTCCAGCTGAACAGTCCCAGACAGTCCTCAGACACCTGCTCCAAGCCCTTTATCAAGTTTGTGGCCTTTGGCTGGACTCACTCTAGAATGTCATATGTTTAATAGTGGTTTCCAAGGGCATTTGTTCTATCAGCTTCACAGGGGTCGAGGCAAGACTGAGCAGCCTGTGGTTTCCCTGATCCTCCTCTTCTCCCTTCATGAATGCTGTGATTATATTCGCTATCTTCCATTCCTCACAAACCTTCACCAATCACCATGGCCCTTCAAAGATGATTACGGCCTATTTTTCTAGTACATCAACTAAGTGGCATGGATACTTAGCGTAAACCACTGTTCCTCAGAAAGGCCTCTCCCACTTTTATACATACAAATATTTAGGTGTGATTTTCTCGGTTGCATCATAACAGTTTCACTTTAAGTACTTGAATGGATTCCTAATTTACATCCGAATGTTTAATTTCCTTCTTGTAAAGCTTTTCAGGCCCGCTTATTCGTAGTTTATCTGAGTCAGTGCTTATGAAATAATGCACTATTTTTAGCTAAATGTTTTTGGCATATTATTCAGCTGTTAAAAAGATTAATTTACTCACCAACATTTAACATTCTTTCCATGAAACACCTCAGAGAAACTAATTTGAGATATTTTAAGCCACTGAGTTATCTACAAATAAAGCATTTTAAGCATCCATACAAACCTGTATGAAGGTCTATGATGACTAAGAGCTACAATAAAAACATCTCAGACTTTTTGGCAGAATAAGTTTTTTCTGAATCCCTTTGTTTTGTGAACTGTAAAGAAAGTGATCAGTCCCTCCTGCTCAAAAATCAAAACTAAAACAAAAAGTTATTTTACTTACGAAGTTAGTGGTAAAAACCTATACGAGATTCTAAGAAACAGTCCAACTGTTATAAAGCATTTGCTATGCATTATGCAATACATTACACACACACACAAAAGTATGAAAAATCTGGCTGTCAAAAGTGATGGAAATAACCTTAAGAATCTGACTTCTCTCCAGTGTTGGCATCTTTCTCCATGTGACACGTTACTGATACATGTTATACTCAATTCTTCCCAAGGCTTTTCGAGAACGTACTTTTGTTGATGTCCAACTCTTCATAGAATCATCATAAAATCATACAATAGTCTGGGTTGCAAGGGACCTCAAAGATCATCTTGTTCCAGCTTCCTTGCCATGGTGATCCCACTAGACTAGGTTGCTCAAGGCCCCCTGCTTGAAAGAGCACAATGATGATTTTCCAGTCTGATGCATTTTTAATGGTATTCCAAATAGGTAACTCTACTGTATCATCCATAGATGAGCTGTATTCTCCAACAAAAACCTAAGTAAATAAATTTAGTTTAAAAATATGCTATACTTGCTTGAGGCTTCTGCATTCATTCAACATTCTTGAATAACAGTTTTCTGATTTAATCATTGACAACGAGCTTTTGCCAACTATGGCTCCCACCTTCCTGTCTTTCATCAGAAATGAATGTTGTTGACTTTCTATTAATGTTATAAATGTCCTCTGTCAGCCTTTATCTGGAGAAGAAAATTAATGCTAAGGAGTCCTCATTTTCATTAATAGGGCTTCATGCTGGCTGGCTTTACTTCAGAACTATACTGCCCAATTTTTACTTTTTCTCATAAAGCTGCTGAAGTTGCAGAACACTATTTCAGAATATAGATGGAAAAAGAGCAAAACCCTTTTAACCTTTGATTTAGTGATCTATCACTACGCTATTTTTGCTAGTTAGTACGTATTAATTAGCAATACTTAAAACTTTCTTGCTTACATAATCTATGCATCCATAATTTCTGAGCAAATAAGTAAAATCACTTAAAAATTATCTTTTAATAAGGTAGTCCCTCATTGCTATCATAATGACCCTGAAAGAGGCAATATATGCAAACCTTACTGTGCCTTTTAATCTAGAGGGGTAACAAACTGCAATTTTTTCAAGCTCATTCTTCAACATATGAAAAGCTCTCCAAAGACAGATAATAAATAATTTGCCTTAGGTGATCTCTAACCTTGGTTTGTATGAATCTGTCAAGCTATCATCCTTGCTATAGCTGTAGTTTTTCTAATACAGATCTACATCAGAGAATACCAATCAGCATGTCATAGTTTAAACTTTCTAGAAGATCAGTTTCAAACAAGTATAATAAGGTAAAACAAGTAAAATAAAATACTTCTTACAACATCAGGCATGAAATTCTGGAATTTCCTGCCGCTGGCAGTACCACAGACACTACTGAGGAAGAAGGGACTGGAGAAATTCAAGGACAGTGGATACATAAACTGATACAAATGCAAATAGTCAGGGATATACCCTCTGACAAAATAAGGAGAAGAAGGGACCTTATAAACTCAATAAGCTCCCTCATACCCTCTGCAACTATCACTATTTTTGACTACAGCTGGAGACAGACTGCTGGTCTGATGCAGGAAAAGATTTTCTGTGATCTGCTATCCAACATCTAGTATTTTCTAGAGGGATTTCCACTCACAAACACATGTTGTCTTCCTCATGAGAAAAAGATCATCTGTTGAGATGCTTTATGTCCCATTGTTCCTTTTGCATGCAGTCCATTCTGCCCTTGTCATCCAGAAATATCAACTTTATTTCAACTTCTTTTATTCATCATCCTCTGTATAGGCAGACTACTATGTTTCTATGTGCTATCCTCTCTTCTTTCCTCCAATTTGCCTACAATCTTACTATTCCCACCAGAAAACTCTAATTGTCAGGTATGTGCTGCCATGAGTTCAGGTCAGACCATGCATATACAGATGCTATCAGAAATCTCACTAGTAACACACACTTGGCAGCTTCTACACCTAGTTATTTTGTTTTCTCCTTCAATGTGAAGGTCATCTCTAATGCCATCTCATACACTATCAACACCTCTCCCTAGTCCCAAGCTCAAAAGTCAAGAACTTGTTTCTTTCTTAGTAAAGAAACTCTGCACCACTTCACCCTTTTTTCCTTCTCCTGTGTTTACTCAGTCCTGTACTTTACGGATTTATTGAACATACGCCAACAGTTAAATAACTTGCTGTATGGAATCCAGCAATATAAAAGCCATCACAACAATAACAAGATGTCCGTACTATTTTAGTTTCTTATTATAAGCAGAGTGCTCTCTAGGCCATATTTTGATAAAGACGTATGATGGCCTTTCCCATAGCTTTTTAGATGAGGTTTCTTAAGGAGCAAAGGTTTATGTAATTGTGTGATCCTTCTTCTCATCCAGCAGATCCTCCATCCTTCCACAAGGAAACAAACCAAGCTTCTGTAGCTCTGTGGCTCTGAGAACAGCTGCTTTTTTTCCTTTGGAACCTAAAGGAGTTTGAAAGGTGATAAACCCTGTTTAAATAACCACTTGCTGGTGATCATACACATTTTCCAACATTAAATATCAATGCTAATTTCCAACGCCCATGTTATTGATAGAGAAGCTTTTTTCCTGTTGAAATAATTATTCAGGGAAGGAGAAAGGGAGGGAGGCAGGCAGGCAGGGAGGCAGGCAGGGAAAGGAAAAGAAAAAAGATATCTATAAATTACAAATTGAGGAGCTACCTTGCCTGTGGCTTGGTGTAGTCCAGAGATGAGATAGCAGATGGACCACTGTCCAGAGGTTTCAGGGATCATCATTTCCCTGTACATTTTTTGTCTGCTGCAGTTGTTCAGAGCACATATACCATGCAGAGTATGGGAGACTGAGGAATCAGCTGTTGCAGAGTTTCTCTTTTAATTGCATTTCACAGAAATCGAGGCAGTACAACATACAAAATTACAATTTAGGGCTGTATCAGTTTTGATTTCTTTTTGATCTGGTTCTGCATCAGAACTAGGAGCAAGTGAAAAGGGAGGAAAAAAAAGTACTTATGTGGTCTTTACTACTCCTACTATGGACTCAGCAGCCTGCAACACTGTCTATAAAGCACACTAGAAGCAAAAGCACTCCAAATGCAGGTTTCTTCTTTATGTCGTAGGGACAATATTGGAAAAAGGATGATGTATTTTACATATGCTGCAAGGATATTATAGGAAAAAAGACTTAGTACATACAAGCAGAGGCCTAAAATCACATCTTTTCATTACAGTTTAAGAAAGCTTACAGTTTTTCTTTTTATTCTGTTATGTAAAGACTACTTAACTAAGAAAGAACTCTCTAGTATTAAACTCTCCTATACTTGCAGTCATTCGTTTACTAAGCTTTTAAACGACGTTAGAAGATAAAGAGCTTATTTTCATAAGCGTATTATGAGTGGTTTCAATTGCACCTGAAAAGTATGCTAACTCAAAAATCATAGACTAGTCAAAGTAGAGAAAAGAATACAGCAGTACAGTGCTACATTACATTTTTTAAAAATTCAAGAAAATCAACCGTTCTGTGTTATTACAGCCACTAGGTGGCAAAGTTGGACAAAGAACAATTACCAGGAACTATATAATTTGAAACTTGACTTTGCATCTTTCTATTTGAATATAGGCTTATTTGAAAAATGCCGCAGAAAATTATAAAGTGTAAAATAATAAAAAGTCAGTAATCAGAAACCTATTTTATGGCATTATCTGTAAACATTATTCAACTGCTTTATTTAAATTCTTAAAATCCTGAAGGTAAAATATTTTTAGTAAATGTTCTTGGTATCACAGAGAAATTACTGCACTGAGCAACAACAAAAAAAAATACTGAATACAGATTTTGTTTAGAAAATGGTATCTATGACTACATACACTATCTTCTGACTTAAAACCAGGCACAGTAATGCTATCTTTTGATTACATGGACACAGTACTCCTTATGTTTCTTGACATAAAAGCTGCTTTTCTTCCTTTCAAGTCAGCACAGTCAAACTCCGCATATGGTTGAATTCCAGCAAATACTTAAGAAAGACAGCCTGTCTTTTAACCTTTTCTTGTAGTACTTTCTTCTCCTTAACCTTTTCTTGCTAGTTTTGGGGTTTTTTTTCTCTTTATTTCAGCACATCTGCTTGTTGAATCATGTTTCAAGTTAAATTCCAAGCTGTCTACTTACACACTTACACATCCCAATGATATCCAACTAGTTGTATCTGCAAGACAGGTAATAGTGACATGAAATACACTACATTAGTTGATCCACAACCTCTGCAAATACACCACAGAGCAAAGCCCACCTGACTCACAGAAGCACATATTAAAGCAAGGAGTTTGGAAGAGCTTTCCTATGCCACATTTCTCATAGAACTACCAAGCCATCACTTAATAAAAATCTACTTCTAATATTAATATCTCCCTCTTCCAAAAAAAATCATGGAGAGGAGCATAAAGTACTCAAAGAGTGCACAAATAAAAGATCCTGGCTTGCTTTCTCACATTTCATGAGACAAATCTGGCTAGCTCCAAGATAGAAGCATGGTGAACTCCACTGCCCATAGCTTTTGACTTATCAACTTACCCAGTCATAAAATTATAAACTTACTGTATTGAGTGAGTGTAGTAATGGTAAGCTCTTGTTATATTCAGCTCAAGCTCTTCAAAAGCCACTGAGGCTAGAGTTTCACATTGTCAAGGGAGGGAGACCGGAGGGAAGTAGTGTGAGCATCAACGGGGAGCCAACTACTGCAGATATTAAATGCATAATAGTTTTGATCAAATTCTTTACAGTAAAGAGGGAAGAGTTAATGCTGAGTATCAACACTGTTGAGTTTGCATTTACTTTTAAGTGAAAGTCAACAAAAAATGCCCCACTCAAAATGAGGAAAGAAAACAGAATAAACTAGACCAAGAACGAGTCATTGCAAAGCAATGTGCACTGCCCCTTTGGAAAGTTACCAGCTACACGCAGCAGATTTGGAATGTATTTTTTGCCCAGTAGCATCCACTTCCATTCCTAGATGTGTGTCATCTAACATGTCAGTAAACTGCTGATCACCATGATGCAGCTATAAAATCTATGAGCTTCTGTGTCACAGATGTTTAAATCAACAGTCAGAATTACACTGAGTTTGAGTCCTACCTTGACCCCAGCTCAAATTGTGAAGTTTTTAACCTAATCTGCCATCAACTGCCTGTCCAGAGGACACTGCAAGGTGGGAGGAGGGGATGGAGACCGAGGAACAAAAGACAAGCCACCTGCTAGGCACATTTGAGCAGTCCACTTTCTCCAGCATACGAAAGAGAAAGGTACTTTCACAGCTGGCTACCTTTGATTTTCAGCCCCCCAAAAGTAGGACACTGCTGACAGGTCACTTCAAAGCAGCTTACAACGATGTCCCCAGTGAGGGCTCAGCATGAGTTCCTGCATCCCAGGAGGGCTCCAAAGCACTCACTCATGGCATCTCTAAGAGGTGCACATCTCTGCCTCACCACACGTTTCCAACAGAGCATAATCTTATACATCTTCCCCATAGAAAATCTTCTTCCCCAGAGAAATACAGCCTCAACAAAGACAGACATGGACATACTGGAATAACTCCAGCCAAGGGCCATGAAGTTAATGGAGGCTTGAAGAACCTGGCATGAAAGGAGAGACAAAGTTGGTAGTGTTCAGCCTGGAGACAAAAAGGTTCAGTGAGATATTATCCATGTGTATATGTACCCAAAAAGAAATAATAAGGAGCCAGACTACTCAGTGGTAGTCTGTCCAGCCCCATAACTGGACAAGAGGCAATGGGGACAAATTGAAATACAGACAATTCCAATTAAATATAAGAAAACTAGTTTTCATAATGAGGGTGGTCAAGCACTGTAACATATTGCACAGAGAGGCCAGGAACTCTCCATCCTTGGATATACTCAAAACTTTCCTGGACACAACCCTTAGCAGCCACCTATAGCTGAGCAGGGAGTTGGACTTGATGTCTAGTGGTGCCTTCCCAACCTCAACCATCCCCTACATAAAATTCCCAGAATTTTGCCCAAACTTAACCTGCAGAAGTCTTGTTGCTTAAAGAAAGAATTTACAATCTCCATTTCTTATACCACTTAATGCTCAGCATTTAGAAAACAATACGAAAGTAATGTTCTCCTACTTTTGCATTTTTAAATAACAAGCAAGAGCATAACTAGTTCAATTTTTCTTGAAAAGAAGTCTGTTTTTCTAAATCTGTCCCTATTACTAACTGAAGAAGAAATGTATTCAAAAGACAATTACACAATGTTTTACAATTGTTTTCTCAAGCTTTTATAGGTATTAGGCAAGTTTTAAGAACATGCTGCTATGAAAAAGTAAACATAAGCTACAACACTAAAAAAACCAAACCAAAAACCAGAAAAAACCTGACACACCAAAACTTTCTTTTACAGTAGTTCTGGTAGTATCTTCCAAAGCCTTCTTCAAGTATTCCTTTCATAATTAACAAACTTGTTGGACTCTTGGAAAACAGCTGTCCAATATATTTTTACTGAATTATGCTGTCACTGATAGGCAAACCATGACATAAGGAACAGAGAAGTTCACATGCAAGACAAAACATGTTTCTTAAGAGGTTCAGAGTACTCAGTGAAATTCCTTGATAGTTCCTTCTTACAAAACAAAAAACCAACTTAAAAAAAATATATACATCACAGCTTATTTAAAAAAAATATCCAGGAAAATAAACTTTATCTCATATGGTAAAAGGAAACAGTACAATATAAAGTGGATTCATCTGCAAATGATGGACAATATTTCACTATTTCCAACAAAACAAAAGTGAGCAAATAATAGCCTTGTAAGTCTGGTTTCCTAATGAAATAAAACTTATTTCTCCCTCTATGTAGTGGGCTTATTTACCAGTTTTGATAGTATTTGACTGAGGGGGAGAATGTCACTAAATATTAATTTCCTGCAGATCTGCTTGAATAAGTAGCCAAGTAAAAAGAAACTGTAGATTATGTAGGAAACACTGAGGGATAAACACCACCACCATTACACAGAATTCACAAAGGGCCTCAATTTTGACACAAAAATCCTTAGAAACTAATATGAAATAGATTTTTAAGTAGCAAAATAAATCCTGTTCTATTATTAAAATTTCAGCACACTTCACTGAAGTAATTCAAAAATTCTTCTCCAACCTGACCCAAGACTCAGAAAGAATGTCTGTGTTACCTAACAGTAACTGATACAAACCACATGTTACTATCAGTTTTGTGGCACCATCTGGGCTCTGCACATCCCCATGGGGATGAGGGTTTCCCAGCCCCTGGCTCCACAGGCAGCCACCATACCTGAGACCACAAAAGCTCAGTAGACTTTGAGCTTCAAGGCTGCAGCTGTGTGGTAGGAAGCCAAGAGAGACAGCAGACCACAAGTTACACGTCAGGCTCTGTCAAATCAAAGATTTTTCCTGAGTTTGCATTTTCCAAACAAAACCCAATTGAACCAGGAGACCCCAGGCTTGTATCCTAGAAAACATATGCAATGAAAACTAAGAGACCTACATGGATGCCATGAAAATGTCACAATGGTTGTGTCAAGTATACTTGTCTGGGGTTGGCAATGTTCTCAAAGTCCCCCACTGGAGCCTCTAGTGGCTAAAGGTTTGGAGGACAGAAAAAGAGAGGGAGAGAGAAGGATACCCTGCGGCCAGTGAACTATGAGGAATTTTAAGGGACAGCTGTGTGAGACGAAGAAAAGAAGCAGTGCTTGTAGCATAGCAGTATGCAGCAGCAAAATTTGGATTGGCTTCTTAGCAGAGCAGGGTAACCTGGGCAACTCAGATAGAAACAGATTTTTTTCATTATTTATTTTTAATAAAGACTTTAAAATATTTCTCCCCATTTTATTTTGGGTATTTCCAAAGCAACTCAAACCAAGCACCTTGGAGCTCTTCAGTGTCCAAAAAAGGCTGCAGCATGTGAACGAACAAGAATTTCCAGATGGCACGTCTTGTGAACTCAAGTAAGACATCCCTGGAGTATTAAGTAATGAAATTTCTGCTTCCTCCAGCTACTTGTTGCCTGCAAGAATTCAGATGGCACCAAAGCATTTCACTGGAAATGAAAACATTTTAAACTTCACAGTCCTACTTTGCTTGAAACCTAATGCGGTGTCAGGAAGCCCTTGTCTATTGAGACAGATTGCATATATAACTTAAGTCTGAATAATCTTGGCTTCTCTGTTTGGATGGTATATTGTTTTGATGACAGAATGATCATAAGTTCAAACAGATGGGAATGAGGGATGGGTAGCAGAAGAGAGACTGCAGGTTTCATAGCTATGTAATGTATAAATGATAACAAATACAGTACACTACTGTGAAACGCAGCATGTTGCAGCTATCATTTTTTTTTCTCCTAGAGGCATAAAGTGAAAAAGCGTTACTAGTTGCAAATAAAGGTATGATACAGAAAACAAACTGTAATGCTATGTGCTGCTAGTACCTTTACATTACCTTGTAGATGGCACTTCGAATCCTGAAATGAGGATAATACTAGACAAAGTGATGACTAAAATAATGGAAAAATAGCAGTTCCATTCTGAGAAGGAATGAGAGTAAATAATTAAATAGATGACAGAAGTCAAAAGATAACCTACAAGAAAGTGATTTTTGGACTGCTACAAATTAAGAAAGTAAATTGGGTTCCAGTAAAAAAGAAAAAAAATAAGATTGTTTACACAGACATTAACAGTTCAGGAAATATAACATTAAGAACCCCAAACCTTTCATTTGATCTATAATGAAATGTTTCGTTTCTGTATTGCTAAACTATTTTTTTGTTGTTGTTAAAAAAAAGTCATCCTTGAAAACAAAAACATTGTTTCAAAGCCAGAACTTAAACCCCCTTTCACCAATATTACTAATGTTGCTTAATATGCTGGAGGGCCCTGCTGGGAACCAGGCCAATACTTTCCCCCTGCCCACCAACTCCTTCCCAGAGAGAGGCCAAGAACCGGCATCAGCAGCACTCACAGATAAACAAACATAGGCCCCTTCCTGCACCCTCCAGCAGTCCGGCCTGGATGGGAAGCAGCCGCTGGGGTGACAGGAGAGCCGGGGACAAGAGGTATCTCCTCTCGACCACACACTGCCCAGTTCAGTCCCAGGCACTGCTGTACCCCTGCTAAAGTCTGCAGGAGTAGCTGCATTCCTGGAGCACACGGCCCAGTTGACGCTACTTTAAATTATACCTGGAAGAAGGCTTGGGATGGCCCAAGAATGTCTCATTTCAACCTATTCAATACGTCCCCTGAGTTTGGTCACAAATGGTTAAAAAATGGCAGAGAGGCCAGCACACGCTTTCACACTACTACAGCACACAGAAGTGCTAGGAATGCAGAGCTGGTACTTCAATATCAGCTTCATGAAAGTAAAAAGAGAACAAATCCTTATGCAAAAATGTTCCACTATCCCCTCCAGTCTCTCACCTACTCTTCACAATGCATAAAAATCTTAACTTCTGCTAATTCAGAAGTGTCTATCCTTATTTAAGGACAATCTCTTCCACAAATGTATGCCATAGTTATTTTAAAAAGCAATACAGTACTTCTGCTCCTTTCATCACAGTTTTACCAGGTCACTAGAAGCAGTTACGTAAATTCTCCCATCCCATGACATCATTTATCATTTTTAGGACACTTCCTCTTACAAGAGACAATTGTCATAGTAAGTCTTGCCAGAATTTCCTTCAAATATTGCAGAAGGCAGGAGTTAGGTATTGCCTAACTGCGTGCAATACTTAATACATTTTGGAAATACTTTATATTTTTATACCAGTGATTGAAACTGGTTCTGAATTTACAGATATTTCTCCTTTGAAACACAACAATAGTTTCTAAAGAAACTACTAATCAACATAAAAATTGTTATGTTTTACCTAGCTGCCTGTCCTCATAATTATTTTATAGGGAGCAAATGCCAAAAAGTCTAAAGGAAAACAAAAGTTAGAGGCTAAAATCTATGCATTAGTATAGTCCCTGATATCAGAGAAGCAAGCAGGGTAAATGGGAGATAGGAAGAAAGAGTGCAACACTTCTTCCACGTTTTGAGCAGCTTGACACGGCAGGGTAGGTGAAAGAGGATGTGCCTCACACACAAAGTTGTCTTTTCCCTCAGCAGAATTAAAGACAGAAGTGACAGTGTTAATGAACTGGCAAAAAGGTCCATGCTGCAGAGATTCAGCTCATGAAAAGAAAGACATTTCTCAACACACTTCTACATCTTAGAATAACCAAGAGCATTCCTTGCCACCAACGACTCACAGAGATGGGTATCTGTTACACCGTTCACAGATGTCATGTTGTTGGCACTGCATTCATCACAAGGATAGCAACCTTTTGGCACCACAGCAACTTTTAAATTCACTGACAGGCTTATCTTTTCAGTACCTAACTACCTTGACAAAGAATATAGCAAACAAACCCACAATTGCAATTCCAATCCTGAAGCATTTTTTTCCTTTTCTCCTTTCACCTTCAGATGGCATGGGCCTTTTTTCCCATTAAGGGAAATGATAGCTGTAGCAATTAACTATATTCACAGTATAGGAAATAATTTTATACAGCTGCTGCCACACACAATAGGCACAGAATAGTTTCAGCAACAAACAAAGGAGGAGGCAGCTTTCTCCTGAATGAAGAAATCAGTTGTCAAACATTTATGGACTTACTGTTTGAATTTATATTGTGCTTTAGCAAATCATGTAGACAATTGTCGCTAGGAATCTCAACAGTATATTCATTATTTTTGTTAAAATATAGCAAAGCAAGTTTTGCTTTCTGCAAGTTTGTTTTGTAATTTGGTTCTGTATGCTATATCTAACACAAAAACCGTAAAAGCTGAGCAATGGTGGGGATGCTAGAATTAGCTTAACATGGCTTCTGAATTCTGGCAAAAAACAGATGAGGATATTTTGCCTTTCACTTTAAGTAATTTTTTTTTTTCCATTTTCTTAACTTAAAAAAATCTTAATCTTGTCTACTTTTCAGCATCTAGAATGTGAATTTACGTATTATTTTTAATACCCGATAATTTTCATTTTTCCCAATTGTATGAAGTACTTCAAAGAACTCAGAGCAAAGAATGTGTTCCAAAGAGATTGCAATGTAATTTCTAGAAGTGTCACAAAGGGACAGAAGAAAGAGGACAGAAGAAAGATATTAATGAAATCAGCCAGAACTCTGTCACTAATACATAAAACACATTAGCCAACAAACTGATAGAAAGGCTGTTGAGGTAATATTCACAGCATGCTGAGCCACTAAAGTCAATTTTGCACTCAGAAAAAAAATGATGGATTTAGATCTACAACCCTTTTCAGCAAAGAAGGAATAAACATGTAATTTCAGGAGTAGCTTCATTACACTTTGACTCAATTGTTCAACAGTGAGATTTTCACTTCTAGAAACAAGTATATACCTGTGTTTTCTTCTGAAACAAATGTTTAATCATAATGCATTACTACATCAAGCATCAAACGTATCTTAAAAAGAATAAAAGATTCCTGCACCACTAGTGATATTTTGCCTACAGTAAAAACTGAGCTAAAACCTACAAATCATACAGGCATGATTTTGTGGTTTTGCTCTTAAGGTGTTATTTTGAGTCTAATCCTCTTTTAACGAGAGAAACAAAAAAGAGGGGAGGGGGGGAGCATAGAGGAAATCTCTGTAGGAAGTAGTATTGCACATAAACTATAATTAATATGTTTTAAATAAAACTTCTAATGAATTTTTTGTTACTGTTTAGGCATTTTTACAAGTCACTTAAGAACCAAAATAGTACAAACAGGCTCAATCTATAAGAAATAAATGAAAAATACTTCATCTGTAATTAAACATTATCCAGGTGCTAAATGACTACAAAAACTAAAACTATTCTCAGATTACCATGCCTGAAATAATGTCATCAAACACACTCCAGTCAACTGAAATTTACTTATGCTGTCATGGTGCAAGTAACATTTCCTGCTCAAGGACACATTAGATGTGATTTGATACTAAACTGTGACTTATAAAGATAACTATGATTTTTCTGTTTTCCTTGGGTAACAGTGATACTAAGAAGCAAGTCAGTCTGGACTTCCAAAATAAAATCTTGAAGTTTTAAGAACAATCTCTGGATTACATTTTACATGATACCAGATGAGCATGGTCTAAGTTAAACTTCCTTCCAAAGAAAAAAAAAAAAGAAAGAAAGAGAGAGAAAGAGAGAGAGAGAACCAAAACTGCAAGATTGTGCTACTCTAATCTTTACAGCCAGCATTTTGTTTTAAGAGTACCACAAACAGGTTCATAGTCCCACACACGTGAAAAAAAAGATTCTGTTCCTATGTGTTCATGCATCCATTTGCATACCTACCTTCAATATCATCCACAAGGACAAATATTTTAAAACAAAGATTGATTTTGGAAACAGCCCAAACCATAAACACAGCACAGCAGCCTTAATAGTGTCCTTTAAAATGCAACCACTTAAAATGAAAAAATGATGTTTCCAGATGTTAGACTCTCAATGTGTCTTGGCTGATGAGGCTCAATTATCTACACTAGTGGTCTTCCATTTTCATTAGCTCACATACAACAGTTACAACAAAAAGAATGAATGAGATAGAACAAAAACATCTTTTACCCTCTGTTTCAATTTTAACTATTACAGCAACAGCTTCAGACAGCTTTTCTCAATGCTGTAGTGTTTTCAGTGATTGATTTTTTTAATTAAGCAGACTATTTAAGCGAGAATTTAGCTTTAAAAATGAAGAATTATGCAGAAATGTGCTTCTGCTTTATTATTAGAGGGTCTGCAATACAGTATCGGCTCTTTAACTGCATTTATTAGTATTTACAAAGGAGACGATAAAGTATTGCAACTGTGAAAATCCATATCATGGATTCGGGGCCCAAACCCATAATCCATACAGACTGACAGAAGGTTTCTATTCTCACAGCAAAGCACATATGCTAAATCAAACCCCATGAGTGCCATTTGTACACGTGTGTGTTAGAAAGGGAGCAATTTAGAAGCCAATTCCTACAACATGATGAAAGTATCTCTCTGTCAAAGAATCAAGAATTGTGCTTTTCACTCATAGCTACGTGACCCAGTGTTTCTTCAGGATGCAGAAATCATTTTTTCTGAACAAAGGCATGAGACCTAAACCAGAAGTTTCAATTATTTCATTTTAAGCTCAGTCGCAAGAACAAACAGAAAGTGATTAAAAAAAAAAAGTGGAAAGTGTAAGTGCCATGACTATCTCTGGATTCAGCTGCTCAGATGTTAGGTAATAAGCATATGTGCTACTCAACTTCAGCCACTGCAAATCAGCTTAAGAAAAAATTAAATGCACTGCATTTAACTCCATATATTTATTATGCAAATGCCTCGAAAAAATTTACAACAGGATGAAGTGTGAGCTGTGAGGCAATTAGCTAGGCTGAAGAAGAATTGTCCTTTAACTTATACCAGGCTTAACTCTGAATACTTAACCACAGTCAATGGAGTTACACTAACACATAAACAGTGCATAATGCACAAACTGGCAAAGGAATCCAGATGTTTGCAAAGGTTTATCTTCTTGCACTTTCAAAGAGCACACATCATTTCCTTAGAACCTCTCTTAACAAAACAAAGAGTTTCTCTTTATTCCTCTTTTCTGGTGGTTAAATAACATTAAATAACATTTCACATCTGAAAAGGGACTATTATTAAGTTTTATTTTCTCAAAATGAGTTCTGCTTCACAACTCAAAGTCTCTCCCTTGAAACAACCCTACCAACTCTACCATATGCAGATGCACCCTGATGGTACCATTTTCCTGCCTTAGAGGCAGAATCACAGGGCAGGTGGTTGACAAAGCTTCAGGATGTAACTAACATCATCTAAACACTCCTCGCTATTTATTACTGAAACAGTGCAGGGTATGTAAAATAGGGATTTTGGAGTGTCTCTGGGATAGCAAAACTTGGGAACTAATGAGAGCCCCATGAAACTCGCTTTACTTTCACAGATTGTGTTTCTGGGGAGCTCATACGCACTGCAGACGGAGGTGCTGTGCCAGCCCACTGCAAGGGCAGTAACTCTGTTGCTTACCTCTACCTGGCACAAACCCCCCCCCCGGGGCTGGTGAATCATAGAAGAGAGGCACCATGCTCCAGCCGCATGGACCCTTCCTGATGCCTCAGATGCAGGGCAAGCTTTGTTATTTTTATGCTGCACTGTCATCTCCATTGTGGGGTGTGAGTAAAAAAAAATCAAGAAGGGGATACTACTAAGGTAAGTCTGTAGGCAACTAATCACTGATCATTTGCCACGGAATGTAGATATCCTCACTAACCTGCTTCAGATGAGGCTTTTTTTTCTGGATACAACCATTCTGCATGAAAAATAATCTGCTCTTCATCCCAGAATAATGACAAGATCACCATCTTCACCAAGGACTCATTCATACCATCCTTAGAGTATTTCCTGAAAATTTAGTTTTTGAAATCTGATAGAAACTGATATTTTTTTTTTTATTCTTAGGTGCCAAATTCAGCAAGGAAAACTACAACAGAGAAGTGTTACAAGTCTTACACACTACCCTACACTGGTTTTACTTCAGGCTGGCAGAAGGGTGAAGGTTGGAGGCCAAGACAGCTGCGCTCCAGCTTATTCATACTCAGCAGTCCCAGTTGCTGCTGCCTTCAGTAACTGCTGGAAGGCTACAGCTGCAACTAGCAACTGCGGATTACAAAACCAACTTCTTCGGCTGGCACAGCGGCTGCACCAGGGCTCCGTGGAGACCTAAGGTCTCTGCCTTCAGAGGTTCTGGATGCCTTGTATATACTTGTCCTCAGTTAGGGAGTGTGCTATGGCAAGAAAAACAATTCTGCCTAACAGTGAGTTAAGAGTTATTTTCTTCTAATATCAAGCATTTGAAGAAAGCTGTATCTGCAGAATTCATTAAACTACCTGCAACTAATTCCTGCCCAACTGTCGTATCTAACAGTTGGTGGTAGAAAGCTTTAATTAGCATGTCACATTACTCTATCTGCTGTTAGAGAATATTGATTGCAAGTTAACTACTACATGAAGTATCACAAAAAATCTAAATGGCACTTTACACATAGCAGCTCTCTGCACACCATAGCAACAGCGAGAGATTGAAGTAAAATGGTCTGGTTTCTATAGCAACTATCACACAGACCATCTGTAATCAAAAGGAATCCTAACAGGGGAAACAAAATGGGGGATTTTGTATATTGGAAGACTATTCATGTATTTTAAATATTTCACTCCTTAATATTCAATTTCATTGTTAAAATATTATTTAAGTGCAAGAAATCTACATAAGCTTCTGAAAAAAATTTTACTTCGTAGAATACTCATTAAAGTTCCCCAGCTCTATCTCGATAACTGCAAACACCCTTATTAAACAAACACCCTTATTAAAAAGCCGATGTTTTTCAGACACCAAACATATATGACTCTCAAGATTCATAATTCATGTGCTCATTAAGTATTTGGTTACTATTTTATTTTGAAACTCAAATACTGTAAGAGAGCTACTAGCATAATACATCTTACTATCTACTATACAGAACTGCTTTTAGAGATATAGTATTTCAGACAAACATTTAACCACCCTGTTTGTAAAATATAAAGGTTTGTTCAGCTTTTGAAAAAAGGCAACAAAGAAAAAAACCTCACCCCTCTACAACCAGAGAGGCATTTGTGTTGTGCACTTCATGTGCTGAATACAACAACATTATATTAAGGCCCACAACACATGAATGGAAGGTAAATTCAATGTTGGTGATGCAAGGCACTCTTTTCTTTACCTTTCAGTATTTTAAATCCCAAGAAAATAAAAGGGACCATTATATCTAAATGTAATTTTTGGTGGAAATTATTTATAAATAAGCTTTTAATAAATTGTAGAACCAGGAATCAGTGAACAAAAATTACCAACATCAGTCCATTTCTTTTACTTGGGAAAATGCTGATCTGCACAGCTTCAATCACTCACACTAAGTCAGGCATTACAGCCTCCTGGGTTCATGCAAAGCAGAAAGGGGGCAATCTGGAATAATCGCAAAACCACTTCTCTCTTCACTACGGGGAACTGCTATAGTGATCCTATGCTGTCAGAAGTTTATTCTTCACTAGAGCTTGTGTGATAGCTGCTTAAACTCACTTCCTCACCATCAGGTGGACTAAAACACAGATGCTCTGCCTGCCACCTGGACAGTCTGTATGTCCCCCTGCTTACTGCCCTGAGACAAGGCAGCAGGACAGCTGGACAGCAGCACTGGTGACTGCTCCAGCACACACCATCCTTCTCTGCTCTGCCTGAGGTACCAAGATGAGAAGAAACAGAAGCCTCTGGACAAGATGTTAGCTGAGAGCAAGTAATTATGGCCAAATATTCACCAAGCCTGCAAACCTACTTCCCACCTGTATCCAAACAACACTGGAAAAAGCACATAGGCTAGATGAATTGCTGTGGCAACGGCTGCATATTTCCTGCCATCCTTTCTACTCTTCAGACAGAAAAAGAACAGCCCACCTAGGGGGGTGTGCAGTTGGTCCCTCAGGTGACACAAAAGCCACTATACAAAAGACCAGTTTGGTCTTCTCACACCTTACTAACCCAGAGAGCAAAGTGCATTTGGAGTAAAATAACAAAACAAGATTTTAATCATTTAGGTGCTTTGATTTTAGAGAAAACATAGGTTGCATTAGTACTCAAAGCCAGAAGTTACTTGACTGAGTGCAGCTAATGCAGAATGCAGAATGAGTCTTGTACCCGTTCAATCCAGTGCTAGTGTCTTTCATGTCACAGACCTTCAAAATCCCTTTTTTGAAGGTGTCTATATTTCTTTAGACGTAAGCATAATCTCAGCACTCATAATCCATAATTATCCTGAAAAATAACCAACAGCTGTAGTGAGTGTATACTCTTCTTTCATAGAGTTAGGCAAAATTAAATAAGATCTAAAGTGTTGTTTTCATAATTTTGCCCACAAACACATTTAGTGAGCTTATCACATTTCTGATGTCAGAACACTATGAAATAAACATTAAGATGCTACACATCTGTCCTGATAATACATATCTGTAGGTAACAGCTTTCAAAACCAAATCCTCTGACTTCCCAGGTACCTTGTATTATCATCAAGCATTCTTTTTTTAGCCAAAAGTCAAGGCAATACTGTATCTTCCAACAGGTTTGCACAGTCTGCAAGGAATAGAAGCCTATAAACTAAAAAAGACCCTCTACTTAACTCTGATAGTAACAAGTTTTACAAAACGTTTATACAGGGAAGAAGTGGGGAGGTTGTGGGATGCTAAGGCGGAAGCCTTGAAATGGGTTATCTAAGGAAGTCATTAGCAGCCACAGGAGAGTATATTCTTGGCTATGCTTCCATTAGCAGTTACGCAGCACAATAGCAGTCATTTAGCAGATCAAAGAAATTTGTGCCCTGGCCCCTATAGGCCTTCACTATATGCAGAAAGGTTTTTATTTCAGATAAGATTTAGTCTGGTCCCTTGGACAAAATGTTTCCAGCACAAATATGGCTCAACCATTGGTTTGGGCCCTCCCAGATCCATAAAGAATTGGGGTGCGTTTAGGCCACACTTTGAGCTTTTACTTTTCTATATAGCTTCCACTTTAGTTTCCTCAATATGGAATCTAGTTCATGATTATCAAAACCATTCTATAATCAGATTTACTTCCATATCAATTTTTATAGTATTTTCAATATATAAAAGGAGGAGACCCTGAACTCTTGCAGTAAACTACAGTTCACTATTTGATCCAATTTGCTTTACATTTTCAAAATATATATCTCTTACCAAGTTAATGAATATTAATACTAACTAGATGCTCAGATACAGTACAGTAGAACTTCTTCCCTGCAATTGTACAACTAGCATACGATTTATGATATCTAGGAATTCTATACTGCTTTATCCATTATGATTTAATTGCTTTAGTGCTATACATACCTACGATAAATATAAGTGTGATACCAGAAAAATTTTTATCTACAAAAAATTTAAAAAATACCATGCATGACTTTTAAACACAAAATAATCCCGTGGAATAGAGATTTACTTCCAGCATAGGATGGTGAAGTATAAGATGGAATCAAAACAACTCTTATTAGAAAGTTTATCTTCATTTCTGACATCTGTAAAACTGCACCATGAGACATATTCCATTTTAAAAGACACTGCAAAAGGTCAGAACAATTTCCCTAACCTTGTCAAGGCTGGCAAGATTGATACTTGTTTTAGGTAAACATAACATCCATGTCATGTGTATTGAACCAAATATAAAATTTGGAGAGCGGGGGGAACAAACATATATTTGGAAATTAAAAATGGAATTTCATTTTCCATACCAACAAAAGAGCAATAGGTCTGTATCCAACAATATAATTCCATAAATATTAACCAGTTCACTGTCATCTGATTGTTCTTACAATTTATCTGGAATTTGCATACAATTGCATGGAAACTGAATGAAAACATGATTCATCTCCTTGCTGGTCTACCCTTTATAACTATAGTAGAATTTCTTAAGAGTTGCTTTTTTTTTTCCTGTAACTCTTTGAATTCCAAAACCATCTCAGCAAGCATACAAAAAAATTGCTACTCCCTAAAAATGCTAAATAACCATTTAACACTGCCTTCTGCATATTATTTTTAATATTTTTATAATAACAAAACCCCAAACTTTCTTGGTTTTAACTTTTAACTGCAAAATTTAGAAGGCACCAAACATACTGTAGTCAAAACCAGTTTTCCTTTCATCAGGGCATCAATCAGTCAATACAACTGACAAATCATTTTCTATTACCATCCCTGAAACAGTGATTTAGTACTCTATATGTACTTGCTGCAGCCTAATTCAAATAGAATTGAGTAATAGCCATACTTTTTTTATCCACTGTAGTAAGAATCTCTATGAAATATTAAATGGTGAAGGACAAAATAAGGATTCTCAAAGTGTATTTTTATGTCTTTGTGCCTTTAAGCTTAGATATCCCTTAAGCTGGCAGCAACAATACAAGCATGAAAGAATATAACACTTGGGGTCACTGAGAATATGTTCTGAATATAACAATTATGTGCAGCAAAAGATTTATCTTCAGAGGATATATGAAAACACAAAAAGAGAAATCCATTATGAACACACACATGCTGCTGGTCAGTGTATGCAGCAGAAAACATATCAGGAAAAAAATACACGCACACTGGCAGTGCAGAGTAACTTCAGTTCTACCACATTTATCTCTGTGCTGCTCTAATGCAAAAATGACAAAAGATAAACATCCATATTCAAAGGGACCTAAGCCTGACTGCTGAGCAGAAAAAAAAGGCAAACTTATTTCACAAAGAAGCTATGCAATTTACAATTTTAAAATATTTTTGGTTTATTTAAATGAATAAACATGCCCCTGTAATAATTATGGGCACAGCACCTTTGCCACTACAAGATACATATATTACATATTATGCTTTTCTAACAATGATATATATTTTAATAACTATAGATGACCACATTTTCTGTTGCCCTGAATACATGTTGATGAGATACAACAAGAACAAATTACCCTAATAGGACATTACTGTTGTTGGCAGCAAACCATTATAACTTATTCTTAAATAAAGCTATCGTACCTCCACTTTGAATATTATTACATTCTGAACCTTTTTATTATCATTACTTATAATACATGGTATGAAATTGTAATGCTACTTTATTCTGCAAATAACTTACAACGCATGGACAATAACAATCATGAAGAGCTATCCCCTGTGTAATAAGACAGGGACACACAGCTGTGTTTCAGCAGTGATCATGAAGAGAAAATTACAGAAACCAGCTCTAGCAGCCGCTCTAAAATATGTCCCTTTTCACACTCATCTGAACTGGACTTTGCATTTACGGTATGCTTTACTCAGTCATTAATGAAGCGGTGATGACTTCTTATCCTCTCCTGCCTGACTCATCAGTCACAATCTTTGATTAACGCAATTATCCTTGTTGGTCGTATTTACCGTAACAAAAATAAAAATAATTCAAATTAAGCAAAGTGAACAAAAACACATAAAAAACTTCAAAAATAATGTTGATACTGTCTTCCTTTCCTTTTTTAAATGATAAATTATCTTGTATATACTCTTTTACCGTGATAGTCAAAAAAGAAAAAAAACACCAAAATTTTCTAATTTTGTATTCAACACATGAATCCATCATGCTCAGACATCTGGAATAATACCTCCCTGTAACGTCTTTCTGCCTTCTTACCGACTTCGAATAACACTTTTAAGCACTTTTTAATCACTTTCAGCAGGATTTCCAGAAGATGCCAATTGCAGCATGTATCTCAACTTCATGGAGTTTACACTTGAACGTGTAATCTTTGACAAGAAATTCAATGTGAATTCTGGTAAATTAATTTACATTTATAGAATATCGTGTATTAAATGCCATTGTACAATTTTAAATGTGTCTCTTTTTAATGTTTGTTTTATATGTGACTGCAATATTTTCTGGAGCAGGCCAAGAGCACATCACTGGACACTGATCTTTACAATCTGAGTATTTGAACTGCAGAAGCAGCTGCTGGCAGCTGCTTTGTAAACTACCAAAATCATGAGCTTTGCAAGTAGGTGAGGCAATTTATTAATAACACCCAAGAAAATAACCTAGAGATTAGAAATTCAGTCTTGTGTCTTGCAGTCTAGGTCTAATGCCATCACATGTCAGTTGGGAAAACTCCACTTGAAGGTCTGACAGCTTTTAACTCAATCTCCTTACATGGTAATCAGATATCCCTCTGAACCACAAGAAAAAAAGAAGGTCTTTCATTAAATTCTTCAGGTAAAACTGGATTCTTGTGGCTATATTTTAACAGGTCAGTACAAAAAAAAAACCCACCACATTAAATTTGCTGTACTAATAAACTAAAAAATATAAGCTCTCTCTCCAACCTATTATCCCTAATGGCAGGCATAGTAAAAAACTTAGCCTAAAATTTCATGCAAGACTTTAAGAAACATCAGAGTTTGATTTGTTAGACACTACATAGATTTAAATGATAGAATGCTGGCCTTAATGGACTTAAAACTATTCCTGGTATTTCTATAGAGAAGAACATCAAATCTGCATGGAACCTCAGAGCTACCAAGTAAAACAGAGTAGAAAATCAAAGCATTTAGACATTAGTGAATCACAGAAGGCTGAGGGGGATACAACAGACACCTTTTCCATACCATTAAGAGAAGCACTCTTTCAAATAAATTAAATACTCCAATGACCTGCTTTTATAGCAATTTCCTTCATTTTTTGTAATAAGCCAAACTCACTGCAACACCAATTGTCTTTAGTAGTACAAAGTAATTTTATACACACAAACTGAACATTTGAGCTTCACAGTTAAATGCTCCATGGGCCAGAGTCTTAATCCTGTAAAGTCCCACATTTATATAACCATAACAAATCTGCTGTTATGTCAGACTTGAGAGACATTATTAGAAAGTTTATTTGAACAGTGCTTGGACACCAGCAAAATATTTATAACAGATAGGTTTGGTAGAGCAAATTCAATGGGCAAATAATCTAAAGAGGACATTCAGCATGAGTTAACTTCTATATTTATACCATAATGCATTATTATTTAGAAGCCATTGTTCAAAAAAAGCAACAGAAAGTAACATAGAAGAAGTCAAGTAAGCTAGCCTGGTAACTTTTTAAAAACTGCTTCAGAAAAATGCACTTGAAGGCCATCTAATATTTTTATCTGTTTCTTTATTTATATGTTTACAAACATTTCTGCTAGAGCATTTTTAAGAAAAGATGACTTTGATTAAAAATATCAAATACACAATTACTAAATGGTGTTCCTTGAAACTGAACCACTGTCATAAAAAAATTCAACAAAGTTCGTATCTTCTCATCGCCATTTCCTTTTTGCACTTTACAGTGGTGGATGGGGTCTAAAGTGCCCAGTGACAGCATGATATTGGCCTGCTCATGTTTCCCCATGGCAAGCAACAGCAAGAAAGACTAGATACTACTGCTCTGGCCAGCCATATGTAGCTATCAGTTGAAATCTATACCTCTCCCTAGTACTACATGAATAATGCAGTAGCTGCCTACCCATGTAGGATTTATCTTTGAAAATACAGGCTAGGTCCCAAACAGCACTTTAATCAGTTTTGTCACATGGTACCCAAAGTAATGCAACACTAAGTTTCTTCTGCTGTTCTAAAAATATTTGCTTAATGCTGCTAGCTATGACTACCCCCGATAGAATTTTTTAGTTGTTAAAAACTACGATAGCGCAGTCATTTTTTAAACTTAAATAAAAATATTTTTTCAGATAGATCTGGGTGTTTAGTACTGTGATAAATAAACAACATTTGACAAGAAAGGAAAGTGCAAACAATTACATTTCAGTCTAAATACGTAGCCCAGACCCTTGCCTTATCTATGTGAACATAAGAATGGCTAAATGGGATCAGACCAGCTCAGTGGAGCTAATGGCAGCCTGAACCAGCAAAACCTATAGTGGTCTGTTTTAAGTCCTTACACATTTCCCCATCACAACCATGGTAATAGCCCAGTGCCCCCAATTCCCTAAGCTCCCTCATGCACCAAATCCCCATTCTCAGTGTCACCACAGTGCTCCCAGTTACCACCAATATCCTCTTCCACCTCTGCAAGGGCAAACTTCAGAAGACAGCAGCTGTCCTGAAACTACACATGTGCTTGCTGCCCCATGATGAGCTTCTCATTTACTGACCATTGCCATAGAGAGTTGGCGATTTTACCCATTTGCCCACTATGGAACCATCCATTTCTGTCTGCTTTACAGCCCCCTCTCTATTTTTCACAAAGTCAGTATAAAATTAACATCTTTGGGATCTCCACTGCTCTGGAAAACTTGATGAAATTAGTTAATGAGTTTGCAGGAAAAGGGTAATCAAGAAAATGAACATTTCACTGGTAGTTTGATCTGAAAGCTGTAGGACACAATAAACAGTTACATAGATGACTCATATCTATGTGGAACTTGGCCTGATTAAATTAAGCCAAATACGCAGATCTATTTTAAAAGGGGGACTAGGTAATAGTAAAGTACCTAGGAAAACAGCAATCAACAAATGATCCTGAACAATACTGGTTTTACACAAATCCCTCTGCAGGTCTGTAGCTTAGAAGGTCAGCCTGATCTTTGAACTTAAAAAGAAATGTCAAGAGAGAGGAGATAGATGGTGTTACGATATTAGCAGGATTATTACTGGGATAATATGTGAAGAGCAGGAGTCCACATATCTTTTATGCTGCTGCAGAAAACGAATTTTAGGGAAGTGCTAGAAAAATTACTTCAGGCACATTAAAGCAGCTGAGTCTGTTTATTGCAGTGAGAAAGGTAAGAGGTGACTTGAACAAGGATTACATGTAAGCTAGAGCAGGAAAGGCTTCTAACAGTAAACAGGTCTTCGATCTAGTGGAAAATGTCACAACAAAAGCAAAGGATTAGAAACTGAAGCTAGATAAATTAGGTGAGAGTAACTGCATTTTGAACAGTCTTTAGAGGTAGAGTGCACAAATTTTTAAGAACAGGAAAGGCTTAGTTGAGGGGAGGGGAAGGAAGAGGGAGAACAAAGTGGGTGAAAGGGTTTTTTTAGCATTAAAACGGAAATAGGAAACTTGCAATGACCACTGTTAACTCCATAAAACCTGAAATGTAGAGAAACACTTTTGATATGTTTAAGCAATTTAGATAATGCAAGGCCTAAACGAATGTTACTTGAGATACAATAATAAAGCTGATTCACAATGCCATAAACTAAGCTCAACCTCATGCTTTCTTCTCCTCCCTGTTGACACTGATTTATGAAACCTGCTCATTTTCATCTAGAATCTGAAACCACACATATAATTCAAGCTTGTGTTTTGGATCATTTGACATTTAATGGTGTGTGCCATTTTCCACTCCTTGGTTTGCTGAAGTGAGGTTACTGGGCATTCAGCTACCTGCCCCTCTGAAACTAACCTGCTGTTCTGTTGTCACACTTCACAGGGCCCCCTGAGTCACTACTTGTATTTGCCTAAATTATGGCTCCTCATTACAAGCAACGATTCCTAATTCTCCAGCTGCTCACCCAGGTTTCACATAGGGACTTGGGCAGGCTGTGGTTATAAAAGGCTTCAGCACCATAGGGTAAGTCATGTACTGCATTTGCTGCACCTCTTTTAACAGCAGCTTACTGACCATGGTTAGCAACAACAAAACTCAGCTTCAAAGAAGCAGCAGTTTCCTGATGGAATATTCAGCTTCAAAACCAACGGCTTACTCAGGTTCAAATACAAAAAGCAGTGTGCCAATAAACCAGCTTGAACAAGCGAAAGTCATTTCCAGTTGCTGGCTTGAGATTCAGCATGTTACACATAAATAAAACAGGGCAGACCAATGATTTAAGGCAACATCCCATGTCCAAGTGAACCCTGTTACAACCAGTTGGAGTAATCATTGATGCAGATTAGAAGAAAAGCCAAAACTCACATGAGCTATCTCAATACAATTAAAAGAATTCATGGAAAATTCACAGAGCATTAGGCAGTGTGACAAAATTTGGATGCAACTCTCCTTAAGGAAAGCAAGGCATCACCATGGACATTGCAAATTCTGACAAATAAGATGCTATTGAGACTAGAGATCAGAAATTGGGCTACTTCAAATGCATCACTACAAATATTTTTTTTCTTCCTCCATGAATACTATCAATCTAAATTGCTCTTGATCGCAAACAGAAACAAGCTGCATATTCTTCAGGAAAGAACAACATCCACTCATTCTAATGTACTCTGAACATATGTGAAGATGACATGCAACTGTGCTCCCCAAAGAAGGCATGATGTAACAGATGCTGGGAATAAGCCAATGTTGCAAACTTCAGATCCTTTTACAGTTGCTTTCTGCTTGCATCCAAAGAAAGCAGCAACAGAAAGCACTAGTGGTATGAATGTGTATGTTATACCAAGGAGCCAATCTGAGGCAAACTATTAGTTTCTTTATGCAAGACCTATTATACTAACTTGGAGCAACCAATGAAGGTATTCTCATGGAGAAAGGGAGCAGAGAGAGCAATGCAGAATGGGAAACCACAAGGAAGGTATGGGAGTAATGCTGAATCAGCAGCATTCCAATAAAGAACAATGCCATAGCTGATCCAGTCGGAAAGTCTCCTCTCCCTTTTGGGTTACCTGGAAACCCAAGCATTTGGCTAAGCATTTCACTTCTTATGTAAGCACACACACACTTTAGAGGGAAAAATGCAGCCTTGAAAGGAAACAACCTTCTCCCACATCCAGTTCAGTTTGCCCTCCCATAACACTACATGCTTCTGCTGCTATTAGGGGCAGCCATTTGCAACTAAGGACGCCCCGTTCATAGGCTAAGATTGGTAATAAATGGTGGCTTTCTCATCTATATGATGATGCTGGGCTGGCCACTGGATTGGTTCCAGAGTTCTAGAGATAAGAAACCATAATTTCCTAGTCCACTAGACTGGCAGGTCTTGCAAGCACTACTTTCACTTTAAAGAGAGAATAATAGTGGAATATCTGAATCATTACAACATTATGCCAGAAAAGACAGGGAGAGAGGGAAGAGGGGAGAGAAGGGAGGAGGGAGGGAGAAAAAGACACTCAAGATCCATAAATCTATTAGAACTCCCTGAATATAAAGGCTGGGGAATGAATGGCATTTGTACTGATGTGTTAGAAAACAAACTGTATTTAGTTCAGGCATCTAACGAAACTCTAGGTTGTAACTTCTGTTTACTTTCTGTCACCGGGCAGAATCTGCTGGATCTCAAGTTGAAAAGTTCATAAACTAAACATTAATTTAAAAGTTCAAGAACTACACACACATCATTATATAATGCAAGTACTTAGCTTCCAGAATACACTGTAAGTTTGTCTCTTGACATTCCTAAAAAGGCAGAAATATTTTTTAAAGCATAGATTGAGCATTTTGTATCATTACTAACAATAGCATTCTTTAGTTCTTTATAAATGGCTTTTTACTTTTATTTACCTCCCATCAAAACACCAATGGAAATCACTTCTAAACTTAGTTATATCTAGTTCAAAGCAGTAAGACAAAGAAATTTCCAGAGTTAACATATTTTCTAATGAATCCTTTTTTTTAGTTAAATTAAATGTTCACTGTTTAAATAAATGTTTAGATGTACTTTAGATGAATTTTAGAAACAATAAAAAGAGCTTCTGAATATAAGCAAAGAACTCCTGTAAATGTGCCAAGATGTTTGCAACTATATCAAATGTGATTAATAGTTTCATTTTGAAAGGACCCCATAACATAGGAGGTCCTGCACGCGCAGTCAGCAATAGCAAAAAGAACTTGGGAAACATTACAGAACTAAACAGTAAGAACTGTTCCCAGATATTAGACAAAGGGAAGGCTATGCCAAAGCGAGTGTTTTCAAGGAGCTGTATTTCTATGTTCTGAAACTGTATGTTCAACAGCGTCAGAGAAAAGTAATAAACTATGCCAAGATTAAATCACAAGGTTTTGAAAACAGCCCTTGCCCTTTCCTGACTCGCATACTTGAAGACATGCACTGGGGCTGATTTCCTGTCAATCCGGCTTTACAAACCAGCCTGTAGAGTGTAGGATACATGTAACAGGACCACAACCGCTCCATAATCACGCACACTCTTCCATTCGCAATGCTAAGTGCAAACATGTAGCACCATACAGCATATGTCATGCCAAAACCAGAGCTCTAACAATGGCACATGCTTCTACGGATTACTGAAGGAGAAATCTGGTGAAAACTGCAGTTGCACAAACTGCATGGTAGGGTGAGAAACTGATGTAAACAACAGCAAAAACTAGATGGCTGTTATACTACAATAATGATCAAACATTGCCACATTTCATTACTAACGCTTTATAGAAATATTACTTGGATAAAAAGATATAAAAGATGTACTGTTAAAGTGGAACTTAAGGAATTCCCTCACACTTTAAACTTACAAATGGAATAATATTCTCATTCAGTACATAATCAAGAAATTTGACAAACAGGAAAAGATTTTGAGTGAAGTCTGCTCATACCAAGAAATAATTTATATAAGTAAAAAGAAAGCCATTTCAGCAACATTTCTTCTTCAAGATTTTAGTACCTGAGTGTTTGCATGTCACATTAAGAGGACTATCATGCCACCTTGACTCTTCTTCATAAAGCTCAGACAAACCCTCAACAAGAAAAAGAAAAAACCCTCTCAACATTAGAAGTTAAGATTTTTCTGACAAAGTCAAGGTGCTCTGTAAAATACGTTTGCAGATTCCTGAACTGTTATAATGTCAGACACTTCTTAATTTTCTTGTTGTATTATCAAGTATTCTTTCATGCAGAAACAACAGTCATCTTTTCATACTGACAAGGAATTCTTCCTAACATTTTACAGCAGAACAATACAGCAGATAAAAGCAGTCTGTCAGTGCACTCTTTTTGCAATAATATGCTATTTTTAACAAAAAAGTTTCCTTGAGACAGACTTCTCTAGTTCAGGATAGGATGTCTGGTGAAAATTTCAATTTAAAGAAACCCAAAACACTCATCATAAAACAAATATTGAAGGGATAGAAAGACAGCCATGGAAAGTGTAGATAGCAATGCTGAGATCCAACTTCAGGCAGATTTGGACTACTGACTAAGAGGAAAAATACAGACCTTCTAGCCTGCTGAGTAGGACACTCACCTGGAGCAGAGATGTTTCACGTGCCTGCTGTAGTGACTGCTGAACAGTTTACACAAATGAAAAAATGTTGCAGAGAAACTTTAAGAGGGGAAAATTTTTGGGTAAGAACACAGTCCAGTGTTTAGGACATCTGCTTCCTGCAATGCAAAACAGCAAGGACTCATGCTGCAGCAAAGGATCAGATCACCAGGACTGTTCATCAAAGCCCATCTCTAATTCCTGACATCTTTCTTTTCGTTTTTCAGGAGCAACACTGAAAAAGACTTGGGAGTTTTTTCCGATGTAGAAAGGTTATTTTACATCTGCTCCACTAGAAGGCAATACAATACATATATCTCCTTGAGTTTTGTGATGGCAATGTGGAGTGCAATTTTCTGCAGAGAAACACAATACCACAAAGAGACCAAAGACTATTACAGACAGAAACTATCATATTTTTAGCCTCACTCTGAACAGAGGCCAGTGATTTCAAATTGAGTGCAAAAGGTCACCTCATATTAGGACAGCTTCAATTTACCCACTATGGATAGCACCCAGAGTTATACCCAGAAGTTAGCTATGTAGGTCAGCTTGCAACAGATACTCTTATTCCACCAAATCCATCTGAAGATGACAACAGCATACAGAAACTTCTTCTGCCCAGTTACAGGAAAAAAAACGTTTGCATGGCAAGCACCAAAGAGCCACACACCACAGGCCTTGTCATAGAATCATAAAATGTTAGGGGTTGGAAGGGACCTCTGGAGATCATCAAGCCCCACCTCTCTGCCAGAGCAGGACCATAGGTAGAATCTAGAGCAGGTTACACAGACACCCCGGGGCTTCACAGATCCTACCTCTAAAGAAATAACAGGCTCAATCCGTAAAACCCAAGCAAGCCTCCTGAAGTATAACTAAGTTTATAATGGCTAACAAAAACATTACTGTAACCATAAAAATGCCCCAAACCTTTAATCTATAGAACCCCTTTGCTGTACCTGCCCATTTTCAGGTTTAGTGTCCTGCGTTGCTTCAGCATGAGCAGGTTCCTGCAAGTCCTCGGGTTTAAGGCCTTGAATTTCTTCTACAGGAATTGTTTCCAGCTCATCCTTGGGTCTAAGACTTAGAGTGTCCTCTGGCAAGTTTGAAATATTTGATTTCTGCAGACTGTCAGGCATCGGGCCCTGTGTCTTGTCTCCATGACCTGATTCCATTGCTCACTCTGGTGCAGAAAGGAAGAGTGCTCCTTGCAGTAAAGACCTGGTAATGATAGCATCAGCGCTGGCAGGGAAAGATTACAGACACCTGAACCCTGCTCCCAGAAAGTAAATAAAACAAGAAACATCTGTTTTAAATTAGTCATATTTTAAAATACCCACTCTAAGCAACCTTTTACTCCACCTCTATTTAATATTAGATTTCATTTTACTTGAAGAAATATTTTTAAATTCTTTTTAAAGTGATTTATGGGTAAAAAATAGCACAGTGGGTCCTGTGGGAAGAGAGCTCTAGGCATTGCAGTGATGAGATAGAGCCAAAACCAATGCAAGTGATTCAGGATTACTGAGCTGAAGCTCATTGATACCTGTGTGTTCCAAGGAGTTTTTTTAAAGCTTCCAGTAACCAGCCCTAGAGTTCAATGGAACCCCATAGTGGGATGAGGAACAGAACTGGGAACAAGCTTCTTCCAGTGTGCAAGTATCAGCAAGAGCACAGAGAGCAGAGAGAAAGGAAACTAAATCTCAGACTAGATGTAAGGAGGAAATCTTTTATCATGAGGGCAGTAAAACACTGGAACAGGTTGCCCAGAGAGGTGGTAGATGCCCCATCCCTGGAAGCATTCAAGGACAGGTTGGACAGGGCTCTGATCTAGTTGCCTATGTCCCTGCTCATTGCAGGGGATCTGGACTAGATGACTTTTAAGGGTCCCTTCCAACCCAGACTATTCTATGATTCTATGAAACACTTTGTACCAAAATCTGTCCAGTGTGATGGACTCACAACAGTGTTGGAGTTCTCAGGCTCAAATATGACTAACATGAAGAAGAGTTACCCAGTTGGTGTTCAGTTTAGTGCTACATCAAAGACAGGATGCTATAGCAGGAATTTGTTAATTAGATTTATCCAGTTTAAGTAGAAGACAATGCAAGCTTCTGCTACGGGGATTATCCATTGAAAGTGTTTGACCAAATATGCAATATGAGAAAAGAAGAAGGGAAAGAGCAAACTGAAAAGGCAAATGGCAAAACCTGCCTTCATCCTCAATCAATTGGATGTATTTAATTAGCATTTTTCTGAAATATCTGATTCACAACAAAAACATATCATTTGACTCCCTAGGAGAAAACACACCCCTTCTTGCCACATCTGTTAAGCTAAAAGCATATGCATAAAGAACTTAAGTTACACAAATGAGGTCTTAAGGCAACTTAATAAAGTCAGTACTATGAGTTATTAGTAATATTGCTAACAGTGCTCAAATATTTTCCTGAGGTTTACAGAAGAGGAAGTATTTGGTATACTATTAAACAATGCACATAGACTAACAGATAGTAAAACAAAATATTGTCAATTTTTTTTATTCCCTTAACATGCAAATGAAATAAGAAGCTAACATGGCGAAGTGCTGGGGCCTAAGTTGTGGGCCCCAAATTGGAGTTGACCTGTGAATGAGTCACAGCCTAGCAGAATGTTTTGTTTTTCTTATTGGCTTCATGTTCCAGAGGCAGAACCTGGCCCACCTGTGTCTCTGTGGCTCCACCCTCACTGAGGTGGTCATGGTTGGGGTGGTGGGCAAGGACAGGGCTACTTCAACCAGGAGCTGATCAATCAGAAGAGCTTCCTGTTGTGCGTGGCTTCTGTTGGGGCTGGTTGCATCTTGCTGGGCTCTCTCAGTGGTGTCCTTCCACATGAGGGGCCACTGAGGGAGCCATCTCTGTCTGTTGTGTCCAGCGGGCGATGCTGGCACCACAGTGGGCAGCAGAAGAGCTGGGCCCACAGGAATCTATAGTAGGACTGTGTGAAAGAAGACTTCTAAGGGGATGTTGCTGTTCAGTGTTGGCCTGTGTAATCAGGCAACTGATGGCAGCATAAAATGATGATGGCTGAACCAGCACAACACATCGGTTAAATTTTAGTCAGACCATGATCATGTCTTCAGGACAACAATCACATATCTCATTGCTATTCACAAATTGTCTAGACAGTTACATATATCAATCCGTATCAAAAATATTGAAAAAGTAGGATAGTTCTTTTATTTTTTTGATCTGCAAAGACCAAGAAAAAATGCCACCTGGTCTCATAAATAGTAATGGTATCAAAACATACTTTTGGTGATTCCTTTCATATCTAGATACAGGTACCTACCATGTTAACTTTTGATATTATCAAGAAAACTTAAAACACCTCATTTTTTTTTTATTCTAGTTCATATCCAATTTTGCTTACTTTTGGAAACAACCACATATAATTTAGAAAACAAAGCACAGATTTCTGCATAATATATTAGATATAATACATCTTGATCTCAGCAAAGATAAGTTATTTTCTTGTACAGTTAGGTTTCCTTTATCCTTAAGTAAAAACAAAACAAAATAAATTTAAAAGCATTGTGACTACAGCCAGTCTGTGTATCTAAAATCTCCCCAAAAGTAAGAATAAAAATGAAATACGTTTAACAGTCACTTTCACAAAGTAGTGGTAGCCTTTAGTAGTCTACCATGACAGACAGCATCTTTAAACAGGAGTGGAAAGTCCAGATTAGCCCACAGGCTGAATAAAACAAAAGAACTAGCATATACTTTGTGTTAAGAACAGAAAAAATATGCCTCCAGAATTAAAGCTATACTAAGTTTATTTATAGTGCAAAAACCACTCAATATCATTAATCTGATCAATATCCTGTGAATAGCTGTATGTTGTCAGCTAAAGAAATGGATGGACAACATAATGTGGTATGGCATGGGGAAGACCTGGAGCACAGCAGCTGGGGGGCAACATGTAAAACTTCAAGTAGAACTGCTGGAGAGCACTGCTAGATAAAACAGACATTTTCCTAATACTTTTGAATAAATACATATTTATTCATTAATAAAAAATAATTTTTGATTCATAAAATTTTAGATTTTCTTCAGTGAACGACAGACACTTCTTGCACTACTGTTCTTAACATAGTAGCTAGACTTTAAGTCACAGGATAAAAATCAAATACCAATGGCCTAAAATAGTAGAAAATTAAAGAGGCCTCAAATAGAAAGATTAACAGTAGAATGTAACAGTTTGCAAACTGTTGAGTCTACGTCCCCTGCTTCACAGGGCAGCTACTCACAGCCCATGCAGAACTGTGACACCAATCATTGCGTGGCATCGTCTCTGCTTCAGCCAGGTAAGACGTCTCCTCTACAGCAACACTTATGCGTGGCTACTAAGTTTGCCTTTCACCAAGATCAGGAAAATTCACACTCATTAATACGAAAGCTAGCTGCCTTTGCGTTAATCTTCTACAACTTTTGTACCAGGGCACTATTTCAAAATCTCCGATATAAATAATTCAAACTTATGTGGAAAAAAGATATAAAGTCATTTGTGAGGGCAGTGAGTTGTGTCTTTGAGGCACTTTTTTCCTCCTTAAAATAAGACATTACTTACAGCCCAGATAACAGATCCAAGTGGGAAAAATGGCTGTGACAAAATGTGCCTCTTTAATCCTCAAACTTCTGGGCAGACAAGGATATTAAAACGAAATGCTCCTGTCAGCTGTTCAAGCACTTTGTATTTTTCCCTCCCTCCCTGCTCATTTAACACAATTAACAGGGTCACACATAGAAGAGCCTCCCAGCTCCTCGCTCACACAGTAGGCACCACAGCCTGACACACATTCATTGCACTTACACTGACATAGGCTATGAACAAAACGCTCCTGTTTGTTTGCTTTTCAAGCTGAAGAAAACAAAACTTGGCATACATTTTCTTTGCTTGGATACCCACTCACAATTTGTTCTCCACAGAGCTGGCCCCACACTTGTAGGACACCAAAGAAATGGCACGAGAGGTGGCAGTTCCCCCATGTCCGTGATTCCCACCCCAAAGTACCCCTCTCTTTGCCCATTCATCACTCAAGTACAAGGCACTTGCCAGCCCCTTAGGAAACAAGGGCCCATGTGGGACACAAGGAGCCACTCAGGGGTTCTGCTCCTGGTGTGCACCCTGTCCTCTCTCCCTGCCTACTCATGGCTGCAACTTCCCACCTTCCTCTCACAGGCTGGTCCAAGGGTTTCCCTTGTGACTGGGAAAGTCATCCCACAGCCTGCACATTGTGAAACCTGTCCTGGTGCTGAAGCACTTCTCTTTGCACCTCACCAAATTTTAATCATGTTCTGACTCCCTCTCATTTTTGTTGTAATTTTCCTTGCTCCCAAATGTATAGTAGGTGCCTACTGCTTCAACCAAAGCTTGCTTCAATATCAAAGGATATTTAATTCACATTTTAATCATCTGGGTAATAACACACTGGTTTTGTTGTGGTTTTTTTTTTTTTTAAAGGACAAGCAAGTTATTTGGAACAAAAGGTGTTACATAAAGCCAGCCTGAAAGACTTTTCACATCTGAAGAAACACAAAGACAAATCCCAATACTGCAAATAGTACTATATAATCATATAAGTTGTAAGTTTTTTAAAAAAAGGAAATAAAAGGTCCAAGAAGATGTACTTTCAAAAAAATTTTGAAAACAACCTATTTTAATTCACATATTTTAGAGAAGAGTGAAAGTGTGGGTCCAACACATTCTAGAAAGATTATGTCCTCTATTTTACTGCCTGTAGCACACCTACAATGTACTAATCACAGTTAAAAAATAAATTTATATGGAAATCTAAAAACAATGAAGCTTGGATAAAAACTGTTCTTTCAAACATACCTACAGTTATTTATTCTTATGAGGTTTATTTGGTAATTAAGCAAGGTACAGGACAGTATATTTCTCTTCTGTCTTTTACTATAAAGCTGCTAATATTTGGGGCACAACTTTCTGATAAAATTTCTCTGTTTTACTCAGGAGAACTTTTACTAGAATTTATCCACAGACCAACGCTATGTCTTAAGCTGTGAAAAAGAACAAAGGTTTGGACAGAATAATAAAAAAGGGTGAATATTCTGGCATTTATCTCAGCCTAGAGGTTAAGAGCCCTAGGCAGACAACGGAGACAGGCTACAGAGGAAATATCCAAGGCTTTCTGTGAACTTTAGGTATCCAAAATTCCATTAGTACAGGTAGTTATACCCATACAGTTTACCTGTTGCTCACTTGCTCATTTATCTTTTTGTATCTTCAGCAAAGACATGATAAAACACCATCTATAAGATTGGATTGCATGTAGGTATGCTTTCCAACCTAAACTGGAGGTCAAAATCTGAAGTTATAGGAAGTTAAAGAAATGTTTCTTAAATTGGAGCTTTTGACCTTAGTCTTTTACTTGCAAAAAACAGAGTCCTTGGAATGCATACAAGGTTGAACAGAGCAGATGTCATTTACATGAGCTCAAAAAAAAAAAAACCAACATTGCAACTTGGGGAACATTGCCCTCCAGAAACTGTGGGACAAATTCACACATTAAGTGCCCACCAGTCCACCCAGAACTTTCAGGACAAGAGAATTATTTACGTCCTCTGGTGAAAAAGAAAATAAAAACATGTATACACACATACACCATGGATATCTTAAAAGAAGCAAAGCTCTTTATTTCAGCTTGCACATGCACCTCATCATACTATCTTCTTACAGCAGGAGAAAAAAAAAGTTACCTGGGAGTGTGGCTTAAGATGAGAACTGCCCATACATTTTACCACAGTCTGAATATTCATCCTTTTTATGTTATTGTAACAACTGGACTACCTCAAAAGTTACTGCTCCCGGAAGATACACAAATGCTGCAAACTCTAACACTAACCATGAGGGATGTTAGAGCAAACACAAGCTTTTGCTCCAGTCAGGGAGACTTCAAGTTCATGTGGATGTGGGCTTCCCAGACCCAGGAATGCAGGCTGCTCCTAAGCCTAGCCTAATATTGAAGTGAGAGGTTTAAAGCTTGACTATGGCAAAGTGTTTTCCAGTGGACTTTCCACTGGTTTTGTTTAGTACTTTTTGCTTGTTGTTTCTGCCGTAAGCATATTCCATTACAAGTAATGTTCAGAATGATTTTTTGCCAAGGCGCATATTACCTTCAGTTTCCCCTCACTTTCGGAATACTTTGTACTGCAAAAATAGACTGTATGGACCCTTCATTAGCCCTTCTTGGTTTGGGATTTTTTGGAGGGGGAGGGAAGAAGGGGGGACATGAGACACTATATTCCAAGATAAAGTAAAAAAACTATCAGTGAAACAAGATAATCAATCTAGTCCTCAGAATTTAAAAAGTAGCTCACTAGTTATGCTCTGCAATAAAATTATTTCTAAATGAGTATTGTAAACTGCAGGGGAGCAAGGCTATGTGAGGTTTTCTATTTATTATTTTATATCACTTTATGGACTACCATGACATAAAATAAGAGCTTTAAAATAGTTTTCAAACCAATCTCTTGCTGAATCAGGTGGTTGTCACTAATTTCCATGATTTATATTGAAAAAGAAAGAAAAATGTCACTGCTCAGACAAGCATCACGATTTATATTAATGACAATGAATAGTATGACTAACAGAATTAAACTGCAGCCTTTTAAAACTCTTGATCCAATGCTCCCCGAGGTTTGAGTTCCAAGACATCACTTTTTGGATTCTGTAAAAGAGTCTTTGTATTGTATTTTCATTTGCTAGAAAATTACACCTAGGATGTTACACGCAGACTATGGTATTATCAATAAGGTAAAGCTCACCATGCACCATGTGAACAATAGGCTTTTTCATTAGATTAATGAGATGTGCAAATGTTTTATCTATTTAATCTCCAGAGCAATGAGTCACTCCTAAATGCAGAACAGCAATAAAATTAAAAACAGCTTATGTACTGTAGTATTCTATGCCCCACAGGTACAGACCATGTCATTTCAATAGAGTAGAACTGATGCAAAGAAGTTCCACAAAAGTAAGAAAGCTGCATAGGCACAGAAAACACTGTGGCAATGTGTGCTCAATAGCTAAAGAGGTGCTAATTATGCTAAACAGCTGCAGAAACATAACTGGGAGGAGAGTCTGACCATCAGATACAGGTATGAGCAAAATAGACTACTCACAGCAACCAACCACAGGCAGCTAAATGAAAAAGCTGGTTCCCTGATGTTTCCCCTGTGTGCAGCACAACTACAATTACCCTATTCTGGAGAGTAATTCAGAGCAGAAGACTAATTTAGGCAATACAAATCAACTTCTGGAAGAGTTGATCTGTCTCCATAATCATCTAGCATGCACAGGAATGCTGCTAGCTCGGGTGAGAGCTCAAATGCCACATTCTGGCTTGGCTAACACGAACAGCATCCACTGGAGACATACAAAGTGTGCTTAAGTAACAGTACTTTGTACTAGGTTCTCCTTTTCTCCCAGAAAAGAAAGATAAAAACAAGGAAAAAAAAAATCTAAAATAGAATGGTACAGATTGTACCCTATCCTCTCATGAAAAACAGACAAGTTTGCAAAGTGGATAGTAATTAATAGATACTCTCTTAGATGGTCAGGATGTATCATATAAGGAAGAACCAACATTTATCCAAATGCCTCAGTCACCCTTATTTATGGTGCCTAGAGACCTAACAAACAATAGACTGCTAGAAATCAGATACATTTCAGCTGTATTCAGAAATCCCTAGTATAGTCTATGCAGCAAAAGGGCTGTATAAAATGTTTGTAGGCACAGTGGGAAAATTCCTCTTCATTCACACTGGTAATATTCTGAATTTTCTGCTTACAAAGCCTGGGAATTATTCTCAGCTCTGATATATTAACTTCATTTCCATTTCTGTTCCTTTCCAGACCTATGTCATACTGAGCATCTGCTTACCTCACAATTTCCAATACATTTTTTGTCAAAACACTCTTTCGAAACAGGATCTGGCCTCTTCTTCTAGTAGCTGCGACACCCATGCCAATGAGACAGGTGTGAACCTACGGTAGCAATGTCCTGCAGCCCCAGGGAGAGAATGGTCCAGCCATTGCCCAAACTCAGAACCTTCTGGGAGCGCACAGCAGGTTGGGTCTCCTTGCAAAGTCGTCTCCTTCCAGGCAAACTACAGTGTAGGGGTGAGGAAAAAGTGGTGTCCACACACACACTTCTGCTTGCCATAGTACAGGTAGAGTGTGCTCCAAACCCAGGGGCTTCTCACAGTTTGGGCAAAACCAGAGGGACTAAGGTGTCCAAATCTGATGGGTTTTTTTGCATGACAGGGACTTCAACTACACTCTTCAACCCTGGGCTGTACTGTGCATAGCATACATTCAAGTGACTACTCCTATAGTGCTCTGTGGCTGAGAAGCAGCATGCAGCACTTGACCTGACACAGCATGCAAGCAATGCACAGGCTGGAGGAGAGACCTGCCAGGACACAGCATCCAGACGCTTTCCCTTACAGCAGGCTGTGCAGCCTCACTGCCCCAGCAAGCCGGCACAAGCACAGAGTCTGGTAGCTGCCAGTGTTAGTAAATTAATCTTCAGCAGCTCACCTGCTTGTCTGAGGGGTGTCTCCTTGCCCCAGTGACTGGCAAACACTCTCACCAGCCAAGTGCAAAACAATAAGAAGCACTTTCCCAAGTTGGCAGAGATGGGTTTATACACATTTCAGATTTTCATAGTGTTCTGGTTTGGGGATGAGTTATGTAATAAAACCAATGATATATATTTTGAGATAGATCCTGTCTCATTGGAAACATAAGGCCTATTCTATTTCCAACTTGAGTAACCATTAAAATATCACTTTCACCAAAAAAATGTGATGATGCATACACAGTTGAACAAACTTGAAAGGAAGGTCCATTAATACAAATAAGACCAAGTAGAAGTCCCATTCCATAGCAGGTAGAACCATTTTGATAAAACTTTTCAAAAAGCCTTATAAAGAGATAGTAGAGAAAAATCTGAGTGACAGAGTAAGCAGAGGTGAATGTTTGCCAGATTAACTGCAAGTTTCAGCTGCTTGACTTCAAGTATGTGTTCTGAAAAACCATGAATAATACTAGTCTTATAAATACAGTCAACTTTTCTAACCTGAAAAATAAAATCTTATGTGTGCTGCCAAGAAAGTCTGCCTAGAAACTTTAACTTTTGTATAAGCTAGGAATAGGATTTCCCAAGTCCAATGTCTAGCAAATAGTCAGGCAATAAGAAGGCAGCATTCTTATTTAAATGAGCAACTCTCCTTTTCCAATGCACAAACCGATCCAGAATTTTAAGCTGACTGGCCATAAATTTCCCAATGATGGAAAATTAAAACTACCTTGGAAACAGCAGTTAATTTCATCTGATCAGGGTCTGTCTCGTCTTGCATATGGCCTGAAGAACAAACAGAACTGCCACATCTACACAGATTAGTGTTTTACAGCACAAAAATTAGAAAATTGGAACAGATTAATGCCACCTTCTGAATAGCATGCTTCAGCCTTTAGTCAGGAACACAGTACAAGTAGAACCAGTTCAGAGCAACCCCAACAGAACCAGCACAGAGGACTGACTCCCTTCCTGACTGTGGCTGAGGGGGAAAGCTGTGCAGTTTTGTTCTGCAGAGGTGATAAAAGCACAAATGAAGTAAAGATCTGCCAAAATTATAATACTTCAGACCCTAACTATTCCATAGCTATAAGTTGTGCGCAGGAGATGAAGTACCAAAGATGCAGATTTTTCAGTAGGTTTAGCCTCCATGTACCATTTCTAGAAGTAAGAACTAACAGGACATTCTCCAAAGCATATATACTTGACACACGCTGAAAATAAGCCCTAGATTTAGCTGACCCTGCTTTGTGAGGAAGTACAGGTGTGAGATAACAAAAAGTGCTTGACATGACATATCAAAGGAGACCAAAGAATTTTCTGAGTATCGCATAAGAATTCATCACTGACACGATGCATCTTGCCAGGGTAGAAAGCCAATTTCTGATAGAAATATGAATACCAGTTTAAATGCCAAATTCTGGAGTTCTGTTAAACTGGATTTCACACATTGACTTTCAGGCATATAACAGGAACCGAATTAAGTAAGTTCTGATTTGCACTCTGCATAGCAAAAATTTGTAGGAAGGATGAAATGTGATACTGCTGTATACTTCGGACTGGCAGCAGTCAGATACATATAAAATATGTACAAATTATACATTTTTTATATATATATATCTCCATAGCAAAAAAATTTTTTACTTAAAATGTTCATGATGACAATAAGTATTTAAGATTTCTAGAACTACCAACACCTGTGAATATATAGTCCTGATAGATTTGGAGGAAGTCTCCAGGCTCTAGAGAAAGAACAGTAATTGCAAATGTAACCACAGTTTTATTTGTCACAATGTTTCAAACCTTCTTGAAATAGGCAGGGTGCTTGTAAACTATCCCAGTGTGATTATAACACATACATTGGTCTGAGATGATGACAGTCCACAGATCCTTGAAGAACGTTAACTGCAGAAATAAAGGACAGAGATCCTCCGAAACAGTGATCTAAAAGCAAAGTTGCGGACAACAAAGAATTATTTCTATCTTTTCTAAAATAATTACTTCCTTCTAGAAAACCCCTAACTTCCAAATAGGAAAAATAATAATTAAAAAAAGTAGCCTGCTAAGGATATATGAGATAATACAAATCCATTCTTTTTAGAAATGGAGTTTCGACTTTGATGGAGCAAAGCATAGCTCACAAACCGTTACACTGACCTGAAGGGCTTGCAAGCACTCTGCATTCATTCATCTGCTCAGATGACAAGTCCCTCACAGTGTCTTGAATCTCTCAGTCAGCACCACCTCCATTAAGCCCACAAAACTTACCACACATCATGATCAGGAGTCCATTAGTTAACACAGGACATACACATCAGGCAGACACAGAAACCTTAGATGTAAATTTAAAAAAACCAAAATATCCTTCAAGAGCAGTCAAGCAACAAATCTTTAACGTTATTGTAAATTAGGGAATCTCTCTCATCAGAGGCTTATAATAAACATGACTGTAGCTCATAAATAGTTAATGGGTATTATTTGCTTATAAAGGAAACTGTATTTAGGAGATATGATACAGCTTGTGTACGGAATATCCTTTGCTTCTCAACGCTTTGTTACAGGTTGTGGCTCAGACTATCCATTTTCAAGTGTGACACGAGAGATCCTAGCTGTGAGTGAGAATAAAAGAATCCAGCCCCACTGGAAGAAAGATGACATTTTTTTGCTCTTTTTCAAGACACCTCACATAACTCACAATCTGTTCATAGGGTTTCTGCAGGTTTTATGATGGTTGTGTCTATTTGATAAGCTAATCAGGCAGATACATAAAACCATACAGCTGAGCAAAGGGATGAAGAAACACAGAAGAGTCTACTGGGTTGAGATGAGACTCTTGAGCAGGACTGGAAAAGGAAAGCCACTGTCCTGTTGGGGAAAAAAAAATTAAGATCTTACTTTGGACTGCTCTAAATTCATGTTTTTCACAGGTAGCCTCCTAACAAGACCTGCTGGTTCATGCAGAAGTTCAGGAGTTTATAGACCTGGACCTGAGAGTAATACTTTTCATTGCAAGTTAATGTACATGGGAATTGGATACCTCAAAGTGCAGAGCAGATCCTCTGGATCTGTCAGTGAAAACCTTAAATCCAAGCTTCAACATGGGCCTGTTGATCACACATTTTCAATGCTCTCCTACATAATTTCCATTCACTAGCACTGCCCCCTCACCTGCATCTGAGCCCACAATATGTAGAATTAGTCACTTAGGCTTAAGAAAGACCATGTTTTGTGGTAAACAGAAAGTTTGAATACAACAGTTTTAATACCACAAAAATAAAACATCTAGCTAGTTTAACTTTTTAGGAAACAGATGCAAACAGAGAGAGGTACCAGGCCATCATAAAATGTGTATTAGCAGGCTTGCCTCAGGGTAGAGGAAGGGAGAAGAACCTAATCTGTGGCTGGCTGGTTGGCACAAGCCCTTCTCACACCCGCTGTCTATCACAAGGACACTCTGGCAGAATGACTGGCTTCAACTGCCATAGCTAGCCAGAGTTGCACTGCTGAGAGAACAGCAAAGAACACACTTCAAAAATTAAATTGCAGATATAAGCTGTGGTTCAAATAAGAACTGCATATTGCTAATGTGTATGTGTGTTCTTGGAGTTCAAACACTATCTGTGGAAGATAATCCCAAAATTTTCTGCAAGTGTCCTGACAGAGCATTATAACCTTCAAGCAGTTTCTCTCTTCAAAACCTTCAGAAGTATTTTACCTAACAATGCAAATTCAAGTTATTTTATACTGCAAGTGGTCTTTCTAAAATCAATAAATATCATACACAGGCTAAACACTGTGCAAAAATATTAAATACTGGTCTAAGTAGCTCTTGCTTATGAGCAATTAATCAAACAAGATTAGAAAAACCTTAAGCCTTCCAAATGTAAGTTGTTTCCATTAAAAAAAGCACACAGCACACTGCCAATTCTTCCAGACTATCTCCAATGAATCATTGCTTCTTAGGCCTCCAACTGATACTGTGTCTCTTCCACTTGGCTGTGTCATCTCATTTGAAGGCTTTATCTAAACACCATACTTTATCACCATACTCATTTATTATGTAAGGTGTTGACTCATTTTCTACATTCAGATTCAAAGTATAGTAACAGCATAGTTGGTCAAATCTCTTAATGTGCTTTCACTTCTTTGACATGTCTGTAACAGCATTTTAAATACCACTCACTCTTCTTAGATAATAACCGGCACATCAAGATTTTGCAAATTTTACCCTTTAATATCTTCAGACTGCTAACGGAGTTTGAGCAAGCATTATTTCTCCTAACCATGGGAAATTTTATTTTAACATATTATTTTAGCCTGTTATTTAACAATACAAGCGGCTTAGGAAAGCATCTTATTTCCATTTCAGTGTAAATGGCAGATGATGGATAAATTGTAGCTAATGTTGGAAGGAGATGTGTAAAACCAACCCACTTCTGATTATATTCTATTACTAACTTTGGCAATTTCCTTGGCAATTATTTCAAGGACAAATCTTTAATCTTTTCTTATTATAAGCAAACATTTCCTTGACACATTACTGTTTTCAAAAGAATTCCTAAAAAGTAAATAAGGTCAAAGAAGGTGGAAAAAGAATGATTTATTTTTCAGAGAGCTATGCTTGCAATAACATGTTTTTAGAAAAGTATTAAGGGGAGATTACTAAATATATACTATAATTTTCATAGTTTGTAGGAAAAATAAATCCAACTGGCCATGGTCCACTGTTTCTACAGGAACAACAGTGCCTGCCTTCAGAGCCTGCCCATCCCTCCCAAAGCAGGATCTGATAAGCAGACCTTTGAGAACCAACTGATCGACCATGGGTTAAAGCTCTGTTTCTACCATAAAAGACATAGCATCTCAAGCTAATTCAGCACAAAAGTGGAAGTCTAGTTTTCATCCTGTAACAGCCTCCCCAGACTTCAGAAATATTTTCTGGCTCAATCTGCAAAACAACTGAAAACTCAAAAATACTTCTAGAGACAATAGGAGGAGAGATATCAAGGGCATCTATAGATATATTTCTCTCTTTTTCACTTCACACATCCTTTCCTCTTTCAGGTCCCCGCTCATTTTTAAGAGCTAGTTTTGTTTCCTACCCAAGACTTGATTATCCTATGAATAAACCATCTGATGACAATCTTCTATCATATAGGAGACTACAGGTTTATGTGGAGCTTAGAATTAATGCTACACATCTCAATAGGATTATTAATGACCTCCTTTGGCAGAGGTGGAAGAATTTAGATATTCTACAATATCAGATTTTAAGGAAGCCTAGCTTTCCAGTTTTTCATACACTTAGGGCTGCTTCAGGTCCTACTATTTTTCAGGCCAGTCATATTTGGGAACTAAAATATTATATAACCATCAGTGACAAAAAAAACATGCACTAATTGTGCTCACATAGATGTCCCTCCACAATTCAATACCCAGAAAAAAGCCTTCTTGTAAGTTCCTTAGAAGATTTACAGTTCATTTTAGAAGTAGTGGAGCACTACTCCAGCAAATAAAAGTCTGAGTGAGATCACACAGGAAAATGCAACATTCAAATCTACAGGAACATATAACCAGTGTTGGAAGTACTGTCTAAATACATAGCCCAAGAGAAGACAGCTCTCTGCTGCAACTGCACATAAAACTGGCAGCTTCGTGACTAATTGGACAAAAATAACACTTGTGTATTTTTGTAACGTTTTCTACTTAGCGAAGTACAAAACCAAACACGCCTGAGTTTGAGCAGGAATGTACTGGTGGGGTATCATGAAAGACAAAAGATTCAGTAGATCTCTCTGGCTAATTGCAAAGTGTTTTTCGTTACTCCTTGAGCTCTACCAGCAGCAAGGAGCAGCTCAGCTCCATGCTGAGGAGAAAGTAAAGCAGCTTGATGCACATTTGCGGTTAATTTTCCTTGAAACTGCTTGCGTTTTGGAGCAGAAGGTGACATTTGCTTTAGAGAGCACCAAACTGTTCCCTTGTGCTAGGCATTTGTTCCCAATGAAAATCATACAGCATAAATGTAAACCTCCAAAATCAATGCAATATTTAAAATGACAAAAAGCACTTCAGATTTAGTTTTCCATAAAAGGAACTATCTCAGCAGCTATGTTTATGGTGTATTTACATACAGTTATAAACTTGAATTTGCAAGTGACTTAAAACATCTTATTTCTAAAAAAAAAAAATTAGGGTATTTTTAAAAAAAATTAAACTCCAGTGGATTATTTCTTCTTAAAAATATAAATTTAAAAAACCCTAAAATAAATCCACCCCAACTAAACAGGCCTGTAAGAAAAGTTATGAAGGGAAATGCAATGTTTTCACAAATTATTTTTGACAGTTTTTGCATTAGCTATAATTAAATATACACATTGGACCCCTTGTCCCATTGCAGATACTTTGTATGTCTGTGCTTACTATTATTGGAGGCCTCTGTGATAGCATATAATAAACTTTGCATCTCACCACAGTGTTCAAAATTATTATTTTGAGTAAGACAATGCTGCACATGAGAACTAGAAACCACAATGAATTTCCTGTGAGAAACAGAGGACAAAATAAAACAAAACATCATTCGATACTAGTCCTCATTTTGATCTTAACTGTTTACAACTGTGTAGTTTTTTCTCTTGGAGCTCCCACTATACCCCACCCAAAAGACCAGCAAATATAGGCAAGGAGGTTCTTGGTGCAGCTGTAAAGCTTTGAGAAGTGTGCTTTTCATGAGCTGAACCTATTAGCACAAAACTGCAAGACAGAGACTGCCAGAGAGCTTACGCCTTTCTGCTCATTCCTTATGCCATGTGCTACGATGGAAGAGTCACCAACTATGTATTTAGCAAAGTTGCAAAGATTATGCTTTACCTTCATCAGTTTTAAGCCTAACTGCTTTAAAAACCCTCATATCTCTGATGGTCTGAGCAGCCAAGCCCTTGCCTCCTCCTCCTCCTCCTCCATAGCACAGAGGCAGCCCCATAACCTGCAGAAATTCCATGTGGCTCAGGGATGCACAAGTCTTGTCACACCCTTTGAACACCTTGCTATAAAGGGACGCATCTGTTGCTGGCAAACTTGAGTGCAGTCTGTGGTAGTTCCTGAGCAGCTGGAAAGCCCCATTTCTCCTCTCCCTAATAGACTCAGAGGAAAAGCACATAGCCAGAAGCACATGCAAGACAGCAGCAGTGGGAATACCAAAGGAGAAAGTCCAAAAGCTGCCGCCAGTGGGTATGCCATCTCAGGGCTTGCATCTGCCCCATCCTCTCACAGGAGGCCACTTAATGCCCTTTCAGACACCTCAACACATCCACTCGTTATCTTAGCAAGCTCACAAGCAACGCTGGCAATCATCTCAGCAGCCATCAGATATAAGCCCCATCTTCAAAATTTCCCCTGCCTTTTGGAAAAGGATGTGTTGACTTCATCTGCATGCAAAGTAACATCAATCATATACACCCATTCAAGGCTAGAAACAGGGCTCCGATCCTTCAGTTTTTAATAACGCATTTTATTTAGCCATTCCCCCCTGTAATTTTCTCACATCCTGCTAAAAGAAGAGTAAATGTACATATCAGAAGAGCTTTATGATGTTTTGCCTGCTTGTTTTGGTTAGAGAGTGAGTTTTTCTAAACACATGGCAGCATTTTGATTTCTATTCTCAGAAACGATATGAGGCAAAAAAGGGCCCATGAAAGAACTGAAGTCTGCAAATGAACTTCCTTTCCGCTGGGTTTTTCTCAGCCATCTCCCCTCCAGTCATGCATGCCAAAATCCCATGCTTTATAGGGGCATTTGTTCTATTCTCTCCAGGCCAAAAAAGGAGACTTCTCAAACCCTTACTACAGCTGAGAAAATCTATATCTCAATGAGCCTAATGTGATTTTCCCATGTCTACAGAGCCTAAAATGCAGCTCCACAACTGCAATCAGAAGGGAAAGTCCCTTTCCCCTCCCTCCAGCCTTCCCTCCTCCCGCTAAACAATTCCAATCTAGGCCTCTTCTAAAAGCCGGCCTCCTCCCACTCCTCTTCTAACTGGATTTTACCACATGACTGAAGAACTGAGATATCAGCCATGAATGAAAACTCTACATCAACAGCTGAACTCACATAACTTAGGAATCCCTACGTAAGTGCTTCACCCACTCTTCCGCTGTGAACCTGGTATACTTCATATAACAAGAAATACACAAAAAAAATAGTCACTTTCCCATACTAGTACTACTTCTAGACACATCTAATTTTGTATCATAACAAATACAGACTCGCTGGATTTGAGTGATTAACATTGCTTGAAAGGAAACAGCACATCACCCTGAAACTACATGGCCTGCCCAGGAATTAAGGTCACACACTGCTCATAACAGCAGTCTGGTGACTGCTACTAATGCCAGAAGAACACCGCAGGAACAGGCATCATACTCCAAACACCAGCTTCAGTGTAAAGTGGCTTTACGCAAATGCAATACATTTCCTTCAAAAAGTTGGAATTTACAGTTAAAGAGACAGGATGCCACAATTCCATCAAATTAAAAACCCATGGAATACAGTTTTAATGTGAATGAACAAGATTGTGGCTAGCCAGAAAATCTAAATAAATAATTGCAAAAAAACCTCATTTGCAAATTAACATATTCTTACATTCTTTTTGTGCCCCTAATTATGAGATATATTTGGCTTGTAGAGAACAAAGGAGCGTTTTAGGCTTGCCTTCAGCTTTTACACATAACAAAATGAGGTGGGTCAGAAACTTCTAGAAGCATTGTGCAAACACTGATTGTAATACATGAAAAGGTAAAGAAAGCATAAGCAGGTTTTTAGAAGAAGACTGTTAGCAGTGGGCACTAAAACCAAAGGTAGTATCTGTGCTCACTCTACACCAGCTCTTTGCAGCTCAGCCTGTAAATGCATTGCCTCACTAGCAGGCTGTGTGTATGAGCTGAATACATAAGCTCTTCCCTGCATGAAAAGGTAAAAAAAAAATAATTAAAAAATCAAAGCTAAGCTCTATATCTGAAGGAAAAAAAAAATATGCAAGAAGAGGAATATATTTCTGACACAGCCCAGTTCTCTGGTGAGCTCAAGATTAAGAGGCATGTTTATGAGCAAAACTACATCAATATTTTCAAATCGTTTTTTAGTGCAAATCTTAGTTTTACCATTCACAAAATTCAATAGGTAACTACATAGCTAGGCAAACATCCTTAGAGAAAAGTGGAAGAATAATGAATTCCCTACATAATTATTTATAGCTGTGTTTGAGTGAACACAGTGTAACAGGCATCAAGCCAATATTTAAAGGCAAAAAACCCCCAGATTTGTAAACCTTAAATATTTCAGTAAGCAAGACCATAGTCTACAGTCTATTTCACAATCTAATCTGCCTTTACAATACATAAAAATCCCAACAACTTAGACTGCCTCTGTGATTATTCATTAGGATTTAAAATAAAACCTCGACAAAGACAGGTCCAGAAATGCAACTGCAAAATATGTAATGCTATCAGAACATGCAATTTGCTTAAAATAATGTTGCTGGGAACGCCATAGTGTTGTCTGCAAAATGTTTTGTTTAATCCATATTTTGAAAAAACCCTTGGGAACAAAATCATTACCATGCATCACTCAAAATGGCAGCAAGTAAGAGATCAGATCCAATTCAGTCTTTCATTGCTAACCCTAAGAACAAGCTGCTTATCACTCCAAAGCTCAAAAAAGATGATGAAAACCATATAACACAATGTTCTTCAGCTCCCTAAAGACAACTGATAAAAGTCAGTTAGGAGCTCATTGGTGTGCAATGATGCTTCTGCTTTCCAAATACACTGCTTAATTGCCAATACAACTTAACGACATAACAGAGAGAAAAAAAAATTCTTCCTTCTCCTGCTACTGAAAAGTCAAGCAGTAGCTGCTGGCAAGTGAAAGGAAGGCTCAGTTATTTTTTTTTTTGAGCTCCATTATCATCAATAATAATCTGGAGACAAAACTAAACAAACAAATTTTTGTAATAAACAAGTAGAACCTGATCCAAAACATCCTCCTAAAATCTTATAGGTTTTAAAGTGTCACAAGTGAAAAACAGAAATAAAAATCTCTATCAACACACAGTACAGAGGAGGTTTAACTGGACTGAAATGAATGTTTTTTAAGTTTGTATTTTATATATATATATAAATGCTCTTCCTTCGGTTTAATACTTTTTACCTATGTTAGAAACAACACTGGACAGATTGGTCTGCTTTATTTCAGCACTCTGAAAAACAGATTTAAATAGAAAAAATCATTGTGCACAAGGCTGTGCAGAGTGCATTTCATTGTCCTTATACAACATGAGGAATTTTCAAGCAATTTGAATAAAATGTTACTTTGTTCTCATTAAAATAAAACTAAGTTGCCATTATTTTTACAACTGTAACACTGGTATGCATTGCAGGAAACTTGCCAGGAACATATTGGAGCCAGAGGTACATATATCCTTATGGAAATAGTAAAATGCAAACACAATAAAGCTTTTGTACATTGTAAGTAATAGATACTAACTCCCTCCCTCCTGCAGCAGCTTTGACTTAAATGGCCAGCAGCTCTGTGGATCCAAATGACTGAATCCTGTATCCTTGCACAATACCTCCATTGCCTTCCACATGCATAACATTTCTCTAGGACTACACATATTTGTCTTCTTTTGTCCAGCACCAATAGATTTCTCTGTTAGGAAATGTCCACCTTCCATTGATGCTTATGAGAAGAACCTGCACATCTCTTACAGCTCTCCCTGTTTAAGGACAGGCCACAATGCAAAAGCACCTCCTAAACATTGTTTCTTCTTTATAAGGAACGTAGGCAGACCTCAGCAATAAATGTTCAGGACAATTCCCAGATTCCTTTTTGAGTACAGAGGGGAATACTTGTAGAGAGGCACATAAAAGTTGCAGGCCAAGATAAGTAAATACCAAAGGAGACAGGAAGTGAGGGAGGAAAAAAGGAAGTCAGAGAAAAAAGAAAGGCAGCTACAGACATCATAAGCATCACTGAAACAAACAGGTTGTATGTATCCCACATCTTTTATCTAGATAAAAACTGCTGCCAAAAAGAACCCCACAAACCCCTTTCCAAGTAAAAATTTACTTCCCAGTGTTAATATTTCACTAAAATAAAGAAAATAAATGGGTTCATCACTGCTTCTACTGAGTCTGGATTCATCTGCTCTGCTTTTCTGCAGCTTTCACCCATCTCAAGAGAAATAACAAATCCTTAGAGTCACTTCTTCTCCTGCAAATAAATGGTTATGGCAAAACAATTATGTTCATTCATGCCATGTAAAATATCCTCCAAGAAAGATGAAGACAAGCAATATGCAGCACTGAGGTAGTTTCTGGGAAGGGCACGGCAGCTGAGCCAGCAGAAAGCAACTGCACCCATTCTGTTTAGTATCTGGAGCACTGGGCACCCTTGTCACACTGGTGGCAATTCTTCCTCAGTGCACAAGAAAACCAAACTGTCCCAGGAGGAGAATCAGAGGAGGAAAGCCTGTTGAAGATGCAGTCCAAGCTCTGAAATAAACCTCTCAGCAATGACTGTGAAGAGACACTTCTGTCATACATCTGCTACAACTCGAACCGCTCTGCCTGTACATTACTTACAAGGAATGTTTTGTGATTATTTTCTTTTTTAAATTTATTTTGGACAATGTCATACAACACATTTATCCATTAACATCCCTTCATTATCTTCAGTGACAACACCATTTCAAAACTGAGTTTTGCTTCAATAGTCTGTTAAATCTCTGTTTTTTCACAAAAGCCCACTTTACCTTTCAGTCAGTTGTGTACCACTTGAGTAACTACTAAATTTGGATTTATTTCAGGGAAACATATAACTCTCTTGTGTAAAAATTTACACTTGAAGTAGTCACACTCTATGCTCCCATTACAGCCCTTTTAGACTGTAGCTCATCAATTCTGTTTTTTGTGTCTGTTGTGAAGATTTGATAAATCATGCCCCACAGTCTATAGAGCAAACCAGATCTACACTGACTACTGTCCACCTCAACATATCTCTGTAGTTTGATGATCCACCTCCTTGTGCTACACCCTCTTTGCCCTGCTCCCCCTCATGACAGCAAGAAGAGATATTTGACACCAACCCCAGACTTTAAGTAAACAAGAAAGGCAAAAAAAACACGTGCAGCTGGTGTAAAATAAACACTCCTACTCTGCTAAAAATGTCCCAGGCTGAATTCAAGATCCATGAGGAGCTAAGGAAAATGGCAACACAGATTTCCTCACAAAGATCTCTTGGAACTGGGAGATCCTGTTGCTGCTCCCAAACACTACTTAGACTGCTTTTTTTCGGAGTATTTTTAAGCAGGGCAAAATGTCACAAATAAGTAATTTACTGATCCAGGTTTTCCACCTTCATATTGTTTATTGCCACTGAAATACTCCCTTGATCAATTAATATTTCACACCTATGTCCAACAGACACTGTAACAGGGGCCCGACTTTATCAAATCCACAGCCTATGACAAAATCTGCTAACATGATCACAGCAGAATAAAATAGGAGAATTTTGCCAACAGAAGATGTGTACTGATCTACCCACTGCAACAGCAGTAGAACCATTAAATGTTTTGGGATGGAGGAATGTGCAACACAAGCTGGCAGGGAAGGAGGTGCCTGCTTAAGGCAAAACCAAAAATTCTGCAATGAAATCTCCCAAATTCCCTCCAAAAAAGATGGCAAGGTCTGCATTTGCAAACTATGGCTTAAATCAGCAACACATGAAGTTTCAAACTCTGCACAGGCACAGTCACTGTGATGCTCTGGGTACCCTTTATGCTCTCCAAGTTGTCAACCATAAGCATATCGAAACTCACTCTCCTTCCACAAAAGCACAGATTCAGTAGCATCGTTCTTCAGCCAAAGACCACACTGGGCCCTGGATGCCCCTCCCTGAACTTTTTGTCACCTCTGTTGGCCAGATTGAGCTGTCCTCCAAGTACCCACAGATATCTGGGATCTCCATGAGGCTCCACTTGGGTCCCCCTTTGAGGAAGGGACACACAGGCACAGGTCATGGAATTCTATGACACACCTCCATCCTCTGCAGCCCTTTCAGCATCAGTAGAATGGGGACAAATACTGCTAGGGATTTCCCCTCCAACCCATTCCTTAAAATAACACTGTGATGTGGGAGGAAAGCATCTAAGTTAACGCTGCCTCACACAGCACTATCTTAAGCAGGAAAACCCCGAGGATTGGTAGGGTTTTGATGTTTTCTCCAAAGTGTTGCCACTTCAGGCGCTCTCATCAGACTCCACCTCCTCCTCCAGCTTTAATCAACTGACAGCATTAGAGTAACAAAAATAATGAAAACTACTATACATAGAAATTAATGAAAATGAAAAAGTATTTTTCTGTCGAGATTAAGCCAATAGCAACCAATATTTTTCATTGTGCCAGGATAGACTTCTGCTATTTCTCAGGCTCCAGTACCACTCTTTGATTTGACAATTTATTAAAAAAATTAAAATTACTTGAGCATTAACATCAGCAAGTCATCCAGTCTTTTAAAAGCTGAAAAACACATACCTGGCGTACAAAACTGTTAGAGGTAGTGTCAGAAGATGTACTCCCATCTGATCCTTTAAATCGGTTTTTTCTTCTTGCCCCTTTACCATAAGACTGTAAAAAAAAGATTTGAGGAACAGCATTAGTTTGTGTTGCAGAGAAAGCTTTCAGTATAAACATTACCAAAGTCTCCTAGGCTAGAAGGGATACAGATGATCACCTCTGTGTGAATGAATATGCACGTATTCAGTAACTGATGGGATAATGTGCACAAGTGCTCACCAACACAAATAGGCTTGGCCAATTCAGCCCTGAATGTTTCAGGGGTTTTTTTTGTGTTCTGGTTTGGAGTTGTAGTATTATTCACTCAAGTCACAACGATTAAGAAGTAAAGTTTGTTTGGCAGTTAGTTGAAATAAACAATCTAAGAAAGGAGATACTGGAGCAGCCTGCAGTACCTCACAGCTATGAGCCAAGTCACCTAAGGAGAGCATGAAACAACAAGAAGTGACCAACAACTTGTTGATTCAGATACAATCTTACAACCAAGGAAGAACTGATAATAGGATTTTTTTTTTTTTAAATTTGAAGTAAGTAAAACCAGTATAACAATAAAAAAGGACTAAACATGCAACTGGAAAAGGGATAATATGCAACTAAAAAGCAAGGCATTGCTTTTATTTCTTAGGAAATCAAAAAGATACCAGGAGAAAGCAATGGTTGGCTGAAGCAAAAGTCATTAAACTACAGTTTAGAAACATATGGCCCAACTCCCCCCAAAAAGCTATTTGTTCTGTGTGATGAATACAGACCACCAATAAATATCACAAAACAAATTTCAAAAGACATGAAAGAGTTTAAAACTACGCTATTTGTAACTACTTATCTTTGCGGTGACTGTAACTGTGCCATGACACCACTTCAGACCCTTCCTCAGGGCATCCATCTCAAGTATAGCAAAATCTTACAGATTTGTTCTGCACAACTACATTGACTAGACAGCAAGGACTGTCTCTTACATTGCTTAAATTCATCTAAACTTACATGCCTTGACTATTTAAAATACTATTTTCCTTGAGGTTGATAAATGCAAATTTTGTCCTTGCTCACCATGCTGCTGTAAAGGTCATTTTACTAATCCATCTCTCTGGATCATGTCTCCTGTCTTCAAATACCTCCCACAGTTCCTTTCAATAAACAGGGTCTTTGTCTTAACTTTCAAGGTCTGCCTTGGCCTATTCCCAATCTTAGCTCTAATCTTGCATTCAGCACTGAACTTTCAAGTTCCACAATAACTCAGGAAAAAGAAAAAAAAAAAACCAAAAAAAAACCCCACAACACAAAACTGAACACTAGCCTCCCTACATCCTACATTTTCAGAGAGCAATTTCATATCCTCCCCCATACTACCTCACAATCCTTCTCCCAATAATAAAAATTCCTTTACAGGAATCGTATTGTCCTCCTTAAAACACATAAAACCAAAAACCCTCTTGATAATAAAGCACTAGTGTGCTAGTACCCCAAAACATTACACTATTTATTACACTAATAAATTTCATTATTTATCCACTATTATTTCCTAGGATTCCAAGTCCATGCATCTGCATCCTGCTGTTGACTTTGTCCATAAGCTGCTGTCAATCCTTTGTTTAGGCACAATGAGAAAGTTCTGATCAGCTTACTGGAGAACGTGGCTGTGCATCTGTTACAAGACTCTTGACAACCTGGCCCTCATGCAGCAAACCCTGGGATATACCCTCCCTGGGCACATAAAGCATGTCTTTCCCTGGGCTTGGGCAATCTTCAGAGTACCACGCTGAGCTTTGGGCCTGAGTCCCATTGGCTCTCATGGTAGGGAAGGCTGGACTCCAGCCCAGACTTGGAGGAGCACTTAAAAATCTTATACTGGCAGATTTTTAAGATCACGACATCAAATTCTGACCTGTAGCCTTTGGCAATAAAACATATGATAAGTATGAATAAATATTTTGCAGTCTAAGAGTAATTGAGGAGTAAAACAGATCACCACTACTAACTTCAGATCATTTGTCAAATTGACAAATCCAGGTAACTTGCAATCACGAAGTGCAAGAGAACCATCTCAGGCTGTGTCTGAACTCTAAGTGTTGATTCTGCATAAGTTCAGAACACTGGTTGAAATCTAATATTGTACCAATCTTTTAGAAAGGATGACTCAAGCAACAACAGATCTGTCAGGCTGACACTGATTCGCAGCAAAAATAATTTCATTTCTGTTGTCACTGAACTAACAATGACTTACAAGAAAAGCAACAATTTTATCCCAAAATACAGGTTCTCATTTGGGAAAGATATTTTGCCAAATTCTTGTGATTTTTACAAAACTGTAAAAAAGCCATGTAGTGCATTTCTGAAAGGCACATAAACCAATACTACACATGAGGATTAGGACAGAACTATATAAAAATCAACATGCTACACATTATGGGGATGAAAAATATGACTTTCTGATGAGTCTAGAACTACTAACCCAATACGTCACAAAAATTGAATGAGGAATGACTTTACATAGTTGCATTTCTAAAAAAGATCTTTGATAATACAACTTTTGATAATAGAAAGGTCTTCATAGTTCAGAACCACTGTTACCAGCAAATTATTCAAAACATTTTCCAGTTACTGTTAGAATAGACAACTCTATGAGAACTCTTTTTCCACTTAATATAATATTCCATGTAACATTAAGGTACAGAAAATACATTAAAAGTATCTTTTACACCAGTAGCCTTCAAATCAAACATCTTTAAATCAAAATTTACCTCTTAAAAATGGTTCTTACTGAGGTAACTGCATAGTTACCCATCAATGTTCTGACCCTCTTTTCTCCAAGTTTTGTGGAAGAATATGGAAACAAACTTACAAAAAATAATTAATTTGAAAACATTAACATAGCAGCTCAAGAGTATAAAGCATCTACATAAAGATCACACTATCTGAGCAATTTTATAAATAAAGTACAGTATTGCATTTTGTAATCCCCAAGGAGGCACTAGAAAAAATGTACACATATTCACACTCACAGTCATATTTTTGCATTTGTACCCAGTTCCTACAACATTTCTTTTACTTACAGAATCATAGTGCTAAGTTTTATAACATAAAAATTGACTATAAAGGCAGAAGAGGGGCTGTGTCTAGAGTGATGGGGATAAAACAAATGAGCAGAATAAAAATGCTTTACAAGCACACTTCTCTACCTGCATAACAACACCTAAATGCATTTATTTTGGGCAACATCACAGAGCAAATCCAGGTCAAACTGAAAATTACCTTGATTTTCCAGTTTGGTGGTTGTTTTTTTGGTTGTTTTTTTTTTTTTTTGCATAGCCACAAGCACACTTTTGTTCTAGTCCTATGTAAGTGAAGACTACTCAGGAGCACAAGCTAAATACTAGCTCTAAACTTAAAAAAAAAAAACTGTTGACATGATGGCAGGTCACGGCTACACAGCGTAGGGAATGTCGGTTCTACAGCTGCTTCTGTGCAACTCTGAATCAGAGGAAATGTGAACAATTTTGGCACATGGGAAAACTGGGATTTGATTACTTTTCTCATTATCTTAAAGGATTCTAATCTGGGATTACATCTGTCTTCTAGGCCTTTCAAGCTCATTCCCACAGTTAGAAATGCCTGAAACTTTATTCTAAAAATGAAATAAATCTTCCATAAACACAACCGAATCTTAAATATTTTTTAAAGTTATTAGATATCTGTCATGTGGAGAATCATGAGACCTCCTCCTGTCATATTTGTCATGTTTTGCTTTGAGCGTAATTTTTCACAAGACCTTAACGTGAGAACAAGACCTTTCTACAAAAAAAAAAAAAAATCTACCAGTTACTTCTAATTCTTGAAAACAAAAAAGAAATTTTTTTCACAATGAACTCAATATATTACTGTGAATTTCATATTAAAATTAGCTGCCTTATCTGTGTTCTGTGCAGCAGTTGGCTGCAGTTAGGTAGCTAAAAATAAAAGGCTAGATCGTGGTGTGCGGACATTGGCCAGTAAAAGCAGCAATATGGGGCAGTCTTTCTCAGCCTGTATGGTAGCTCTAACAGAACAACCATAGGGAGACCAAAAGTCTCTGCACCACAGTATACGGTGCCCAATGGTAACAATCTTGGAACCCAGCATAACCAGCTGCCTATGACATACCATCATTTGCCCCAGCTAATTTTAATACAACCAACTGCCGTCACTGTGAATAAGCCTGCTTATATAAAACGTTAGCTGACGGGAACACTCTTGGTGGAATTCAGCAGAATATCTTACACAAATAAAGTTACGTATACACCTAAGTGTTTACAAGATGAAAACTGTAGCTTGTTTTATTAGTCATATGTGTGAAGTTCTTTTAAAATTGACTGAGTTGCCAGAGACAAGAAACACAACACATGCACTGTTCTACGGCTTCTTAAAATACCTGGCAAGACAATGTGAAACCTTAAAAAAAACCAAAGCAAACCCTACCAAAGTGATCTCAGAAAAAAAACTTCATCTTAATGAAGTCTTAATAAAGCAAAGAAAGACTCTGCTTTCCAACGCTGATGTGAAATTACATTGTGCAACCTTTATTCAGCTCACGTAATAAAACAAAAAATAGGAATCGTATGAAGGATTAGAGACATGCATAGCAGTTCCCTAATAATTAACAGTTTCATTTACAATTACTTGTTATTGCAAACCGATGAGATCAATGTCACCCAGTAAAATCCTTTAATTTTAATAAGGATCTGCCTCAACACATGAAAAGCATCCACTCGTAAGATTTAATCCACTAACACATACAACAAGCAGAAGACATGGTTTATCCCTGTAGGCAAAACACTATGATCCGGAAGAGTGAATATAAAACATTTTAAATGACCAACTACCTACAACCAGGGAACCGAACTTCAGTAAAAGTCTTAAAATGCTGTTCACCAGTAACCACTCCAACAGTATTTTACATCGAAGCCGAGAAAAGCAGTATACACAGGGTTGAGTCTGAACCTTTACTAATTATAACAGGTAAAAGAGAACCAGTTATTGAGGCTGGTATCATGGCTAGTGGCAAACATAAACCCTTAAAAAATATCCTCCTAATCTCATTCAAAGAATAGAAGAAAGATGCAGAAGATTTAGGCAGCAGAGACACTAATGTGGAGCCAGGTCCTGAAACAGAAATAATGATGCAAGAAAGGAAGTGAAAAGAACAAAAACAGAAAATAAAAATTCAGAGCTGGAATAAGACTTCACCATCTCAGATGAATAAATGACCAATTGCAAGGATCAAAAGAACATCTAAAGGTAGAGGAAATGAGTGAAGGATTAGAGAATTGCTAGAAAAGTCAGAAATTAAAGAGTGCACTAAGCATTTTTCTTTCCCATGTGAAAAAGCTAAAAGATATTTTTAAATGCTTATGTCCCAGGTAAAGAAAACCATGCCAGGACATTGCAGAACATGCACATCCAGCTCCATCCACTTCTCAGAAAAAACTTAAGGGCCACTTTAATCAATTCTTTACAACAAGGTAAAGAATGTTCCTGCAGGACAGACCTCCTGAGCCCTCTGTAGTCAATGGCCAGGCTTGCCAGCACTCAAAAATGAAACCCTCCAGCTACTGAGTGGTGTAGGCTTGTTGTGCTGATTCAGCCATCATCATTTTATGCTGTCATCAGTTGCCTGATCACACAAGACAACACTGAACTCAGCAACATCCCCTCAGAAGTCTTCTTTCAGACAGTCCTGCCAGAAGTTCCTGTGGGCCCAGCTCCTCTGCTGCCCACTGTGGTGCCAGCATCACCTGCTGGACACAACACACAGAGATTGCTCCCTCAATGGTTCCTCACATGGAATAACAGCACTGAGAGAGCCCAGCAAGATGCAACCAGCCCCAACAGAAGCCACACCCAACAGAAAGCTCTTCTGACTGATTGGCTTCTGGTTAAAGTAGCCCTGGCCTCACCCACCACCTCAACCACAACCACCTGGGTGAGGGCAGAGCCACAGAGACACAGGTGGACCAGGTTCTACCTCTGGAACATGAAGCCAATAGGAAAAACAAAACATTCTGCTAGGTTGTGACTCATTCACAGGTCAACTCCAACTTGGGTCCCACAACTCAGGCCCCAGCACTTCAAGGCTCCACCATCAGCTGCATAACTGTAAACCCGCCCTCCTGCACTCAAACAATTCAAACTGCATGGCTTTGGGTACAAAAGATCAGCTACCAAAAGAGACATGAATGTTTCTGATCTTTGCACCACAAACCATAATAATCTTGCAACTGAGGGGTGGTCAGCCTGCTAACAGCACAGCCAAGGGGTATGTAGACCTTTGTGATGAGCTTCCCATCACTCCACAGCTCCATTCCACAATGGGAACAGGGGCAATGGGGCAATATTGGATATAGCAATATATCCTGGCTTGCCTCAATCTCAGGGATGGGGTTTCAGGTCACTCTACACAATTAACACCAGTGCAGTGCTGTGACAGGCACCCAGCCCTGTGACATACCTTCAGTAAAGAAGCTCCCTGAGGAACACAGACTCATGTTCCCATAGCAGAGAAGAATCCCAAGGTTAGGTCTCAAAACCTGGATTTCTTCAAACAAACACCAAGACCTCCTTTCAGGAATCCTATCAAAGTGAGGATCTCCACATACAGTTATCAGGTTCACTAAGACTACAATGATGTGTCTGCTAAGTCCATTCCACAGTCCTTATATAAATTCACAAAAAAAAAAAAACAAACCCAAAGAAGAAAAAACAAACAAAACCCCCACAAATAATTTATCCAAGCTTGCATACATAATCCAAAAATAAGTATTTGATAGATGCATTTTCCCCTGTAAAAAAAAAGAAAACCCATTTCTGCTGAGAAATCTGTAACAGGGTTAAATCTTTGATGCTCTTTTCTGCTGGCCTATGAGCAAAGCCTTGTCAGTACTGCAGCTAGAAATACCCCAATTGTCACCAGTTCCTACATTTCTAAGACATATCCCAGTACTCTCACCCTGGCCTCAGACCAGGTAACCTGGCAGTTTCCACTTGCCAGACAAGAAGTAGGGGACTTGGCCTGCTCTCCTCCTCCCCAGTGGCTCGGGAACCCACCTCAGTGCAAATCTGCTGCACATCTCCCTGTAACACCAGTGATGAAGATGTCTGCTCCCAATTCAGCAAAACAGGAGCGTGCAACAGCAGAAGGTGTGGAAGCTCATGCCAAAACACCACTGTGCCTCCTGAAGCCTTTTAAGACTGGCAACTATAGCTGTAGGCTACATGCCTGCTTCTCCCCACCTGCTCTCCATGGATTTTTGTATTCCTCTTACACAAGCAAACAGAAGAAGAGATCTGACTATGACAGAAAGATATTTGCAGGGAGCAACAGCCAGCTACGGGGAAGCTTCACTCTGCTAAGGGTCTGCTGCTCTGCCGACAGAGACTAAGGCAAGACTTTGGAGGGCAAGAGAGTGGTTTGGGTTGCTTTGTGTTATTTTGAAACTCTTCTATCCTGGCACAAGAAAAAACTGAGCAAAAGAAGCAGAAGTAACTGAGACTCCAGAGAAGCCAGCCTTGGATGTGTACAACAACTTTTCATCCCTATGGTTACCATATACACAAATAAATTAGGACTGAAGCTGCTGAAGGATTTTACACTCTAGGAAAATTTAAAAAAAAAAAAAAAATTATAGCCCATGTATGCTGATGATGTGTAATACCCATGTAGTAAATAACTATCTCTGGAAGAGGTGAGCGTGCAAGATAGGACAACACAAAGTAAACCCAAAGAACAAAGGAGAATCATCAGAAAAGTGACAGCTGAAATCTGAAGGGCTTTCTTCAGTAAAGGACTATTAAAACTTATTTTTGCCAGCACGGAGTACAACACTGAAAGAGAGGTTACCACATCAGGAGAGAAAACACTACCTCTTGATGAGGACCATGAGAAAATCCAATGAATGGAGTTGGATTTCATCTCTTCTTCATTTGTATATATTGCATTGAGCTGCTGCCACATTGGATCTGGCTTCTAGGGATGCTGCCAGAAGAGAGTAAAACCTTCCATGCCTCTATAATGAATGGTTATTGTTATTATTTAAGTAAGCAAAAGGATATAAATTTTGTTTGTTTATGGCTTACAAAGTATTCTTGCAAGTCAGTGCTGGGAAATACACTGTTGCAAAATGTTTATTCAAAGAATAGGTAAACAGGGTATGAATTGTGATAAATTAACTCAGCTGAAAAAGAGCAGCAGAGGGCAGTGTGATTAATCTGCTGAGAATAAATCTCTGGCTATTCTTTCCATTCCTCATTACCACAAGACAGGCAGTGAAGGGATGGTGCTATGCAACTGAAAAGATAGCTGGACATCCATGAAGGACAACAGTCAGCGCAAGGGCCAAATAACTAAGCTGATATTCTAGAGTCACCACATGCACATGACTCTAAAATTTATGTTAGTATCAGTCGCAGTCAGCACAGAAGGAAAGCTGAACAAGCCTGTCCCTAACCCCATGCCTGCACTTTACCTTCAGCAGTGCAACCTGACTAGTTGGAGCCAAGCGCTCCTGGGGTGATGAAGCCTTTAGTCTTGGAAGAGGGGAGCACTTAACAGTATCAGGGCACAGAGGAAATCTAAATGCAAGTGAAAGAGCTGAAGAAAACAATCAAGAAGAGATTTTTTTTCTTTTAAAATATGTCAGGTTGTTAGAACCTGTATTGACAGATGATGCATTAGAAGGCAAGAAAAATAACAGGAGGAAAATAATAATTGGAAATAGGAAAGAATTCATCCAGGGTCAGATATGTTTTCCCTCCACAAGGTAGCCTGTAGTTGCTTGATACAAGATTTCATTATATTTTCTTTGAAACATCTCATATAATTTACTGATCTGATTTGCTATGACTGTTCGTATGACACAATACAGGAAGCTTTATGATGAGAAAATAGCAATAGAATTTGTATCTAATGATTTCTGGGGACTGAGGGACTTTGAATTAGGATCAGAAAACAATTACAGGGGAGGGAAGGAAAGGAGAAGAAGAGAGGCCAAGAGTTACCATGAAAGGCATCAATATGCCATGTTATCATCTATTATAAACATCAGCATAGCATCTGGGTTAACTAAAACTATTAAATTGAATATTCTACTAATTCAACTTCCTTGAATTAAGGGTTTCTTGAAATGAAGAATTTAAAAAGTGGACTGGAGTTGATTTCTTTTTAAAAAACAGCAAACACCGATGCATTTGAACAAAGTTGGTTTGGTTTACAATTTCAGAAAACCAAATGCTGATTTTATTGCAAGAGGGTCACACCTAAAGCTACCACTTTGCACTGGCATATACCTGGACATTGTGAATAACTCCACAGTGTAACTGTTAACATGTGCATTCATCTGGATAAACCTGGACATCTGAAACTATAACGCAAGCCCATTCAGACTAGGATCACAGTGAGTACCTGGAACTATTTTTTTTAGAGTAATAGGGGTCTAAAAGCTGCAGAATTTTAGGTAATACAGAATAACACACTGATATCTTGTCCCCATTTCAAAGAACTTCCCAGGAAGAGTACAGTGTAACTGTCATGATCAACAACAAAAAGGATTATGTTTTGTTTGCAGATCTTGTTAGGAAAATTCATTATGAAAATAAGAAATAGATTTTACACAGAGGCTATCTATTTCACATATTTAACTACCTTTTAAGAGTAATTACATGCAGAGTGTTAACTACATTTGCTCCTCTGCCAAGTGGTGACAATGCTGGCCAAAATGGATGGACAGGCATGATCCAAGATATCGACCATGATGTACAGCCAGATTAAAAGGAATCCTCAGCTTTGCGAGGATTTCAAGGCTTGTTACAACTTTACAAAAGGCTCTTCAATTATATTTTGCTAAATCATAATTCCCAAAACTAGCACTTCAGAAAGAATACTTTTAGGAGTGATACCACTCCATAAGCTTGCATGTTGGGTTATTTTCTTTGCCTGACTCGTTATTTGGCATGAAATGTTTCCAGGATTGATACTCCTTAGTGAAAAAGATAGCAGTGGGCATAACTGAAGTACCTGTAGGCAATCTACTTGATGATTCACATTCTCTTTATGTCTCTCCTCCTCACTGTTAGTATGATCAAAGGAGCAAGATCTTACAATATTGATTTTTTTTTAAAATCATGTTAATGGAGCAAAAAATCAAATTAGAATAATTGTCTCTAAATCCAGTGCATGCTAAGGAATTAACTAACATTATTATTCAGACAAAGGGCTCATTTGGTTCCATAATCTTATTTCCTCTACACCAAAGGTTTATGTATGACTAGAATATGTATATGTGGAGAATCTCTGATTGCCTAATGGCTTTGGTTCCAAAACCTGAAAAATATTCCCTGAACTAAGATGCTGCGTTATTACTATCTTTAAAAGTGGATCTTTATGGCAGTGAGTGTTCAGAAACCAATTCTATAAAACATAATCTAAGTACTGTACCTGAAACATAAATAACGCGGGTGTTGGCAAACTATCCTTTCTCTCTAAACAGAGGTTCTCTATGCCTAGTTAGAAGGAGGGATGAAAATCAATTTTATTATCAGTATTTGACATTTGTCCACAGCAGAGAGGCACCATATGATTTGACAGTTGCTGATTCCGTGCTTAGGGCTGAAGAGATATAAAAAGGGGGAGGGGGGGTGGGAATTGTAGGTCAGAAATTAGTTCCCTTGCCACTGCTTCTGGAGAAGCATATGGCCCTACTGAAATGTCTGTTCTGCACTTGGAGGCTGCAGTCAAATTCACATCCAAAGAGACACTTTTTCTTTTTTAGCTTAACCTAGTCTCTGTTTCAATGCCTGGATTTTGTTCTGCTGCCACTGCTCCCCAGTAAGTAAAGCTCAATTAGCAAGTCTTTTGACAGACTGACAACGTACTCTTTGGGCAATCAAGCACTTCTGTGATGAAACTGGACCACTTTCTCAAAGAAAATAAAGCATCAAAGATAGCTTTGGCAGCAGCAATAAAAACTGCCACCCCAAAAGGAAAAAAAAAGAAAACAACTCTGTCCTAACAAGAACAAGCATGTCTGTAATTTAAAACATACGCAATCAGAATTTACCATGCTTTTACTGGGTTTAAAAATAGCACCGTAAGTCTTTGTAGCCAACTATTGCAAACTCAAAAGATATTATGCAATATTCATATATTAAACAGGAACCACCTTTCAAATTACAGTCTTTAATAAGTGTGCAAACATCCATACCCTGCCTCCCTCTCTTCATCTATCCACCTGATTGTGGTGCACATGGACCGAGCTGTTAAAATTTCAGGGGTAACTCTACGACCACCTTCTGCCCAGTAATCGGGCAGCTTAAATCTGCAACGCGCTCAACACCTTCAGCCTCCCCGAAATCCCTGCTCAACAGCCATCATCAATCGCCTTCCCCATCAGCACAGGCTGCTACCAGCCTGTGCAACAGATGAGGACGGTTTCGGCAGTGCGTGGTAAGCACCGGGTACGGATACAACAGGTTACTGGGGCAGGGGAAAACAGCCGTAACCTCTCATACACGCACAGAAGAGCACCTTTATAGCAACGTCTTCTTATACATCCACCCTCCAGAGAGCTGCAAGGTTCTTTCGACTTCCGAAGCTTCTGTGGCTCAGAGCAGCGCACGGTGCGCGCTCATTACCCGGCATTTGGGGCTGGGGGCGCGGACAGGGGTTTCGGGCGGCTCAGGAGAGCCGTCAAACTTTCCTGACGCTGGGGAGCCGAAGTTGAAGGACAGGGAGCTCCGGCAGCCTCGCCGCTCCCCTCCACGCCTCTCCCAGCCCGCCGCCCGCT